>LPNX010159556.1:3742-207793 GCA_001517045.1 Pseudotsuga menziesii | reverse complement strand
CCCCCCCCCCCCCCCCTAAAACTATTTACGAACCTTTGGGGGAAGTTATAAACCCCCCTCCTATGTACCTACGAAGGCATTTCAAAGCCCACCCTAAAACTCTTTATAAACCTTTGCGGGTGATTATAACCCCCCCCCATGGGTACCTATGGAGGTGGTTCAAATCCCCCCTAAAACTCTTTACAAACCTTTGGGGGCGGTTATGAACCCCCTTCATATAAAATTACTGGACAATTTTGAACGCCCTCGTTGTAACATACAAGGGAAAATTTGAACCACCCTCATAGTGACATATGAATTCAGTTTATAACCCCACTCATTGCCATAATAATCATAATAAAATATATTTTATTTAAAATATCAATATTGAAATAACAATAGGGCACGAAGTAATCAAACCTTCAACCTCCTACTTGTAAATAAGGTGTTATTCCATTGAGATAGAACCCTTTAAGAATTGGGTAAAGGGGAAATATTAACAACAAGATTAATTCTAAGAAAAAACTAATAATTTGAACATTGAATTTAAATCGAGAGACTTAAGAATTAGTTTGAATGGCTATGGCCTTATTTAGATATATGTTAACCACTTCAAATCCTATCATGTAATCAAGATAATGTAGATTTATGTTAGGAAATTCACATTTATACTCTGAAAACATAAAATTATGCATCCAATTGACCTCAAGTTAGCATTTAAAAAGAAGAATATTAGGCCACCCAAAAATACACTAAATTTGCTTGATTATGGTCATGCGACTGTACAACACACAAAGTAACAACAAATAAATGCATTTTGGATCTCTGTAGATTTGAATCTTATGTTTTTTATGACAAAGCATTGTATAGAATTTCACCTTTTCTGTAGCAAGATTAAGCTGGGAAGGATAGGGGGATTGGTGCAATAAACGATGGTTAGTTTATTGTTGTAGTTATCTATTGTATAAGATGGTTTTCTTCACAAATATATCAAATACATAATTCTTGTTTGTTAATATTTTTATGCTGCTGTGATTTGTTTCTGGGAGATTGGCTCATCCTTATTTCAATGATGAAAGCTAGTAAGAAATTTGATTACTAAAACTCTTGTCTAATATTATTTCCCTAGCCCTTTTAATGTGACTAGGACCACTCTATTTCTTAATATAACAAGGGGATCGTGAATATAGGAATTGGACTCATGTATATACTATGTACCAAGGAGGAAAATATGTCTCAGAAGGAATCCTCAAGCGAACTATAAAGGTCAGGAAGCTTCCCAAAAGGAAGAGTATTTATTCCATGATAGAATCAGAAATAATACTGCATCACATCAGAATTTTTACTCAAGTACAAAGTGTCTTTTCACGGTCATTGTTAATCTTGCAATCATTTTGGGTATAAAGCAGTAAATTGTCGATATGATCAAGTTAGAGTTAGAAATGGTCACATGGATGTATATAATGTTCAATTTTACAACTATGATAACTATGGTCAGATAGCAAGAAATTTTGGAAGTATAATGGATCACAATGATGAGTTCGTCAAATATCACAACAATGGACATATTGGCAAAAATTGTGGCATGACAATGTCTCCTAGGTCAAGACTCACAAAAGTATGGAAAATAAAATATGAAGTAAAAATAAAGAAAGATGAGGAAAATATCGAACTTGAAGTCAATACAACAAATGAAAGAAGAATTCTAAAAGAAGAAGGCTACTCTGGTGCATGCCTATTTTAGACTGCTCACATTGATCAATTGAGATAGTCTTGAGCAATGAAATAGGTTCTCAAAGATAGGGCATAGTGCAAATATGATCTGGAATAAAAGGAAGCATGAATTGAAATCTGAGAAAGAATGAAAAGGGCACCAAACCAACAAACACAATATATTATATATCATCAATGAGGTGTTTGATTTTTAAAAAGGAATTATACATCAGGAATTAAATTCGCTAAGGATAATAGATGTGTCTCACTAGTTTATAAGGTTATATTTGCATATTAGAGAGGAAACAAACCTTATTGCCTTCTATTGGCATTAGAAGAAGACACGTTACAACAATTTCAATGTTAGTTTTTGTTGTAGGCTTGGCTTACTTCATGAAGTTCTCACAAGAAAATGGACACCCTACTCAGGACTTTCATGAAGACTCTTTTATGGAGGCATGTGAGAATTTCCATCTACAAGAATATCTATGATCCTTAAAACAATTTAACCATCAAATTGTTGTTATTTTTTCAACATTTAAGCTAGCATTATGTTAGGATATTTACTGAGAGAATAACAAGTACAACAATCAAACAAAAGAGACAATGAACACAATGTTTTTCATCAGGGAAACCATAAATGGAGAAAACCCCACAATTTCCTCAGATATAGAATCAGCACAAGATGTAAAACCCCAAAATAGTAAGATGCACTCCCTATAGCAGTAATTTTCTTCTTGTCTAGCCCGAGTGTCTTCTCCTTCCTCAACTATGCGCTACACTTGAGTGTGTGAGTGATGTGTACTAATAGAGACCCAAACTCTTTATTTATACTAATATCGACTTGACTAAAACCCTACTAGGGCTGACCTCTACTAGGAGAGTCTAATAACCCTAGTGCCCCGAAACTTTGGGGACTTTAACTCTTAGACAATCGGAGGGTTACCCACTATGGTTTGACATGACTTATTTACATTATTGATTCTCCTGATAGGAACATTGGGGCATGAAAACATGACTTAGTTACATAATAGATACATCCAGGAATAAACATCAGGTTACAATACATAAGATACATAGATGAATACATTCTGAAGTTACAAATACATCAACACTCCCTCTTAACTAGGAAGGTATTCTTTTGACACAATTTTCAGCACTGGTCTTCTTCTCTATATCACTGGATCATCTCATCATCTGCATCTTGAGTCTCCTGAGTCTTTAAGTCATATTTTTCTTGAAGTCATATTCATCCTTCAAATCTGGATAATCTCTTGATCTGGATCATCATAACTGGATCTGGATCATCATGGGACATCATCACTGGATCTAGATCATCTCTCGATCTAGATCATCATGGGACATCAACACTGGATTTGGATAATCTCTCGATCTAGATCAACATCACTGGATCTGGATCATCACTGGATTAGATTTGGATCATCATTGGATTGGATCTGGATCATCATCACTAGATCTGGATCATCTCTTGATTTGGATCATCACTACTAGATCTGGATCATCACTTGATCTGGATCTCTTGGAGTCATCATAACTGGATCTGGATCATAGCTCAATTTGGATCTCATCTAGTCATCATCATGTGTGTTATCTTGTCATAGGAAGTTCTACAGAGCCAGCCTTCTTTCATGCTGGTTGTAGTCCTAGCCATCAGGTAGGTCTTTGCCCAACACTTACATATGACCTACTCATAAGAAAGGCATGCCCAACACTCACATCTGATCATGTAGAAACCTACAATCACATCAAAAAGTCCCAACACTCACATTCACCAGCATGATAGGACATCACATCACTAACATATGTGAAAAGGATTCAGCACTTATATATGACCTGGAAGGAATCAAGTCCTCCACCCTCGCCAAAAATGCTTGCACTCACATCTAACCTAGAACGAACTAAATCCTCCACCCTTGCTAGAAAGGCCCCTAGTCCCAGAATAAGCTACTTGGTAGCTGAACAGGTGCCTCCATTCTCCCAGAGAATGGAAGTTGCCCTTATGTCTGACCTGGTAGGAAACAAGTCATGCACCCTTGCCAGAATGGCATGCACTCACATCTGACCTGGAAGGAACGAAATCCTCCACCATTGCAGAATGGCCCAGCTCTTACATCTGACCTACTCACCAGAATGGCTATGAATCTCAGCACTCATATCTGACTTGGAAGGAACTGAATCCTCTCACCATGACAGAATGCCTCAACCCTTACATCTGACTTGCTCGTCAAAATGGCTTTGGATCTTAGCACTTATATCTGACATGTAAGGAACTATATCCTCTCAACATGATCGAATGCCTCATCCCTTACATCTGACCTGCTCGTCAAAATGGATTTGGGACTCATCACTTTCCCTTGGAGGAAACCTCGATCTGGAGAACACCAAGCTTGTCCTTGAAGTACTCGAACTTCACTCTGGCCAATGGCTTCATTAACACATCAGCTATTTGTTCCTCTGTCGCAACATACTGGAGCTTCGCTGCTCCTCTCTGCACCATATCCATGATATAGTGATACTTGATCTCGATGTGCTTTGGCTTGTCATGGAACACTGGATTCTCTAACAACTTCACGCAACTCTGGTTGTCACAATGTATACAAGTAGCATCCATATAGAGATCAAATAAATCAGATAGTAGCTTCCTCAGCCATACTCCCTCACAACTAGTTGAACAAGATGCAACATACTCTGCTTCAGCTGTACTCAATGTCACACAGGATTTCTTCCTGCTAAACCAAGAGATCACACCTGATACCATACTAAAGCAACACCCTGAAGTTCTCTTCCTATCGATAGCACTTCCTTCCCAATCTAAATCAGGATAAACCTCCAGGTTAATATTTTGATTCGCATCATACTTGAGCCCATAATCAATTGTACCCCTTAGGTACCTGTTGCAGCTGCAACTGTTTTCCCCAAATTTTCAAATTTTGGACCCCCTTGTTAATTTTAGCATTGCCTTGGATCTTTTAGATCTATGAACCCCTTTGTCTTGCTTTAATTTTGGACTATTTTGAGGTTAACTCTCTTCCTATTTTCAAAAATTTTCTTATGTTTAAAATTGTTGTGGGTTGCGGAATTTAGAGTCTGGTTTGCTTCCCTTTGAACTGCGTTTTCTTTTTGGAATACTGCTTCTCATGCTAGCCACTGTTTCGGGGGTCATTTAAACAACTTATCGGGACCATGTTTCCTAGGGAGCCTCCGTTGCAAAAACCAAATGATGATCTTAAATTCTTTGTTGTTGCGTCATTTTGTTTGACTTGTTTATATTATCGGAGGATGTAGTCTGTTTATCTTCTTCCCTTGCGGCCCGCCATACAATTGTTCCACCCACCAATGCTTTTGTCGAGTCTTGTTTGCTTTGTCTTTTGGATTGGAGGCCATAGTCTTTCCTACTCCACCCTTGCGGTAGTGCAACGCACTAAGTGTCCAACGTTGATGTATTTTCGCTCACCGACTGGGAACTCTTCCATGTAGAATTTGAGTTTAGCTCTTCCGACTCCGATAAACTTAACGGCCTGGTGGATCCCATTTCCTATTTGAGATCCGCTAATGTGGCTACGGGTGAGACTACTCTGCCGATGTTTTAGTGTTTTAAGCTGCCGATAAGTTTCACTTTTCCCACCGTTTCGTGAATTTTAAACCCCTATATGAGCAGCAGTGATTTTGATGCTTATTGAGATTTTCACGACGAGAGTGCATTGTTGGGCCTTCTATGATGACTAGCCAGTTTGTTGATGAAGTTTGATTTAAAATATGCGATCCTAACTAATAATAAATGTCATTTAATTGCAGACGGACCCAAGAGATTTTTTCCAGATTACCACTACGCGAAGGTGTAGCTGGAAGACAAGCAGCGGAGAGGGAGCTGGGCAGTGTTAGGCAGAGTGTGTACCTGAACCAACGGGACCTCAAGGAGGACAAACGAAAGACAAGGAAGAATCAATGGTGACAAAATCCCAGGCCTAGAAATATCTGTTAGTTACCAAGCGGATCCCTCTTTGTTGAATACTCTAAAACGTAACGCATGAAATAAATCATGAGTACTCGCAGAAAAGACAAAATGGGGATATTAAACGGTTTGAGGAACCCAAAGGTCACAGGTTTGGGGCAGCCTAAGCGGTTAGCTGTTTTGGTTTAAATATAAGAAAGTTAAAATTTACAGGGGATTTTTCCCTGGAAAAACTTGTGAACTATTGTTTGTAAGAGGAACTACTTCGTTTTACAATAAGAAATTGCAAATTTTTCCTGTTGGAGAAGGTGCTATGTGGAATGTCTCAATGGGATAAAATGAACGATGTTGAATGGGAACTATTTTGTTTTCAATTATGTTCATTAATTGTGAGAGCGTTCTAACTTTATGAACCTATGTTCTTGACTGAATATTCTCTAGTATATTCTGTGATGTTTTCCACTATGAGTAATGGGATTTTTAATTGTTGATGAGCTATCTTGTCATGTATACTTTGTTCATGTTTATATGTTATGGTTATAAGAAAAACTATGTGTGATTTGCCATAACATGTGGACAGTATTGCATTACTCATGAATTAATATCTAGCTCTCTAGAGATAGCCTAGTTAGTATTATTTTCCTCGAATGTGTGTGATTTACATGCTTGGGAGTTTAAGATGGGAGGTAAGAACCTGCGCATCACATTGTGAATACTCCTTCCATTCTTTATCAATATGCATGTTAAGTAGGCACTTGGATATCATCCTTTAAGTCAAAATACAAAAATATATACAGTGGATCGGGCCGCAACCGGTAAAACCTTTATTTTTGTTACTTGACCTACGGTAGCCGAACCGCAAACCCGATGGATTCCCTACACCAAATAGTCACGAGCTAGTTGGGAACATCGACTGGGGAGAATCACTTGCTATTGTTTCCTGTGATTTTCCAGGCCTCAACATTTTTTGGCGCTAGAAGCAGGGCCACGAGTGCATGGCTGGCCAAGGAAACCCATTTTCCTGAGATCATTCCACCAGTAACAGTTCAGAAAGCAGTTTGTTTTCCAATCCAATTCCTGAAGAAGGGGGTAGAGAACATTTGTATTCTGTCGACAATGAAGTTGCTAATGATCTACGAAGACACACTAGGGCATACATAAATAATATTGGAGGATTTTTTATTGTCCCTGAATTTCCCTGAAGAGAATATAAAAAGGAAGATCGTCCTATATTGGAAGACTCAGTGCTGGTTGGGGATTGGGAAGAACTTGTAGAAACAACCTTACAGGAAGTTGTACAGCCTTTGAATCAAGTAGGCCCATATACTCCTCACAGTTCTCCTATCCATACTCCTATTTTCTCACCTCCTCACTCTCCACCCAAACTCATGGTAGGCGTAAACGCAAATCAACCACCTAACCCACCAAATCCACCACCTGCCTGGAAAGCCAGATCACCTTTAAACCTAACACCTCGTTTGCATGATTTACCTCAATCTTTTGAAAAGATGCTGCCCAAATTTGACCCAAGTGAGAAGATTCTAGTAGATCACCACTTACAAATTTTCTACTTGGCAATAGAAGTATTAAGGGATGGGGAATATGAGGATGTAGTTTGTAGACTTTTCCCACACACCCTTAAAGGAGTTGCAGCGTCGTGGTACATTGGTTTTCCTGCAAATTCTATCCCTGATTGGGATACCTTCAAGAGGATTTTTAGAAGTAAGTATGCAACCCAAAAGACTCACGCAACCCTCATGAAAGGACTATGCACATTAAAGAAAGAGAGAAAGGAGAAGGTGCACAGTTTCACCCAAATATTTGCAGCATATCTTAAGAATTTTTTTGAAGCTGAAAAACCTTCGGATAAAGTCCTGATTGAGTATTATACCTCATCTCTAGGACCTGAGTTGGTCATGTTTTCCAAAATTAAGGCCAAGCCTACTCTGGCGGAGACCTATGAGGAGGCGGATAAAGTAGAGGCTGAACGGGAAAGCATCAAAGATTATCCCGAATGGTCAGGAGAGAAAAATGTGGGGAGGAAAGCTTTGTTGTTTACCAAGACCAAGGAAGAGCAGTCACCAGATTTTGAAGGATTGGAAAAAATGATGCAGAATCATAGACTTGGAAAAGGAGAAGGAAACCCAAAATTTATACAATCCTTATTACAAGAAAAGGGAAGATAACAAGTAGATGTAAAATAGTAGAATTAGTAGTAGAAGTAGATGTAAATTCCCACACAGTAGTTAGTGATTTCTGGACACTTTTTTTTGACGGTTCTAAAACGTTAGAAGGGTTAGGAGCCGGATGTGTCCTGATAGACACCAAGAAGAACAAACATTTTCTTTCATGTAGGTTAGAATTTGAATGTACAAATAACACAACGGAATATGAAGCTTTGGTTCAAGGTTTAAGGAAAGCAATTAAATTAAAGGAAAATAATTTGAAAGTGTTTGGAGATTCTAAAATAATTGTAAAACAAATTCAGAACCAAATACATTGCATTTCTCCTCACTTCAAATCCTATCAAAATGAAGTATGGAATTTACTCAAATGTTTTAGTGCATTTAATATTGTATCGATTCCAAGACTTAAAAATGCAGCAGCTGATTTGCTGGCCACGTCAGCTGCTAGGCTTGTGCCCTCCAATAATCGGTGCTCTGTTGAATGTCTTTTTAGGCCCTCGGTTTCAGATATGATTACCAACCTATGAGTATTTGATGAGGATCAACAGATTATAGAATGCCTAACGAATGATGAGGTATTCAAAGGGGTGATTATTGATGATGAAGAACATCAGGCTGAGCTGAAATTCAATAATTTCATCCCTAAAGGAGTCAGAACTTTAGAACGGGAGTTTGATTTAAATGAAAAATTTAGAATACCAACAAATGTAAAGACTCATAGCTCATCTCTACAGTTTGAATTGATTAATCAAGGGACTGAGACGAAGCCTAAATATGTGAATCTTGGAAAATGTTGTTCACCAGCTGAAAGAAATAACTTCATTGTTATTTTCAAACAATACAAAGATGTTTTTGCCTGGACATATGAAGATCTGAAGAAATATGACACCAGTATTATCCAACATGTTATCCCCATCAAATCTAGAGTCAAACCCTATCAGCAACCTTTAAGGAAAATGCATCCAAAACTGGAACCTCTAATCCAGAGTGAAGTTAAGAAATTATTGGATGCTAGGATCATTTTTAAGGTTAGACACTCGGAATGGGTATCAAATATGGTATCTGTAAGGAATAAATATGGAGAAATCATGTTATGTGGGGATTTTAGAAACTTGAATCGAGCCTCAAACAAAGACAATTATCATGTTCCACCTATGGAGAAACTGCTGCAAATGGTATCAGGTTCTAAACTATTCTCTTTATTAGACGGATTTTCAGGATACAATCAAGTATTAGTAGTCGAAGAAGACAGATTGAAAACAACATTCAAGACCAGGTGGGGAACTTTCACATATAGAAGAATGCCCTTCGGGCTTATAAATGCTGGAGCTACGTTCCAAAGGGCTATGGACATAGCTTTCCACGGTTTGATTGGCCGCAGTCCTGTATTATACCTCGATGACATCACAATATTCTCAAAGAGGAGAGAAGAACACATGTTTCATCTAAAGCATATTTTTGAACGCTGCCAAAAATATGGTATCTCACTCAACCCCAAGAAGTGCGTGTTCGCTGTTACGGAGGGTAAGTTGCTGGGTCATGTGGTTTCAAAGAAGGGAATATCCATAGACCCATAAAGGATCAAAGCCATTGAACAAATTCCCTTACCCCATAATAGAAAGGGCATGCAATCATTTATGAGGACGATAAACTTCGTACGAAGGTTTGTGCCAGATTTCACTCAAATTGTTAAACCTTTGCAGCAAATGGTAAAGAAAAGTGTATAAATCAAGTGGACTGAGGTTGAGAAGAACGTATTCAGCAATATTAAAACCACTGTTGTGCATGCACCCTCCATGAAAATCCCAGATTTCGATAAAGATTCTATTCTGTACACTTTTGCATCTGATGATTCGCTAGCAGCTATACTTACTCAGAAGGAAGATGGGGGAGATGAATTCCCCATATATTTTATGAGCACTGGTCTACAAGGGGATGAATTGAATTACCCGGCTATAGATAAACAAGCTTACATAGTGTTCAAAGTAGTGAAACAATTCAGACCCTACATACTAAAAAACTGAACCAAGGTAATTGTCCCACACCCAGCTGTGAGGTCTCCTTTTGTACAGAAGGAGTTAGGAGAAAGAAGGTGTAATTGGGTAACAACACTCCAAGAATATGACCTTGAATTCAAGCCAACTTCTATAGTTAAAGGGCAGGGGTTGTGCAGACTAATGACCGAAAATATAAACAATGAAGAACATGCCTGGGAAGAAGAGGCTGAATTACATTTGATGGATGTATGTCCTCTTTTCATAGCCCCGGAATCTTGGTATCGAGACCTTGTACATTACCTTCAAATAGGATCATTGTTGGAAGACTGGAATTCTATACCAAGAAGAGAATGGCATCTTAAATCAGCCTCATATCAAATTATTGAAGGAATATTATTCAGAAAAAATTATGACGGAGTTCTTCTTAGATGCTTAGAGAAACAAGATACGAAGAAGGTAATGTCAGATTTGCATGATGGGCCTGCTGGGGGACATTTTTCTAGAGATACTACAGCTCATAAAATTCTTAGAGCCGGATACTATTGGCCCACAATATTCAAAGACACACATGCCCATGTCAGAAAGTGTGACATTTGTCAAAGATGTAGTGGAAGACAAGCTAAGTCAGCAGGACCATTGAAACCTGTGATGATAACATAGCCTTTTGAGCAATGGGGGTTAGATATCATTGGGGAGATAAAGATGAATTCTTCCATGCAACACAAGTATATTCTGACAGCAACCGACTACTTCACTTGCTAGGTCGAAGCCATCCCATTGTGCAAAATAAATGAGGATGCGGTCATAGAATTCTTGCAAGACCATATTATGACTAGGTTTGGATTTCCAATTTCTTTAGTTTTTGATAATGCTACTTACTTTTCATCGATTAAATTAACTGCTTTTTCTCACGAGAAAGGAATAAAGCTGCATTACTCTGCTAATTACTATCCACAGGGAAATGGCTTGGCCAAATCTACAAACAAGAACCTGATTAGTATTTTAAAGAAGACTGTGATAGAAAATCAAAGGAGTTGGCACTCAGCATTGCCAAACGCCCTTTGGGTTGATAGAGTCACCCCCAAGTCCTCGATAGGAGTGTCTTCGTATACCCTTGTGTATGGTAAAGAGGCCATTCTCCCCCCCAATATCATTCTACCCTCTTCCATTATAGCTCAAGAATATAGAGGATTGGATAATGAAGTCTTGAAAATGAGGATATATAATCTCCTGAAGGAAGAAGAGTCTCAATATAAAGCCAAAGAATTATTTAAACAACAACAAGAGGTAGTAAAGAGATGGTTTGATAAACACAAGGCTGGAACAAAATATTTTGAGGTGGGAGATTTGGTTCTCAACTGGGACCACCCCCATGATGAGAAAGGAAAACACACTAAATTTCAGCACTTGTGGGTAGGTCCTTTCCAGATTGCGGAAAATCTTGGCCCCTCAACCTATAAGTTGTAAGATTTACAAGGGTGGGAAGAGAACTTACCAGTAAATGGTTTAGTTCTCAAACCTTATTTTTCCTAAGTCTTTTTGTGTTCTTCTATCTTGTACATAAATAATATGGCTTGACCGTTTTCTTTGAATTATGTAGTTCAGTTTTGTTTTAGTTTAAATTCTACTGATTTCAATAAAGGAGGCAAACCCATGATTGCATGGAGAACATCAGAATTTTGGAATGATTAAAGTTCTTGGGTATAAGAATGTGTATTATTGTTTATCTAGAAGAATTTATTCTATTTTAGCAGTTTTCTTGAGTGGCTATGTAAACATTGAAGTCCTGCTTGACCCCTGTAAAATAAGCCAGAATCAAAGGGTCTCGAATACTATTTTGAGGCTCCATCCATGTCACATTTAAAATGTCCTAGGGAGTGATAGCAAAGGATGCATGGAAAAGAAGCAGGGTAAACATTATATTATATATAAATGATCCCATGCCAAGAATTGAATGCCAAAAGGAAGATAAGAGTTGAAAGATCCTATGAAAAGCATTATATATCAAAACAAATGTTGAACCATATAAGTACCAAATCGTCGAAAGTTCCTCTCCATCCGTGAGCTGAAACGTGAACACGTCTCTCACACAAAAGGACACTAGGGATAGAGGAGCCTGAATCAAAATTCAGAAAGAAAGGCATGCAGGAGGACTGATATGAAAAGGACAAAAGTTCAAAAGCACGAAGAGTGTTAAAATGGAATGGGAATTAGGAACAAATGTATATTTATATTTACCATATGCTACAATCCTATGGTGTCCAAGCTGGTAGCTACCTGAAGATAGAGGTAACAAATGAAATTCATGTTTTGGCCTCAAAAGAGTTATCTTGACTTGAAGATCCTGGTCTCCACTCTCCTAAATTGGACTATCATCAATGATTAAAAGTATATATATTTGCCATTGGAGAAATCCAGATAGCTGGAAGAATTCAACGGGTTCGTTCGTTGGTAAACAGTCTGTACTCAAGAAATAATCGTCCAGAGATCTAGGTTCACCAGGTAGTCACCAATTGTTGCAGTTGCAACTGTTTTCCCCAAATTTTCAAAATTTGGACCCCCTTGTTAATTTTAGCATTGCCTTGGATCTTTTGGATCCATAAACCCTTTTGTCTTGCTTTAATTTCAGACTATTTTGAGGTTAACTCTCTTCCTATTTTTGAAAATTTGCTTATGTTTAAAATTGTTGTGGGTTGCGGAATTTAGAGTCTGGTTTTATGCCCTTTGAACTGCGTTTTCCTTTTGGAAGCCTGCTTCTCATGCTAGCCATTGTTTCGAAGGTCATTTAAACAACTTATCGGAACCATGTTTCCTAGGGAGCCTCCGTTGCGGAAATCAAACGATGCTCTTAACTTCTTTGTTGTCGCATCATTTTGTTTGACTTGTTTATATTATTAGAGGCTGTAGTCTGTTTATCTTCCGCCCTTACGGCCCACCATACAATTGTTCCACCCATCGATTCTTTGTTGGGTCTTCGTTGATTCGTCTTTTGGATCGGAGGCCGTAGTCTTTCCTACTCCACCCTTGCGGCGGTGCAACATGCTAAGTGTGTGACATTGATGTCTTTTCCCTCACCGACTAGGAACTCTTCCGCATAGAATTTGAGTTTATCTCTTTCGACTCCGATAAACTTAGCAGCCCGACAGATGCCATTGCCTATTTGATATTCGCTGATGCAGCTGTGGGTGAGACTACTCGGCCGATGTTTTAGTGTTTTAAGCCACTGATAAGTTTTTCGTTTCCCATCGTTTTGTGAATTTTAAACCCCTGTATGAGCAGCAATGATTTTGATGCTTATTGAGATTTTCACAATGAGAGTGCATTGCTGGACCTTCTGTGATGATTAGTCGGTTTGTTGATGAATTTTGATTTAAAATATGTGATCCTAACTAATAATAAATGTCGTTTAATTGCAGACGGACCCAAGATATTTTTTCCAGATTACCACTACGTGAAGGTGTAGCTAGAAGACAAGCAGTGGAGAGGGAGCTGGGCAGTGTTAGGCAGAGTGTGTACCTGAACCGACGGGATCTCAAGGAGGACAAATGAAAGACAAATCAGAATCAATGGCGAAAAAATCCTAGGCCTGGAAATATCTGTCAGTTACCAAGCAAATCCCACTTTGTTGAATACTCTAAAACGTAACGCATGAAATAAATCATGAGTACTCGCAGAAAATACAAAATGGGGATATTAAATGGTTTGAGGAACCCAAAGGTCACAGGGTTGGGGAAGCCCAAGCAGTTAGCTATTTTGGTTTAAATATAGGAAATTTAAAATTTACAGGGGCTTTTTCCTTGGAAAAACTTGTGAACTATTGTTTGTAAGAGGAACTACTTCGTTTTACAATAAGAAATTGCAGATTTTTCTTGTTGGAGAAGGTGCTATGTGGAATGTCTCAATGGGATAAAATGAATGATGTTGAATGGGAACTCTTTCGTTTTCGACGATGTTCATTAACTATGAGAGAATTCTAACTTTCTGAACCTATGTTCTTGCATGAATGTTCTCTAGTATATTCTGTGATGTTTTCCACTATGAGTAATGGGATTTTTAATTGTTGATGAGCTATCTTGTCATGTATACTTTATTCATGTTTATATGTTTTGGTTATAAGAAAAACTATCTTTGATTTGCCATAACATGTGGACAGTATTGCATTACTCATGAATTAATATCTAGCTCTCTAGAGATAGCCTAGTTAGTATTATTTTCCTGCAATGTGTGTGATTTAGATGCTTGGGAGTTTAAGACGAGAGGTAAGAACCTGCGCATCACATTGTGAATACTCCTTGCATTCTTTATCAATCTGCATGTGAAGTAGGCACTTGCATATCATCCTTTAAGTCAAAATACAAAAATATATACAGTGGATCAGGCCACAACCGGTAAAACCTTTATTTTTGTTACTTGACCTACGGTAGCCGAACTGCAAACCGGATGGATTCCCTACACCAAACAATCATGGGCTATTTGGGAACGTTGACTGGGGAGAATCCCTGGATGTTGTTGCCTATGATTTTCTAGGCCTCAAAAGTACCTTAGAATATGCTTTGCAGCAATCAAGTGAACATTTCTCGGATCTGTCAAGAACTAGCTCAAGGTGTTCATAGCAAAGCAAATGTCTCATCTCATGTTCGTCGGGTACATCAATGACCCAATCATCTGACGATACATCGTAGCATCAACCGACTCTGATGAAGCATCACTCAATAGCTTCAGGTTCAATGCCATAGGTGTGGCCATAGTCTTGCAGTCCATCATCCCAAACCTCTTCAGGATCTCTAGTGCATACTTCCCTTGTCCAAGGAAGATTCCATCCGTACTCTGCCATGCTTTCGTACCTAGAAAATAATGCATCATACCCAAGTCCTTCATCTCAAACTCGACAACAAGATTTCTCTTCATCTCAGTAATCAACCCATCCATACCTATCACAAATAGATCATATTCATATAGTAGAAGCATCACTGGGTTTCCATCTTCAACCTTGTAGTAAAGGTTGGAATCTGCTTTACTTTTGGTAAAGCACAAACTAGATAGAAAGCTATCAATTCTGCCGCACCATATCCTAGGTGCCTATTTCAAACCGTACAGGGATTTCTTCAATATGAAAACATGAGAGTCCCTGTGATGTGTCTCAAAATCGAGTGGATGTTCTACATACACTTCCTATTCCACTACACCATTTAAGAAAGCAGTCTTGACATCCATCTAATGTATCTTCCATTTCATCACTGCAGCCAGAGCAAGTACTGATATGATGGAAGTGTATCTGGCTACACGTGCAAAGGTTTCTTCATATTCTAATCCCTCTTTCTGAGAGAAACCCCGAGTTACAAATCTTGCCTTATATTTTTCAATGCTACCGTCTACAGCATGTTTGATCTTGTAGATCCATTTGGAAGTTACAACTGACTTCCCATCTGGTCTTGGGACAACATTCTTCGATCATAGCATCCTTCCATTCTTTCTGTTCTATCGCTACTTCATAACTAGAAGGTTCTTTATCAATGAAATCACATTGTAAAGCAACATACCCAGAACAGGATATGGTCCTCTTTCTTTGTCTGTGATTCTCTTTTGGAGCCCCATATCTTTTCCCATCTTGGATAAGTTATTGTACCCAAGCAGGCTTCCTTTTATGAGGATTCTTCTCCAGAGGTGGATCTACAGGTCTTTGTGGTTCTTCAAATTCTCAATATTCTTCTTGAGTTTCTTCATTCATGGTTGTAACATGAATTTTTGGTGCTTCTGCTTCTTCAAGTTCTTCAAGAGGTCTCTTTCTGGATTTGTTGTAAGCTATGTTTTCATCAAATTTCACATCCCTGCTGATGTCAATCTTCTTATATCCTAGGAAATATATTATGTAATCCTTCGAGCTTTCAGAGTATCCCACAAATATACCATTCTTTCATGAAGGATCTAATTTAGTCCTCTTCTCTTTTGGAATGTGGATGTACACAGGACAGCTAAGTATTTTGAGATGGCTGATTTCTGGTTTCTTACCGAAGAAGACTTCTTCAAGAGTCTTGTTCTCAAGTACTCTATGTGGACTACGGTTCCGTACATACACCACTGTTCTAGTAGCTTCCACCCAAAGATGCATAGGAAGGTCTTGATCATGAAGCATTTCTTTTGCAGCTTCCATGATAATTTTGTTCTTTCGTTCCGCAATCCCATTCTGTTGTGGATTATAAGGAGTGGACAACTCCATCTTAATCCTTGATTCTTTGCATAGCTCTTTGAATTCATTTGAAGTGAATTCTCTACCATTATCTGATCGAATGGTCTTGATCTTATTTTCAATATGGTTCTTGATCAAGGCTTTGAATTCCTTGAACTTACTGAATACTTCATCTTTGTTCTTCATGAAGTAAACCCATGTCTTCCTAGAAAAGTCATCAATAAAAGAAACATAATATGCATACCCTCTTAGAGAGTTTGATGACATAGAACTGCATACATCGAAGTGGATGATTTCCAAGATTCATTTTGCTTTGCTTTCACTGCTTGGAAATGTCTTCTTTGCATTCTTTCCTTTCACACATCCTTTGCAGACCCCATCAAGTTTTGCTTGGATTTCTGGAAGACCTTCGACAGCTTTGCTTGCAATAGGTAGTTCTCTGTAACGCACATGTGCAAGCCTTCTATGCCAAAGTTCACTTGGCTCTACTGTGTCATGGACCAAGTCTTGTTCTGGATGGCCCTTTAGTTTGTACAATCCTCCTTCTTATTCTCCAATCACTACCGCATCATCGATAGTCTTTTCTTTTGGCCACATGATGACTTGACCATCTATGAATGCAACCCGCATTCCTTTTGCATCTAATGTTGATATGGAGAGAATGTTCTTCTTGAGTCCTAGAACAAACAATACTTCTTTCATTGTTAGAGATTTTCTAGAGTCTAATTTATAGGAAGATTCCCCACTACCTTTTATTGGATATTGGTAGTCATCTCCTAGATTTACCTTGTGAGGTGATTCATGTTTTGACAGTCTCACAAAAGATTCCTTGAATCTAGTCATATGTTTGGAAGCCCTGCTATCTATAAGCCAATCATCACTTCCATGAGTAATGTTACCTATGAGAGCAGATATCAGAACATATTCATCCTTTCTTGAAGAATCTTCACTTTGATATATGGATCTCTTCCTGGATGGTTCTTCATCCTCTGCAACATGAGCATGATGTCTTCTTTTGTTGCTCCTCTTCATTATCTTCTATTTCTTAGGATAATTCCTTGCATAGTGTCCTACTTCATCACATTTATAGCATATGATCCTAGATAAATCTTTTCTAGTGTTATCTTTGTGAGAGTGCTTACCTCTAGAGCTATGAGGTCTTCTTTTGTTTGACTTGGAGTGAGACTTGGAGTGTATCATGAGAGCTTGGTCTTCACTTCCCATATTCTCTTCTCGAGCTGCTATCCGAGCTTCTTCTTGAGAGCACTCTTCCCATAGTCTGCTGAACTTGACTAACTTCTTTCTATCATAGATTCCTTAGATGAAATAATCCCATGACCTAGGAAGGCCATTCAATGTAGTCATTACAATCTCTACATTTTCCACTTATTAATCAGCTGCTTCTAGTTTCTCTTTGATCTAAGAAACTCTTGTGAAGTAAGACTGGATTGTTTCTACATTCTGAATCTTCACATTCTTCAGTTGGTTTCTCAGGGTCATCTTCCTGTTTATGTTCTTCCCTTCAAACAATTTGGTTAGGGCATCAAACATAGCTTTAGGTGTCTTGAGAGAGGACACCTATGGGATAAGGTGATCCTTGATAGAATCAGAAATGATCCTATTTGCCATAAGCATCTTCTTATTATGTAAGGCCTTTGCCTCATCTCCCTCTGGAACTAGAACCTTCTCATGGATGTAGGATTCTAACTCATTTTCTTCCAAAACCAGGGAGATCCTATACTTCCAGGCTCAGAAGTTATCAGCTCCCTCAAGCTTTTCATCAATCTTGGTATGATGAGACATATTAACTAAGAACCTTAAATGGAAATACAAAATATTTTATATCTTACCAGGTTCAAGTTGTTGGATCTAAAACTTGAGCTGAAATCATGCAGAGCTAGTTTATGAGCAAATTATGGTTTTTCTTTTCCAGAGTTTTGTCCACCCAAATGCCTTGAAATTTGTCCCAAACTTCAATTTTGGGGAGGATATTAATCCAGGCTTGGGCTCACTGAAAATTTTCTCTTTTGTGAAAATCCCTGATTTTCGACAGCAGTGACAGGTCCAAAACTGAAAAACCTCATAATTGGATTATGCTTCAACAGAGAGATGTGCCCTAAGGAGGAGAGTTATTCCACCTTAATTTTGCTGAAAATCTGTGGAGGAAGATCCACAAACTAGGAAGCCCTAGTTCCCATAGCTGCACAATGTCTTCTTCTCAAGTTAGCTCTGATACCATGTTAGTTTTTCAACATTTAAGCTAGCATTATGTTAGGATCTTTACTGAGAGAATAACAAGTACAACAATCAAACACAAGAGACAATGAACACAGTGTTTTTCATCTGGGAAACCATAAATGGAGAAAACCATGCAACTTCCTCAGATATAGAATCAACACAAGATGTAAAACCCCAAAATAGTAAGATGCACTCTCAGCAGCAGTAATCTTCTTCTTGTTTAGCCCCGATGTCTTCTCCTTCCTCAACTATGCGGTACAATTGAGTGTGTGAGTGATGTGTACTAAATAGAGACCCCATCTCTCTATTTATACTAATCCCAACATGAATAAAACCCTACTAAGGCCGACCTCTACTAGGAGAGTCTAATAACCCTAGTTCCCTGAAACTATGGGGACTTTAACCATTAGACAATCAGAGAGTTACCCACTATGACTTGACATGACTTTTTTACATTATTGATTCTCCCGATCGAAACATCGCAGCATGAAAACATGACTCAATTACATAATAGATACATCCCAAAATAAAAATTGGGTTACAATACATAAGATATATAGATGAATACATTCCAAAGTTACAAATACATCAACAAGTGTTTGACAAAATATGCAATAGAAAACAAAGAGAAAGAAATAACTAGAATAACTAGAATAACACATGTGAAAGGTGCTAATATCAACCATTATATTATAGCACACCTTGAAGATGTGTGTGATACATATTTTTAGTACATTAGACAATTTTGATAGTCTCTAGAAGCCAATTGGAGTGGTACATGTGTCATGGTGAGATTTGACCTCAATCCCCCCTAGGTGAACCAATGGAGATCTAAATAATCGCAAACCGTCACAAACCAAGGTGTGAATGTTGGTGTAGTGTGTTGGGTCAATAATGACTCCTAGACAAGCATGAGTGAGAATATATAGGTGAGTGGGAGGCTCCAGGAGGAAATAAATGCTCCTAGGAGAGCCAAAGTAGGCCAAATACACCACTAGCGCACTTATTCAAACCTGGATCCCCCAAATCAAGGAGGTAAATCCCCAATGCATTAATGAGGGTGCATATGGGCTAGGTTGACCAAATAGGGTGTTGTTGTAGGTGTGAACAGGACAAAATAGCTAGATATATTGTTGAATTAACTTTCCTAAGTCTAAACTATAGGATATCATTGCATCAAGGACAATGAAGTTAGCCTAAGGTCTAAAATATGTACTAAGGATGTATTTATGCTCCAACACCATCCCTTAATATAGACTTAGTACAATTTAATGATTTATTAAGGCCTTGGAAACTAAGGCACAAGTCAGCTTCTACAACAAAATTCTATTGATCCATGTAACAAAGGTAAGGAGGAAAACCTCATGGGACAAAACCTCCACTCAAAAAATGGATTATGACATAGAAACAAGGATGCATACACTCCAAACAAAAATAAAACGTCTAGAGGAATCTTCTTCTTGGGAAGAAGTGGAAATTGCTCAACCAAATCAGGAACAGTTGCATGATGAGTGCTGAGGCCATGTAAAACAACTGAAATGTACTGATAGGAGAGCGAACGGTGCTCTTCAGATATGCACCTTGAACCAAATAGGATGACATGTATGAAAGAGACTGAAAGTACCTGAGAATAGGTAATCCCAAGCAATTCATAAGGCTCCTAAAGCATCAAATTCGAATGAAGGTTGTAATCAGCTCCAATAAGGTGGAACAAGAGTCCCAAATGTGCCATTATGATGGAAAAGGCTTCTCCATATTTGTATGAACTTGAAGGAACTATACTCGTGATGGTTGAGGAATGCATGGGAAAAATAGTGTGAAGCAATGATAGATATTCACTTGACATCCATAACTCTCCATATTTTGAACCAATACTCTTATGTGAAGATAACCCATCTTCTACGGAAGGCCCGCTATGAACATCAACTAGAAATGCATAATCCCCATTAGTGACAAAAAACATAGAGGATAAGGTTGTAGAATGGATAGATACATCTTCAACAGTTGTGATGGAAGCACCTTGTATGATCTCTTCATGAAACATAGCTTCTTGGGAAGGAGAGGAAGCCATAAAGGAAGAAACTTGAGTTGGATCATTTGTCGAATCTTTAGCTACTAATTCTTGTTCATTTCAAACAACTTCTTTAGAAATGCATGAGGTCGAGATCATAGGAGGAAGAACACATAAGGACATGCCCATTTGCTTTCTCTCCATATAGCTCACATATTCTTGCTACATTCCAAGAGCTTCATCTGGATTTCTCCAAATATTGAATGGGTAATTAGTAGAATCAAGGAGGTAGTGCATTGTAGGAGGTATAGCTAGACACATAGTTCCATAGGCTCTATCATTGCCATTAAGCCAAGAATCCTTCTCTTGACAGGACTCTCGTTCTCTCACAGCACCAATGGAAACATTATAGAGACATTGCCTATTCAACTTCCATTCAGAATAGTTAAATGGAGAAAGGAGAGGAACAAATTTCAAATCTATGAAGTTGTTGTACAAACCTGCAATGAAAAACGCTCACATAAAATGAAAATATGCCCTAAACAACAACTCAACCTCACAATATTTGTTGCAGCTCCAACAAGATGCCATATGAGAATTTCTACCTATAGGAAGATCTAGGAGCCTTACAACAATTTCACCATTAAAGTGTTTGACAAAATATGCAAGAGAAAACAAAGAGACAAAAATAGAAGGAATAGGACATGTGAAAGGTGCTAATATCAAACCATTATATTACAACACACACTGAATATGTCTATGATACATTTGTGGTACATTGGACATATTAGAGAGGCTCTGGAATAAAATTGGAGTGGTACATGTGTCATGGTGAGATTTGACCTCAATCCCCCCTAGGTGGACCAATGGAGACCCAACTTAGCCCAAACAGTGGCGAACCAAGGTGTGAATGTTGGTGAAGTGTGTTGGGTCAATAATGAGTCCTAGAAAATTGTGGGTGAGATGATAGAGGTGAGTAGGAGGCTCTACGTGACAATAAATTCTCCTAGGAGAGCCAAAATAGGGAGAATACACCACTAGCGCACTTAGTCAAACCTAGGTCCCCCAAATAAAGGAGGCAGTGACCAAATGCATCAACACCATGGATTAATAGTATTGTATCAGCATTTATATATTAACCTAAGTAGAATAATAATTATACTTTTGTGCAAGCAGATGTGTCAGCAGTATATTTAAAAAAAACTTGAAGAGTATTTGACAAAGAAGCTTAGTGGCAGACTTCGGCAATTAAAAAATTTCTTATAAATGAAATTCATGGAGAACTATTGTCCTCATGTTAAGGGAAATCAAAATGAATTGTAGTGACTTATTAAGGATAGGGGTCGGGAGTTCTTATGATCCTGAACCCAAGAGATAATTTCTGACAAGAAAAAAGACTGATTGAGAAATGCACACCAACAGGCGGAGCTAATTTTGTTTAGGAGCAGAAGTCAAGACTAAGTAGACCTCCATCAAAATAAGATAATTGTTCTTGACAAAGATGAGTATTTTAAAAATACTAATAGCATGAAACAAGGAGGTCATGTGGTATTTATAAATGTCACATCCACTAAGTTCTTCCATCCCTCCATAAGATTGAGGTAGGGATGCCCCTCTTCCTCCTAGTTGTTAAGGGATAGAGCCAAGTAATACATAATAGCCTCAAATTAGGGACCATAAAGGGAATTTAGGTGTCCAAAAGGTCCAAATGATCACATCCAGTGTTTGTAGATGACCTCTTATTGTTTGGAAATTGTTTTGTCACGGAGAAGAAAGAATATGGAAAACAAAATGGAAATCTTGCATTGAACTAGCATTTTTTAAATTCTCAGAGGCATGGTCAATGGACAGGAAAATATCTCTGAAAGTGACATGGACAAGTGGTATTTTGACCAGCATTTCATAGTATATGATGAACAGGAAGGACTCATATGTAGCCTTTTTCAAATTTAAGGCCACGATGGAAACATTAATGTTGGGAAAACACATGACCAATGTGATTTGAAGTCATATAGCATATAGAGGTCAGTAAAGCAATGGATAGAAATATTTTGGTCATGCTGACTACATAATTCCTTGCACTATATTTGTAGAAGAAATCAAGCATACCGATTCCTAGGATAAAAATTGAAGGGTTGTACTACCTATACAAAAACCCAATATATGAAATCATTAGTGTTGTCAATCACTTTCACAATAATTTTAGATATCTGGTAGGTAATTCACTGCAATTTGACAAATTGGACAGGTCAATTTTTTCAATAATTTGTAGCTTGAGGGGAAAGAACAAAAAACTATCCAATTTAGAAATAATTTGACAAATCTGCAATAGGTCTATGCATTTTTTAGCAGATTTATCAATTTTTCAACAAGAATTTTTGTTTTTATCTTTGTAATCTCAAATTTTGTCTCTATTTCAATTACAAATTTGTTTTTTAATAATTTAGATTGAATTTTTTTGTGCTCCAATGATTGGATTTTCAAACATAATGTGAGGGTATAACCCAATATTTTCTAGGAATAATTACAGTACATGGAAACAATGTATGTTGGCCATTTTTAGTACAGGTCTTTCGATTACCTTGTGTTGAGAACTTGGGAAAGGAAACACAACCAACAATCACTGGAAATAATTAATCCAAGTTTGATAAGAGTATTAGAGAAGCAAGGATGCTCATAAATCTTTCATCGACTGATGAAATGCTTCCAGAAGTCTAGACCATAAGAGATGTTGCAGCTATTTGGAAGCCACTAAAGGATTTACATGAAACTTCAAATAAAAGTAGAGCCTTATTGCTTAAAACTTTAATATTTTTAAAACAAAATGTATTTAAGTGGGGCTTTACAAGATCAGTTGCTGAAAATAAAAAACATTAAATTTTTTTGAATTCCATTGGTTTAAGAATGGAAGAAGACATGGTAGTAATCACTCTCAATATTTTAATAGCCTGCTTGATCCTTTTATTAAAATCCTAAATATTATTTTCACTGCTGTTGGAATGAAGTTTGATGATTTGAGCAATAATATCTTGTTGTAGGATAAGTGGAAATACAATTTGGAAGTAGCAACAAGAATAAGTTCAAAATGGATTTGGCATCCAAATTCAACGGAAAAGAAAATATTGCTAAGAATGAAGGCAGAAATAGAGAAGGAAATAACGACACAGATAACTCTCATAGTTAAGACTCAAAAGTATTTCCAATGTTATCATTCTTGAAATCTAGGCCATGAAAAGAAAGATTGCTAATAACAATTATATGACGAGAAGCATAACAAAAAGTCAGAGAATCAAACCAATATTGTAGAACATAAGGAAAAAAAATGTAAAATTTAGAGACGAACTTGGTATATTTTCTAAAATAACCATTACGGGAGAATGTGAGAGTTATTTATTTAAAAATGGTCATATACACTATACAATTGGGTATATTGACTTGTTAACTTGGTCTAATTCAAGCTTTAGTATTGGAATCAGAGGTGATTCGATTACTGAAATACCACATATTATTTCTCACCCATAACAAGATCAGAAACCCTATCATTAATATCGATGGTAGATGGCTTGTAATGTTATGGGGTTAAAACTCAAATTAAGTCTCTGCGAATTTCTGGATCCTTTACCATATTGGTAGAATTCTCTCGCAAATGATTATGTAGTACATAGATTCTCTGACATTATAGCAATTCCTATTGCTCAATGTTTGCAAGTAAAATCAACAAGAGGCAATGTGAGTAATCCTACTTGGAATCCTTCACCTGCATCACCTTCCTTACTTGTAGGTTTGGAACTCCATAATATATGAAGGAAGATTTGATTACTTACAAAATATTTGATGAACACCTCACCCAAAAACCATTTGAAAAAATGCCAAGGGACTTCAACCTAGTTCCCATCGTATGGCTTGTAATTTACCCCATAATGAAGTGAGTTGTAGGGTATTTTCCATAGTGACCTATTTGTTCATTCAAAGTAATCGAGAAGGATAATCTAAGCAACTAGAAGATTCACTTAAAGTATTAATATGCTATCCAAGGGTGAATAAGACTAAGTTACTTAAGCATTTCAAGTCCTTAATAAAAACAAGAGAAATCAATCGAGGTGTTTTTCTTTAAATACCAACCAATTTAATGCAAGTCAAGACTCAAAACAGTATAGTTGTTATTGTTTCCCAATATGGGTGTTCTTGGAAGTCAAATGGCACCCCCAAAGGTCTCATTCTTTACAAGCCACAAACAAAAGGGGATGATTTGGTGACTAAGATAGAGGACATATTCTTAAAGGAATAAGGCACTAAATGGTATAAAAAACAACATCTCGTGCCTCAAAAAAATCACTCAACATGTGGCTATCAAAAATCAATACGAGTTACCAAATATTAAAATTATGGTACCACTAAAAGATCTCAGCTTGTCAGGACAAACCTGATGAGCATTGTCCTTTTTTACATTTCCTTATTAATTAATGCTTTGTCTCTTTGAAATTATATGCTTCACTCTAGTGCCTCAACTAATTTTCTAACATTGAAAGTGATTAATGCATTAGGATTGAAAATTTATAGACCTTCCAAAAATATACAAGGAATGCATTCATGAGAAGTGCAGGTATGTAAGGTCATCAACCAACGCGAGGTTTGGTTGCATAAATATTCATGGAGGGGGTTGACCATGGATTTCATATAGTGATGAGTTTCCCCACCATGTGGGGCATGGTCTAGTCAAAAAAGTGGGTCGTAGAATACAAATGGATTGGTCCTATGCAAACATTCTGGTTTCCAAGGGTTTTAAATTCAAGTAGTTACGAGAAAATAAGATGGTGCACCATGTTGAAGAGACAAAGGGACATGAGCCATATTTAGAGTTCCATAAAGATCCAGGGACTAGTGAGTGCATCACTTCCTTTGATTCCACTGATCATGTGAAAGAACCAAATTTTCAATCAGCTTTGATAATTCTTCCTAGTCCAAATTCCAAATTTGAAGGAGAACAACAACAATTCATCTATGCATATTTGAATCAGCGATATCCCAAGGTTGATTCAAGAAGAGTGGGATGAGATACTATTGATGAAGGGGGAAGAAATTTTGTTCCACCAAAATACAATCTTCTACACTTCTTGGCAATGACGCCACTCTGATTTGGTTATTCAGCATCATTCTAATTTTTTATTATTGTTTGGATATCAATTTCTGTCATAATATGCTTGAATTAATGATCATCGAGGTATCTTAGGAAGCAGTCCAGACAATGTCTTGAGTTGTCATCCATAGATTTTCTTGTTTCTTTTATAATCAATCCTATGAATACATCTTTTCACTTTAATAGATAACACAATTCGATTCACTCAAAGACTAAGTTGATCAATCAAGGAGAGTGATAAAATTCAAGAATAAAATATTTTTGGGGACTGATTTATGCATTGGTGATGAGTCTTCTATCAATGGAATTATGCAATATTATGGGTATAAGTGCACCCAAGTGGAGGTTGTTTACAGACTACCTTTTGTGATCAATATTCGACAATAATAAATTGATGGAGGAGGGATCTAACTGGTATTTCAACATATTTTCAGATTATAATTAGAAAACAATTAACATATTTTATATTTAATTTTCAACCATACTACTGTATTATTTAAATAAGACGGTGATATCCTTGGAAATAGTGCACCCTAATAGAGGCTATTTGCAACTCGTTTTCATGGATATTAATAACAAACTCTTTACAACTTGAAATGCACTTTAATATAATTTAAGTTTGTTACTATTACCATTAAACATATTGGAAGTAGACTTAGCATACCTAGATCTCTTTCCTTCATTGCAGCAATTTTCTCCGCATTTAAATCATGTGCAACCTCTGTCTTTGTTGCAGTTGAATTGGAAGGTTCTAGCAAGCCTTGGGATTTAGGGACCATAATTGTGTTTTTAGCTGATTTTGTATCATCAAGTGATAGAGTATCCTTTCCTTCCACTTGTCCTTCATTTGAAACATCAAAGTTGACATTGACTATGTGACCTACAGAAACATAGCCAGCATACTTTCTACTTTGCTCATTGATATACTTACCCTCAGATCCATACTTCTGTCTTTTACCATCTTTGTGAGGAAGATCACTTTGTTGTGATCTCTCTCTTGCATGTCTGGATATTTTCTCACTTATGCATTCACTTTCTTGTCATTTTCTGGCATTCCCTTCATCATCATGATATCGATCTCATTCCTTATTTTCATTTCTATTGTTCTGGAAACCTGAACCCCTGGAATCTATTTTTGAATGATGTTATGATTATCTAGCATGTTTTTCTATGTGTCAATCACATTCCCTAAGATCCTCTCTTTTTTTGTGTTGCACTTTCTCATTTTTATATGATTTAGAATCCTTCCAGCCCTACTCTTATACTTATCTATATCTCAGATTCTACACTCGTCATGATCTCCAAAACTATCATTATCATATCCTCTAACCTCATCACTTCTTTTTTGTTCAATTTTATTGCCTCCCAAATATTTTCAATGTTATCTTGTATGATCTCGGTTTCTACTTCTATCTTTTCTTCCATCCCTTTATCTTCCTAAATCACTGATTACCTCTTTATCCTGAGACCTTTCCTGTTCCATATCCAAGTCAGATTTTGGGTTCCTTCTTCCAACTTTAGTCCTCTCCATATATATTTCTCTATCCATATTTTTATGATGATCCTTGCTTCCATTATATGTATCCTTATCTTTTTCCATTTCTTTCCTTTTCCTCGATCCCTCATCAACCCCCTTTTCTCTATAGGCTCTTTCTATAATCCACCTATCATCCATGTTCAACTTATCATAGTCACCATCTCACTTTGAGTATTCATATCGTATGCGACTTCTAGAGTCACGTCCTGAATAAGAATATCTCTGGTAGTCTCTATCATAAGTGCCACCATCCCTACGATTATAACTGTAGTCATATGATCTACTATGGTAATGATGACTATGACTATAAGGAATTATCTCATTTCTCTCGTGTGCATCAGACCCTCTCCTACCATGAGAACGATCATAATCCCTGGATGAATCCCTTCCCCCATCATTCCTTGTGGCCCTCTTTGAAAAATCAACAGCTTTTGTACTTCCTTCCTGAGAATAATTTGGACTCATACTTCTATCACGTTTAAGGCCACTTGTTGACAAAACCAATGATCACAACTACACAACATTGAAAACCAAGATGGAAAAATCAGCAATGAAAGCTGTCAGAAACTTGGAAAGTGGTAACAAACAACTCACTATAGCATTGACTAAAAACTTAACTACATTGTAGAAACATATCAGAAGCAACCTGTTTGTGAATCCAATTTCTTCTACTAGATTCAGAATCTGACAGATAAATTCCAGATGATAACCATATTTGCTCTGATGTATATTCATTTCCAAATATATAGAGTTGAAATTGCATGTGTACCACCATCCAGGATAATAGATACCTTACTCTCTAGTATACATGGAAGGGAAAGGCTATTCTTCCAACAAATTCTCTTGTCCAGAGGCACCTAACATAGTGGATATGCCAATTCCTCCCACAAATTTTCCTTTTCAAAGGCATCTAACATAGTGGATGTAGGGATCAAGTTTAGTCTAATATGTTGATTAAATTTCTTTATGTAGCCATGATATATCTATCATTTGGTATCAACTTCAAGTTTTTCATTTCTTTTAGAAACCAAGTTTCATGAAAAATAAAGGAATAATAAGAAATAAAGAAAAAATAGATATGCAGAACTTTATCAACAGAAATAACATGGGAAAAGGAAGGCTCAAGAAAACACAAAGATATTTCATAATCCTAATTGGGTTAGGAAAAATAAATAAAAGAATGAACCTAAAAATTTGTTTCCCCTATAGTAGTTAACATATAATTATCTCACTTAGGGGATATATAAGAACCGACAAGAGAACCATTACAGAAAGTACTTGTGCAATCTCTGGATAAATAGTATTCTTATTTGACATAAAAGCACAAATTAAAACACAATGTACATCATATCATATACATGGCAGTTTTTGCCAATGCCATATTCTGTTGCAACCCCTAGATTTTATATTATGGCTCCAAACCACTACAAATACCAAACATAACTACTCTAGCTTGACTCTCACCCAACTATTTGATACTAAATAGAATCCGGAACAAAAATTTATTATCTATAGAATATCAGTTACAGGAATAAAAATGTGACTATTTTTATTTATCTTCCTCAATCACTTAATTTGAAAACAACCTACCACTTCCAACCATCCTTGGAGGATGTCACTGCTGTAGTTGTAGGAGACATATTATGGACATTTATAAGCTAGGATTTAATGAAAATAAGAGATTGAAAAAGAAACAGATAGAATTCCTCAATTCTCTTAAAACTGAAATAGTTACATCAACCAACCAAGACAACAACATTGATAGAATATGATTAAAGGGAAGCCAAAGAAGCATAGAATTCGTGGAAATGTCCAAAAGAGGTACAAGAGATTCTGAACAAGATTTCATTTTATAAATGGAACTTAACTGCATAATTATGTGACCAACTATAAATCAGATACAAATTTGGTAAGCAACTCATTGTCAAAGAGATTCAAATCCTAGTGGTGCATCTCTATTAAAATTAGCATGTATGTGATAGTGGCTAAATCTGTGATGATATCTTAAACTATTGAATTGAGAAGTTTTTATTTCCAGAATCTATATACATCTAAAATTTGAAACCTAAGGGGAATAAGTACCACAAATTACTAGATAAATTAAAAGGCTAACATCCAATTCAAATGGACTTCTAAAAACCTTTGTAAAGTCTCTTATGGTTGTGCCTAAAACTTGACGATGATGCATGCCCTCAGAGACTAAGATTCAAGGTAAGTACATAAGAAAGATCCATCTTAATGGGATAATGAATTACAACAATATTGATGAAATCCTCATCTTTTATTAATCAACCCCAAAACATGCTAACTTACGAGGTTCTGCACTATTTATGCAACTACAGAAGAGTAACCTAAAACATGAAACTAATGGAATTTGTATAAATCAAATTCTCAACTTGAATATCCTATCTATCTTTCCTCCTTAAGCAACTATTCGATGACCCCCACTCCTAAATCAAAAATAGATGAGGTTATAAAGTCCCTTCCTAACTGCTAAAGCATTGAAAACACCATAAAACATAAGCTAACCTGTGAAAACAAATTCAAGAGTTGAACATATGAAGATCTACTAGAAACATAACAACGAGACTCTAGAGTACGCTAAAATACATAAATAACAAAGTTATTTAAATAGTCATAAACAAACATGTATAATTCATTATTACAAGAAATGCTTAGCTTCGATTGCTCATGCAATTGACAATTCACACACTTGGGCTAGTTACCACTTCTAATCCCTCTGACAATATGTAGATGTAAAAGATGTTCTAGTGTCACTTTCTCTTAGATGAATATTTCAATTAAATGAAATCAGTCAATCAATAGATTAATGACTTTAACAGTGACCATATAATAGATACACACGATATAGCTCTGTTGAACACCATAATGATACAAGCATTCCAATATATATAAACTATATGGTAATGAAAATAAATGCAAGAAATCATACAATTGAACTAACCATAAGCAAAATTCATCACGCATAACTATAGGAGTCTAAAAATCGCATATATAAATACAAAAAGTAAATTACGAATATACTAGGGTACTATTCCTTCCTTTGAGTGGGAACTTACTCTAGGTAGCTACAAGAACATTAAGCATGTATAAATTTGAATTTTGTGTTGTTCAAAAAGTGTTTCTAGATGCATTAACAGATTCATCACCCTCAAATAACTGTAGGGCACTCAGATTATGAAAGTTTAAATATTTTTCTTTGATAGTTTAGGAATTTCTTCAAAACTTTTACTCGTTTCCTTTGAAATCGTGCAAGAAAATGATGTCAGGGAAGGACAAAATCGTTGAACATATGGAATACACATTATATACGTGTTTAGCCATATTTTAGCTCTGAAATGGCCATCCAATCAAAATACCATCAATAATGTTTCATTTTATAGACTTCTCTTGTAGGAAGCACATAAATCAAATTTGACCCTAAGCCATGAACTCCAGGGAGAAATATAGAAACCAAAATACACAGATTTGTATATAAATGAACCCAAACTAGTGTAACATGAACCACAATTTAACTCTTTGAATAATGATTCCAGATCAAATAAACTGTCAATGATAAGACAATCTAATCAGAAACTTCCTAAGTTTAAATTGGTTTTACCGATTCGAGTTTGAATCGATTGACCAAGTTTGACTCACAAATTTTACTAGTTATAGGCCCAGTTTTCCTATAAAATTCATTTTTTGGGTTTTTTTAGCATTTTTGCAGTATGTTTTAGCTAAATTCTCCTCTATCAGGTTAGGGACAGTGACTAACAATGACCAATTGTGACCAAACTGGACTACATGAGGAAGAAAGCATCCAATGCCATCCAACGATGCTACTGGACAACTTAGGCATAAAAAATCACAATCTTTTAATAAAAGCATCCATCTAAAGGCCATCCACTGATGTTGTTGGAAAACTAAGGCTTCAAAATTACAAGGTTTTACTCAATCGGTGAGGAGATGGATACCCTTTCGGGTCAAACAGCTAAAGACACAGGAGAATCTTCCTATTTTTTATGTTATTTGGTGTTAGAGTCTTAGACTATAGTATTTACTATGTTGTTTAACTTTTATAAGAAAATGCTTATATCTCTCAGTTTGGAGTCTAGACTCATATTGTATATGATATACATATTCATCTTTAAAAAATTTAACATCTATTGATATTTCGCATTGTATGAACATGGATTTATTGGATATCAATGGAAAATGTTTCTTTTAATACAAAGGGTCACCCTAAATTTTTCCTTACGGAGATACATGGTTACCAAAATCCATTTTTCTTTGTTTTTGGAGGAAATGGATTTGTAAGAAGGATAGGTTGTCAAGATAACAATAGGGGCATTTCCTGTCCAAACCATAGTATAAAAGATTTTTTACTAGAAGGCGGCATAAAAGGAGATTTACTTAATCGAAGTGAACATGATGTTGGGATGGGTTGTGTGAAATCCAATCAATCAAAATGGTTTCCAAAGATACCAATGGTTTCAAAAGACACCAAGATACCAATGGTTTCCAAAGATACCAAGATAAAATATTTCATTTATTTTTAAAAAGAAATAGATGCAATAAAGTCTTTCCTAAATCACATCAATAAGACACATGCCAGAAAATATTGAAGATAAAGCACATTGTGCACTATTTACCTATTGGAGCCAGCATTCTTCTATTGCCACACAGTTTTCTTCTTGTACAATGGGTTTCCAAGAACGTTTGACTTTGACCTGGTTCTTGGAAGTACAGAAGGCAATATTAAAGAGTTGGTTCAAGATGGTGTTTGGGCGTGATCCATTTTTCGAGTAAGTATCCCAACATAGATCCTCCCAACCAATTTTATTCTATAAATTTAACTTTCACCATGATGACAACTTGTGAAAAATTATCAAAAGAGTCATCAACCAATATCCCTTCTCTTTTTTTCAAGTGTAACCATTCCACTCACCGTCCGACGATCCTGCACCACCAAATTTAGAACCCATTCTTGATATCACCTTGATACCACCAAGCCTTCTGATATTAGTTCTACAAGAAAATATTTTTTCATATAGGTGGTAGAGGAGACAAATTTATCACTCACTAAGAAGTGAAAACCTATTGTTATTGAGTCTCGAAGAGAGCTGCAAAAAAATAAGTACAAGACACTAATAATCCAAGGAATAAAATGAATCCCTAGTCATTGTTTCTTTTTTACATATCATTGTACTCCCTCCATGTGTGCTTCCCTCCCCCTTCTCAAAACAATGATTCCCTTGAGGATTTATGTCTACCACAACTCCCTTCCACCAAACCACTGTAAAATCTCCAGACTAGTGCGACGAAGACTGTACAAACCAACATGATAGAGTTCATTTCATCTCTGTGGGAAAAAACTCTTTGTCGGCTTCCATCCCCTTTCTCAAAACAATGAATCACCTCAGGATTTATGTCTATGACAAATCCCTTCCATGAAGCCATTGTAAAATCTCCATACTAGCATGACAAAGACTCTACAAACCAACATAACATAGTTCATTTCATCTCTGCGGGAAAAATTGGTAGAGGCGGAAAAAATTTAAGGGATAGTTCATTTCATATCTTCCCTTTCAACTAATTTTTTTGTTTTTAATTTTTGTTTAGTTTTTTTATAATAAACAATAATGGTTCACCTATCAATATTTATTAAAAAATACCTTTCAATAATATTTTTGTATTAAAGAATTTAATTTTTAATTAAAATAATTTTTTTTATTAACGAATTTGATTTTCAAATAAAAATAACAAGTTTGAACATTATGCATGTGAAGTATATTAAGTGTTAAACTTATGAAATAAACAAAATAAGGAACCTATATTCATTTCTGAAATTAATGTTAGGCCACATGTAATGCAACATACAAAATTTTGTAAGGTTAACATGTTGCGTCAATGGTGTAATTGAAATTGTGGCATTCTAGATTTCAATTAAAAGATGTGTTTTTATTAAGGAGATTAATTTTTTATTAAAAGATAAGAATATACTCATTTACTCATGTTTTTCGTTGATCGTACACTATGAAAATCAAGGATGTAACAAAAAAAACTACTAATAGTGGCACAGACAACTCAATAGTAAATGTGTTGACATTATGCATTTCGCGTACATTAAGTGATAAAATTAGGAAACAACAAAAGGTGGAACATAGAATCCTTTCCAGAGGTTAGTGTCAGGCAACATGTAATGCGACATACAAAAATTTTCAAGGTTAACATTTTGCATCAATGGTGTAATTGAAATTATGACATTTTGTTCCAAAGCACTTGAGTTAAAAGGCCAGATAAATATAATATGTCATTTGTACAAGCGATTCATTAAAAAACACATTGCAATCGGCATTGTACTCTCATGTTCTGTTCTTCCTTTGTCAAAAAAAGAATAATAAGAATGTTTTTTAAAGGTATGGATTGTTTTGGATTCCTCAACTATTATTGTACACAAACTTGCACATACCAAACTGCAGTGAAAAAGAGTGGAGGGAACCATTGAAGGTGATCAATGATGATGTAGATAGGTAGGTAGGAAGGAATGTTTACTTATTATATATCGATAGAAGGGTCAAGGAAAAACTCAATAGGGTGATCTAGAATTGTAGATAAGCTTGGGTTGAATCCAAATGTAGCCATTAGAGGAAATTTCAACTCAAAATGGGCCTTTAACCATAATTCAAATACCATGTCATCATGTGCTAGCCAATGAAATTGTTTTAAATTTGAAATACCGTATAGGTCTTAAACAATTTTTTACTATAAATTTGGCGATAGGTATCATAAAAAAAACTTTTTTTGTGTTCGTATTTTTGACATATCTCCTTGTGTTTTTACTCAACTTTTTATCTGGAGAGCTCGTTGGATGAGGAATTAAATTATGCATCCAATGAGTACCCACTTGGAATACTTTTGACGGTCTTCACTACCCAAAAAACAAGAAATACCTAAAAAAATGTGATGATGGCATCATCATCCCATTTTTTCAGGTATTTCTTGTTTTTCAGGTAGCGAGGTCCATCAAAAGTATGTTGAGTGGATCCTCGTTGGATGTGGAATTTAATTTTGCATCCAAGGAGCTCTCCTAATCAAAATTTTGAGTAAAAAAATAGGGAGATATGTCAAAAATACGAACAAAAAAGTAGTTCTTTTCTTTTCTTCCTCCAAAATTAATAAATATTATTTTATTATTTTAACTATTATTTCATTATTTTTCTTAGGAGGCCCATTTTGAGTTTAAATTTCCTCTAATGTTTCAATGAGGGATGGAATTTCCAATTAGTATGGTACCTATATCTATAATTAAATAATAACTCTCAATAAAATCCTGTATAATCCCCAATACCATGGGAGAAAAGGACGAGGAGAGAAACCATCGAGATGAAGGGGGTGACCATGATAAATAAGAATTATTAGAGTGACATCTAGGATGAGGGATTCTTAAAGTTCAAAAGTGTACCTTTGAAGGAGACGACCTTCTCAAGTCATGATCCAAAATCTAGACTATATGGACAATGGATGGGTCTAAAATCTAGACTATGAGAATATCCATTTTCACAAACATAAAATGGAATTAGCATTTCTATTAACTATGGAAGAACCCCCTTAATGTTAAACATGTGCAAGTGGAGGATAATGTAAATAGGAACTATGATGGTTGACTAGTAGTTTAGAGGAAAGGGATGGTGGTGCCACTGAGAAACCCAAACCAAGGTCACTTGCTTCATTAAACTCACTCATGAGGTGAGTAACCATAAGATGATGGAGAAGGAGGGATATAAATCTCAAGGAATAAATAAATAATACAATCAAGATCATAATCAAACTAAAGAGAAATTAATAATTAAGGATACAATACACAATAATCAAACAACGGATCAAAATCATATCCAAGAAGGGGAGGAGGCAGAAAAAAAAACTAGGAGACCAAATAGAAACCACACCAAAGAAATGGAATCAACAAAGGATAAGGAATGATATTGTGGAAATAGTAAGACAGTAATATTTCAAATGACCTTGATACTAAAAAAGGAAAAGAGAGCATAAAGAAGATATATAAATTAGAATTGAATGCAAGAGGAGGAGAATGTGGAAGAAGTGGACATTGAGTTATTATACTTTCATTATAATAAAACATTTATAATATCCCTTTCAAGTTATCAATTGGTGAATCTACACTAGCATATGATAAATAAAAATGGGAGGATAGAAATGTTGAAGGATTGTCAAGTTCCCATATGAAATGATCATGAATAGACACAAATGCCACATACTGGAAAAAATCTAAGTTGGGACGAGGAAAGAAACTTGTCAATGATAACTTGAAGGAGAAAAGGGAGCAATTAATTAACCAAAAACAAACAAACTCAATCAAGGAGACATTTCTAGAAACCCAACTTACCACCTATTTATAGATGACTATCAATTTATATAGAGTCATGGGTAAAGGGAAATATAACTAATTTATATGGGTCCATTGATCCCTTGGTTAATAGGTAGTCCATCTTGTCTTGGATATTCATGGCGAATTTGGAATTTCAAGGAAACATATTCTTGTAGAAACATAAAATAACTTAAGGAATGTTGGCCATGGCCTTATTGAAATTGACACTAAAGTACTTGATCTTATAAGTTCTCCAAATTTTAATATCTATAAAAAGGTATCAATAGCATATAAGGATGGGGAACTTCAGTGAACTTTCCAACATACGAGTTCTCCTCACATCCCAATTGATAATAACACATGGACCCAAAGAGTAGAACCTTTCATCGGTGTTTCATGCAAATTATTGACAAATAATTACACAACAACACCATCACACTCCATATTGTGTTGGTGGCACAAGACACCAAATAGAGACAAATGTTACTCAAGACCAACATAACCATCCATAGTGAAAACATGTATCCACTTTGTTTGAATGATTAGTATGGGGTTTATCCTAGAAAGGAAAAAAGTAAATACCATGGTCCTTAACTACCTCCATGTATTGATGTTCATCGTAATAAGGATAGTAGCAATGATAGAAATAGTCATTATAGCCAAAGAGATCACATATATCAACTATCCAAGGCCATGCATTAAATATATAGAAGTAAGGCTCAATTCCCTTGAATTTATAAGGGTTTTCTAGGAAGGGTATGCAATGGAATCATTGGATCCATATCTTTGGGCTCTAATAAATTTCTCCTTTTATTTTTTATTCAATCTTTGTTTCCTACAAGTTGAATTATGTACAACTTAATAATAGTGCTATTGTACAATGGCCACATGGAGAGGTTCACTTACTTGGAGAACACCCTACTTAGGAGGAGGAGCATTGTGCATCCTAGAGGAGGTCATCAAACCCTAGATAGCACAAGGTAGCTCGGATTCCTCTATGGAGGCTTGAAGTTGGCTCAAATATTCTTGGGTCATGACAACGTTCATGCAGGGGGAGTGGACCCAATTCATCACATCAATTAGGAGGAGTGGTGGAGTCCATATGGAATTGTGACAGAGGCATGTGAAAACACCTTGTGTAGCCACAGAACCTTGTAGCCCTTATTGTGTATGGCATCAACTAAGAGATTGACATGTGTACTATTGGAGTGGAGAAGTTTAGTTCTTTTTTCCTACATAAATAAGGGTCATGTTGGGTCATGTTGACAATTTAGTTCTTTTTTCCTACATAAATAACAACTTAGCAAGTGACTTCACAATGATTGGATTTTTTAATTATACAATTTTTCTGACACACTTTTCCATCTTTCATGTGATCATTCCAAATGTTCGCAATATTATGACGTTAGTCAAAATATTTGTAGACTTTTGTCCTTTTAACGTGTGATGCCTTGTGGACTTGTTGTCTTCACCCCATTGGTCACTTTGGACTCCATATTACGATTATGTTTGGTCTTTGACTTACTATGGGTATGCTTGAAGGTTCATGTAAGGATGAAATATTTGAACCTAACTTAGGAGGAAGGGTATCACAAATATTGAAATGGATGCCATAACCTTGTTGTAGGCCAATAATTCCATATGAAAAGGCTCATTTGATGGCATGGGTCCCACACATAATCCATGAGTCCTAAAGGAAAAACACTAAGGCTTCAAAATATCTATTTTGACCTTAGACTGTGTCTAAACTTATTATAACCATCCTTAATGTACTCAACTCAAAATGGACATCATATCTTGATCACTTGACAATGATTCCCTTCACAAGACCTTTTGTGGTGTCTAAGGGATACAATAATGTCTCATGATCCCCATAGAATAAAATTATAATATAATACCCTACATTTTTTCATTGAACCACATCACGGGCACTAAGAACCATTTCTAGTGTTCTAATTAACTTCAAACCTAGCACCATATCTCACTTCCAAGACAAACATTCCCTATGGAGGGCCAATATGGTGGTTTGGGACCACACACATGTAACATATCTACATAGTAAAATTCTATAGTGCAAGTTCCTATATTTTTCATTACACCATGGAATGGTCCTCAAGTTCCATCCCTAATGTACCTCTCCTCAACCTTTTGGCCATATCTCACATGTAGGAGAAGGGTTTCCTACACATTCTGTATGCAATGATATGGGTTACTATGAAAATAACACATGACAACCATAGGAAAATGTTCTATCCCAACAACATGGGTTTTGTTATCAAATGAAGGATTAGTGACCAAGAAGAATCCATAATGTGACGAATCTCAAAATAGCCACCATATCTCTATGATAAGAGAAAGGTGGAATAAGGCCTCATGGATGGCCTATGTAGAACCCAAAATATGCATGTTATAGACTAAAACTTTGGATCTTCAACCTATAACATGAATTGGGTCATGAGAACTATCCTTGATGTACTGAACCTTCAAATGTGATACCATATCTCAATCACATGCCAAATATTTCCTATGCATTGGATATGTTGTGGGATTTTCAAATGTGATATAACAACCTCCCCCAAATGTCCAAATTCTTATGACTTTTAAGGGAGGTTTTTTAAAATCCGTCTTAAAAAGGACCTTTAGGGGGGGTTCAAGTCAACCCCCCCAAAAAACATTCATGATAATTGGACCGTTGAGGGAGGATTTACCACAACCTCTCTAACCATAAGTATAAATTCCCATAATATTTGGGGGCTACTTTAAAATATCCCCCCACAAAATCCCAATTATCATTTCATTTGGGGACGGATTTCAAACAACCACCCCCAAAATTCAAATTATTATGAATTTTGCAAGGGGCTTTAAAATAACCTTCACCAATACTTCAATTATCATTACTTTTTGGGGGATTTAAAAACTACCTAAAAAATAACCTTTAGGGGGTATCTTTCCAAGCCCCCCTCTCATCCCCAAAATCCCAAAGAAATTTTTTTTTTGGGGGGGGGGGGGGGCGGGGTGGCTTAGGAACTATCACCAAAAGTCTTGAGAATTGGAATTTTGCAGTTTTTTTAAAAAACACCCCCAAAATTTGAATTCTCATGACTTTTAGAGGGAGATTTAAGAACCACCCCCAAAATTTCAACTCTTAGGACTTTTGGGGTTGGAGGTTTAAGAACCACCCCCAAAAGCTCAATTTTCTGGACTTTTAGGGGTGAGGGTTTAAGAACCGCCCCCAGTGGACTAAAAACTATTTTAGGGCAGGCAGGGGGTCTTAGAAAATCCATCTTGAAATGTATTTAGGGGGGTCTTTAAAAAACCCTCTCCAAAATTCATGAGAGTTGAAATTTTGGGGGCGGTTTTAAGACAACCGCCCCCAAAAGTATAATTCTCATGACTTCTAGGGGTGGTTTTATAACAGTTGCCCCCAAAAGTCTAATTCTCATGAATTTTGGGGGGACGGGGGCGTTGTTTCTAAAATCTGCCCCCAAAACTCTAATTATCATGACTTTTGGGGGGGGTTAAAACAATCGCCCCCAAAAGTCTAATTCTCATGACTTTTGGTTGGGGTTTCTAAAAACCAGCCCAAAATTCTAATTCTCATGACTTTTGGGGGGGAGTTTAAAACAACTTCCCCCAAAATTCTAATTCTCATGACTTTTTTTTTTCGGGGGGGTGGGGGGGTGTTGGATTGAAAAACAACGGGCTCTCTCTAACCCCCCTCCCCCCCAAAAAAAAAAATTAAAAAAAAACTTCCCCCAAAATTCCTATTCTCAACACTTTTTTTTGGTGGGGGGGGGAGCCGTGGGGGGGTTAAGAACTACCCCAAAATACAGTTAACGAAAATGTTGCATGAAAAATCCACCCCCAAAAGAGTATTTTGTTCACCTTGTTGAATCAGATGTTCACCTTGTTAAATAACCATGGTCACTGTCCTTTCTCTATATCCATCTCAACCGCACTTCAAAAGGATGCAACAAGACAGCTACCTTATTTATAAGAGCATAATAGCATTTCATCCCATCACTATCATCATATATATCCCAAATATGGTCCTCTTTGAAACAATTATCTATCCTATTATGGTAAAATTCAAAAAAGTCTGAATCTTGTACAAAATTTGAACTAAGAACCATATCTTTGACATTTTTGGATATTTTTGGTTTCTCCTGTAGATTCTTTAGGATGTTTTGTATTTTGTATTCCTTGATTCTTGCATGGCTTGTTATAGTGTTTTGGATTCATCTTTGTTCTACTAGACAGTGATAGTATCAAACACTCTAAAGGATTTATTATTTCCTTCAGCTTCTTCATTGCAGACTCTTTGTCCATGTTTTAGAACAAGATTATGCACATGCATTTCATGCAATTCTGGAATAGAAACTCCAATTTATTCTTTTATGATTGGATACATCTTGAGATCTGACCTCTAAATTGTTCTCATGCACAATTTTATCTATCTAGATCTGATAGGAATTCAACTTGGAAACAAGCTCTGCCTTCTCTTCATTTGCTTGCATAAGATCATTCATGCATGCATAAAGTTTTGATGATGGGACTTTCTTCTCAGGAAAATCACCCTTAGTTGCAAATCGAAAAAAAGAGAAGCACGTGGATGTTTTTTGAATAGATTTAGGATGATTTTTCCATGATTAAAAATAAAAATTATGATCAGTGTTTCAACTAATGCCTTGATTGAGCCCTTTGATGGCTCAGATTGACTGACTGAGTGCTGAAACGTGCCCTTTATATGCTTGTTTCAATTTTCTATTATGATTTTACTATGGATAATCTAAAGGGAAACAATACATTGTCCCTCATCCATATCTACAAGAGGATCGACACAACACCCTTCCAAGCGTATCTCGTAATTGAAACCATTTGTATCTTCAAGACACATACACGATGGACAAAAATTGAGGATTGCATCTTCAACTACTTCAACACAAACTTGGCAATGAATGATAATTATCGGTTCATAAAAAATTTATTTAGGGATGATGATGACAAATCATTAGATATTAGAAATATGAGTATTGTTCCAATCAAATCAAGGAAAACCTTCCCTTCTAAGGGAACAAAATTTGGAATATCCATTAGTTCAAAATATAGGAGAACTATGTCCATGAGGAAGAGAAATTATTCTAAAATGGTTGTTGAAACAGATGTAATTCTACACATTGAAAATCTTGGTAGTGAAGTAAGTTGGAAAAGGAAAAGGACTGTAAGGTAGCCACCCTTAGAAAGGAAGATAGTAGCCACGAGGTTATCCCCCTCTAATATAAATGAAAACAGTTATTGTACAGTCCTGGATGTCAATCCTCTTGATATTGAATCATAGTATGATCCTCCTACAAACCCATGAAGTACAAAATCTAGGATTATTCCATCATATTACCAACCTTGGTTTCATCGTCTCAAAAGTTTTTTTTTTTTTTTGAAAATAATGAGAGACAAAATTTAGAGTATGAATCATCTCCTGTCAAAGTTAGGGGAAATAAGATCAATCACCATCTAATTTAGTCTAGATATGGCCAAAGAAATACTCAAACTCTTTAAATAAACAACTTTAATTTTCCTCATTTTTAGTTTATGATTCACATTTTCCATAATCACTTCTGAAGACTAATATGAGAGTTGTAGAGGACTCATCTCCTATTTGAATTGGAAAAATGTTGTTTGACTGTTCAGACACACTATGAACAAGGGGATTCAAGGAACTATTCTAAATGTCTTGCATTAGTTGTAGTTGATTTTATAGTATTAGATCGATTGTTGTAGGTAAAAATAGGTTTTACAAATTTCATCCTCATCGATTGTGATCAATCTATGTTCTGTGTGTATTAAAGTTATAATGTCCCTAAAATTCATAAACAAATAAAAAATTCGTAGGCTAATAAAATACTAAATTTCAAGGACATCTTTGTTTCTACTAGGGAATAAAACTTGTTTGTAAACTGAACCTAATTTCTATAGGAATATTTCCCTATATGTGTTTCCTATATGATGATGATGGTTTTACATGATACTATTTTATTACTTCGACATTTTTATAAGTTTACATTTCCTGTCTATATTAACTACTGATATTTGTCGATACTTAGTTTGTTTTTTGTTTTACTTTTTCTTATGTATCTTTAATTTGTTTATGGTTTATTTACGAGTGACTTACCTCTATATGTCAAGGGGAAGAGTGGCAAGGTTCTATCCTGTTAACACTCTGTTTTCAACAATCTAATTATGAGTGTGACAAAAGTTCAAGGAGGATGTTGGATGTGCTAAAGGCATCAAACGAGATTCATAATCAAAGGATGAGATTGATCAGATGGTAGATCAATGGCATCGAAACATTTCACACGATGGACACGTCGATCAAAGCCACTTTTCCAGGTTGCAAAATAGTTTAAAGGACAAAGACATCTAATGGTCGATATGAGATCTGAAGTAGATGTACGGTCTCATTTGATTTTGCAAAATAGACTTGTGTGGGTAAAGATGTGATTTGAAATCATGAAAGGTGGTACTGGCCCCGAATATCAACGGTCATGAAAAATAAGGGAAGATATCTACGGTCATGGTTTATTTCGCAATGAAAACTATCAAGGTTGAAGACCAATATTTTGCATTGCGAAAAGTAGTAGGGCCCACTCAGATCAATGGCTACATGAAAAGGTCGATCGCGATCGACGATTGAGAGAAAGCCTTGGTCTGAAACTGCTCATTGAAACCAGAGAAGAAAGTTGGCGGCAGAAATGAGGGAACATGGATGGTGGACATAAAATATTCCTCAAATCAGAGGGCTGAGAAGACTTCCACGGTATGGGCTTCACATCCGGTGTAGAGATGACAATGGAGGAAACTTTCACACATGTAACCCACCTCTTGGAAGATGGATTGATACCCCCAAACACCGTCTTTGATGAACCTAAGGTGAAGGTCCCGTCCAATGATGCTAACTTCTTCGACTCCGCTAGACTGGCACGTGGTTCACGTGGGAAAAGACAAGAGGTGTAGGTTTTGAAATGGAAAATCAGACCTCTACACAAGGTTAAGAGAATTCATGAACTCAGTGTGCTCAGTGCCACCGTCACATTGAGTGAAAAGGTAAGAAATGTCAAATCCATAGTCCTTGAAACTAGCTTGGTAGCCACACAGGAAGTGCTTAGAATCCTATCCATTATTAGTTAATATAATTGAACATGAGAAGAGAATATCCCCACCTAGAATCACATGGGCTGCTGTCGCGTCAACCGGTGTTCAAGACTACAGCCATCTCGAGGCTTTTTTAGCTTGCCCTATATAGCTCCATGTTCTGAGGTTGCCGATATATGAAATTGTACAAACGGTGAGAGATAAAGGTTGAACTACAAAGAGTCTTTATTCCATTCACAGACAGGCATGGCTATGTGGTTTGAGAATTTAGTTCAACAAGGGGTATTGATGGTTGGTGAACATGAAATTGTGTTTCTTCATTGTCCTAGTTATCTACACCAGGAAGTCTCCAATCACTCGGGAACATAGTTTGAATACCGAGGGAGTTTCACCCGCTTCGACACAGCCTCGTCCTTGGAGGTGCTTTGCGTGGGGTTTTCACATCCCAACAAAATCTCTCTGATGCTCCCAGTTGTAGTCACAACCTACAAAATCCCATCCCACAGTGATGGAAAAATTATTGGAGCAAATGCTCACTATGGGACCATATAGGTCCGGAGCCTTTGACAGCACCCACAGAATATCCACTTGACTTCTTTGTCATGGGCAAGGAGAAGGTCAAACGTACACCCAGCTGCATGATCTACAAGAAAACCCTCCTCATAGGAGGAAGAAAGTGGTACAAGGATGATAAGCTTCTTAAGTTTTTTATCATCACCAAGTGCATGACCACCTTTCTCCTAGCCTCCTCCTATAACCGTGTTACCAGATGAAAAAGGGGTCGGGAAAATGATCGGGCGGCAGGACTCGGGTCTTCTTGTCAGCCTTTGAGTGACATAGTAAAAAAGAAGCAGTTTGCTCAAAGGGATAGAAAAGTATATCTGAAGTGGCCTGAGTGGAAAAATGACCATATATATGTAACATGGGGATCACTTTCACAAAGTGGGGAGGAAGAAAACTCTATCACTCCGCATTTTCACACGCTATAGCTCCATAATGTTTGTTTATATTTGTAAAACATGGCAATAGTTCCACTCTTTATACTGTTAATGCATGATTGTGACTGGAAAAAATCTTTATGTTTGTTTCAGAGAATAGTCTCAGCACTAGAATAATATAAATACACTCCCGATATAGGAAGATAAAGAGGAGCTGAAGGTTGGGAAAACCTTCAAGGGTTGAGGCTCTCCATTGTAAATAATATCTGATGCTTGTTTTATGAATAAGATTGTAGAGGAAGATTTGTTTCTCAAGATAGAGATTCATGTGTCGTCACTTCGTTCAATACGTATTTTCTTTACATGAAATGTATATCCTGTTTCCATTCCAATTTGTTGATTGCTTTTATGTCTATAAATTAGTGTATAACAGTTCAGAATTCATACATGCTATGCTTCTCCTATTGTTTTAGACATTTATCAAGTTTTCTTCTAAATTTACGTGGAATTCATCTTGTTGGTGCTCTACGTGATGGGTTGTTCTCTCTAATCTTCTAAACACCTGCTAAATATCTCATGATTATGAGATCGATGGTTATCTTACCTTTGTTTACAACCTCATGCCATTATTTTCCTCATGCAAATGTTCCCTACTCAGGTTTTTGACTCCATTACCAATGGTCCCTTGCCCTAATAATCCCACCTGCAGCTGATGTCACTTTACTTTGTCCCATTTCAAGATTCCGACCTCCTAACCATCCCTAAGTGAATATCTTACGCAGAGAAAAGTGTGAAGACAAGCGAGAGATCCCTCTCTGACTACGCAAGGCTAGAGGCATAGTCTAAAGCGGTTCTAATATTATGCTTGGAGCAGGCCCTCCCCTCAACCTTGGGGCTCAAAATCTTGGTGCTAACAAACTAGCGCCATTGCCGAGGACGAAATTGAAGATCCTCCCTTGGAAAAATGACAAGGTTTTAGATCTGATTATTGATGATGAACAATGATCAAACCTCAAGAAGGTTGAGAAATTTTCAACTGGTGACTCCACTCTTGAAGGATTTAGAATTTAGTGACTCCACTGGTGGTATGACCCAAAAATCGAATGACCAGAAGAAAGACGGGCAGGCTCCGTCCAAAAAGTGAACCCCTTGTAAGGGTTGAAGAATGTGCGATGGAAGGTCAAGATGCTCGAGTCTACATTTCTTCCAAGAAGATATGTCTTATCTTGTAAGTTTATTCTTATCCTTCCCTAAACTTATCAGAATAGTCTTGTATGGTTCAACTCATTCTGAACAGAGCTATGAATATATTCTTGTTTATCCTTCTTTACGAACCAAAAGTAGTGCGCCGTATTATACATATGGTTTTGACCTAGATTTTTCTCCAGAGGCCCACGATGTCAAAAGTCACCCCAATGAAATTCATGAAAGCTCAGTCGATAGCATGGTTATTGCACCTAACTTGGTCTCTCCCATTTCTCCAAGATGGTACAAACCATTACAATTGCCTCCCATCCTCCATGATTTTCCCGCAAAACATCATAATTACCTCCCCAAATTTGATGGAGAATCCAAAGACTTCATTGCTGAGAAACATTTACAAACCTTTGAGCACTTCTCTGACCTTTTTGAGAGAGAACATGCTGATGTCTACATGATGGCTTTCGCCCAGTCCTTGCAAGGAGATGCTAAAAAATGGTTCAAGCACTTGCATCCTAAGTCCATCAACACTTGGGAAAAAATTTCTTGCACCTTCTTAAATTTTTGGGGTAGGAGAAGGCCACTCGATCAAATTCTTTCTTAATTTTATTCCCTGAAGAGACATGAGGGTGAGAGCTTATCTAGTTTTAACAGAATACTTTCATGCTTTTATTATAACATGCCTAAGGAGGTCCAACCTCTTGAGAACACTACTAAGATCTATTATGCAGCCACTTTTCCTCCTAAGTTGTCCTTGATTCTTTTGGAAAGAAAATCAACCACTTTGTAGCATATGTTTATTGATTGTTTGGAGGTTAAGAAAAACCTAAAGATGTCCAAAAATTGGTCGCATCAGGACAGCAGTGGTGAAATAAAAGATACATTGAAATTGGTTGGGCCCTACAAGCAAAATGAAAAAGTCCCTGTTAAGATAAAGCTTTCTCTTGGTAAAAAGAAGGATGATAGACCCGATATAGGAGCATGTGGCTCTACAGGATTGTTCTATGAATATTGCGACCTGTGCTGCCCCGGGTCCATACAAGATAATTTTAAGAAGGAATTCGGTGTGTCTATGTTCCATGAATATGAAGAAGAATACCTGTGGGCTGTACCTGAGATGCTGGCCATTGAACCAAGACCCACTGATGGAGAGGACCAAGATGCTATGTGAAGTCAGGAGGTTAAAGAAGAAAAAAGCGATAAGGACTGAAGGTGATAACCTACCCTTGTGTTATACCTCTTTTGAATTAATATGACACATGATTAGAGCCTCTAAGAAAAAACAGAAAGAATGGGAGATGATCCAGTCCAGAGACTTGTATGGAAGAGAAGATGATAAGAAGAAGCAGCCAGGAAATTCCTCTCCAGCTATTGATATGTCGAGAATTTATGATGAGGTGTTGATTCATGGAGAAGGATGTAGCAACCCTCTGCTAAATACATTTTGTAATGTTCTTCCTTTAGGAATATTTCCCCATACAGGAGGAATATGCCTACTCAGTTCGGCTAGAGAAAAGAAGAACCTCCCTCCTGGGGCACATGAATCCCTCATTGCAGAAATTTTCGGTGAAAAAGGGGATGTTTCATTGAGTAAATATTATGTAGGTCCTCTTCTACAATCATCCAAGTATTAGCCTGACAGTACACCACCGGAAGAAAGGAGTTCCATACAGCTTTCCCACGAGCGAAGGATGGAATATGTTGGGGGTTGCCATGTTTTCTATGATCCCATAGCAGAGTACATGGAAAGGCTGGGTCACAGTAATGACTGGTCACATCTCTATGGTAAAGATCAGTTTATATTCTATAGCCTTCTTCCATTATTTATTTCATTTCTGTCCATCAAGCATGAAAAAAGAACAACACTATTAGGCAAGTTGCTTGATTGGCTTCATTGGAAGTCCAATTTCACTTAATCAGGCTTATGAACTAAATTAGGTAGATTAGGTAGGAACCAATAAGCTCGAAAATCGTTGACCATTTCCTTCGTTACTATTTTTAGTTTGCTTTCATTTTCAGTTATAAGCACAGGTTTGCAGTCAAGAGCATGATTTGCAAGAGTGGCATGAATTCACTGCGGCAGTACCTCAGAGTAGAAAGGAGATTTCAAAGAAACATTGAAGACATCCCACTGGATTCATCACTTGGTCTATGGGAGTCCTTTGCTACCTCACTGGGTGGATAGCATCACTCGTGGAGTCGGATGTTAACACTCTGTTTTCAACAGTCTAATTATAAGCTTGACAAAAGTTTGAGGAGGACGTTGGATGCGTTGAAGGAATTAAATGGGATTCATAATCAAAGGATGAGATTGATCAGATGGAAAATCAACGGTTTCGAAAAATTTTGCATGGTGGACATGTATGACCAAAGCCACTTTTCCAGATTGCAAAATAGTTTAAAGGACAGAGGCATCTAACGATTCAGATGTGACCCAAAGCAGAGCTATGGTTTTAGTTGATTTCACAAAATAGACTTGTGCAGGTCAAGCTGCAATTTCAAATCGCGAAAGGTGGTGCTGGCCCCGAATATCAATGGTCATGACAAATAAGGGAAGAGATCTATGGACATGGTTTATTTCGCAATGCAAACTAGCAAGGTTGAAGACCAGGATTTCGCTTTGCGAAAAGTAGTAGGGCCCACTCAGATTGACAGCTACATGAAGAGGTCGATCATGATCAATGATTGAGAGAAAGCCTTGGTCTAAAACTGCTCATTGAAACCAGAGAAGAAAGTTGGAGGTAGAAATGATGGAATGTGGATGGTGGGCATAAAAGACTCCTCAAATCAGAGGGTTGAGAAGACTTCCAGGGTACAGGATTAACATCGAGTGTAGAGATGACAGTGGAGGAAACGTTCACACATGTAACCCGCCTCTTGGTGGACAAATTAATACCCCCAAATGTCGTCTTTGATGAACCTGAGGTGAAGATCCCATCCAATGAAAATAACTTCTTCGAGTCCGCTGGACTGGCACGTGGTTCGCGTGGGAAAAGACAGGAGGTGTAGGTTTTGAAATGGTGAATTAGATGTCTACACAAGGTTGAGAGAAGCCATGAACCAAGTTCGCTTAGTGCGACTATCACATTGAGTGAAAAGGCAAGAAAGGTCATATCCACAGTCCTTGAAACCATCTTAGCAGCCACGCAGGAAGTGCTTAGAATCCTATCCATTATAAGATAATATAATTGAACATCAAAAGAGAAGATTCCCACCCTCGCATCACATGGGTTGTTTTCGTGTCGATTGATGTTCAAGACTATAGCCATCTCCAGGCCCTTTCGGCTTGCCCTATATAGCTCCATCTTCTAAGGCTGTCTAGATATGAAAATGTACAAATGGTGAGAGCTAAAGGTTGAACTCCGAAGAGTTTTGAGTCCATTCGCAGACAGCCATGGTTGTCTGGTTTGAGAATTTAGTTTGAAAAGCGATATTGATGGTTGGCAAACATGAAATTGTGTTTCTTCATTTTCCTAGTTATCTACATCGAGACGTTTCCAACCACCAGGGCATAGATGTTAAATACCGAGGCAGGTTCACCTGCTTCGACACAGCCTAAGCCTTGGAGGTGTTGTGCATGGGTTTTTACATCCAACAACCTCTCTCTGATGTTCCCAGTTATATTCATGACCTCTGAAATCCCATCCCACAATGGTGGTAGAACTGTTGGAGAAAATGCTTGCTCTAGGAGCATATAGGTCCAGAGCCTTCAACACCGCGCCTAGAATCTCCACTTGACTACTTTGTCATGGGAAAGGAGAAGGTCAAATGTACAGGCCTTCGAGCCTCATTCTAACAGGGTGTTTAGAGGCATGTAGCTGCCACATCTCTTCTCAGAGATAAGGTACCGGCACTCTAGCTAGTTTATTTCCATTATGTATGTAAACAAGTTTCAGTTATTGATTAATGAAATGAAGTGTTGTTTCCACTGCATATTTGTTTCTATGGTTATTTGTGTATTCTGTTGTGTTCCTATAGAAATCCAGATTAGTGGTATCAGAGTAATCTGCTCTTTCTCGATCCTTCTTTGCATGTCCCCAACGAGGGCGAGGTATAAAGAGTTAGGGCTCAATCTATTTGAACCTTTGCAAGATCAGCCTTGCAAATCTCAATGGCCACCCATGGGGGACGAAAATAAAGACGAGGGTGCAAAAGATCCTATCAAAATGTTGCTCAAGAAGACCCTTGAAAAACAAAGGAACGCGATGATGGATAACTTCACCTAGATCCTTCAACAACTTCCCACTGGTAGTGCATCTTCATCTAGTAGCCACTCTGGAGGTGCAACCCCTTTTAAGGTACAAGTAAACTTTCACATTCCCATATTTGATGCTCGAATAGTTGCAGACACTATAGATAAATGGTTGAATATATAAGAAGGATATTTCTTGGTTCATGACTTTTTTGATCGGGAAAAGATTATTTTTTCTCTACTCAAAGCCACCCCCTATGTCAAGGACTGCTGGGAAACCTACTGTGAGAGAAAGGATGAGGAGGAACCCTCTATGTTCTCAGTTGTACCCACTTTGAATTCTTTTCAAGATGCCATAAAGGGACAATATTATCCGTTGGGGATTTATGAGGACAAGTACATCCAATGGATTACGATGCGGCAGCAAAGAGATCAAGATGTGCATGAGCTAATGAATCTGTTCCATACCCGGTGCACCAAGTTGGGTATCAAAGATTCAGAGAAACATTTGGTGTTGAAGTACCGCAGTTGTCTGCACAGATACATTCAGGAGGAAATGGAGTTCCTTGATATCTCCTCGCTTGGTAAGGCATATCAGTATGCTTCCAAAATTGAGCAAAAATTCAAACAGAAAAAGCGAGTCTTTGGATCTGTGAATCAGAAGCAAGGGAAAGGTGCCCCCAAACCATAGAACAAAGGACACAGCCAAGGCATGGAGACTCAAGAAAACTTGCCAAATTTGCAAGCAAAGAGAAACACTGCAAAGCCAAAGAAGGAAGCAGGAAAGTGGTGCGAGTTCCATAAGAGCCCCACTCACAAAACAAGTGAGTGTCGGGCTAAGCAGTCACTAGTGGCTGAGATAAAGGCTTCTGAATCAGATTCATACTCTAACACTGAATCATAACATGAGAAGTGGAATGACAGAGGGAAGAATATTATTGATTTAGAGCCCAAAGACACAGTTGCCACCACGAAGATCCAAAAGAAAGAACCAGAAGATTTAGAGGAGGAGGAGCATATTTTCCACTCCCACATGTGGGTAAAGGGTTCCCCGCTACAATTCATTATCGATAGTGGGAGCCAAAAGAACCTGATTTTAGTAGAGTTCATGAAGCGGTTGAGTTTTCCAACCACAACACACCCACGACCATACACCATCAGGTGGCTTCACCAAGGACGAGATCTCCACATCAGCCAACAGTGCCAAATTCCCTACAACATCAAGCCCTTCACTGATGAGGTATTATGTGATATTGCTCCTCTTGATGTTTGTGATGTATTATTAGGTGAACCATACTTATGGAAGTGACATGCTATGTATGAGTCCCAGCCTCGCACTATTATTATTACGTTGGGAAATAATTTGTACAGAATACCAGAGGTACCACCCCGTGCCGCTATCTCTTTGGTTACTACAAAACAATTCCCTAAGCTCATTTCCGAAACCAGGAAGTTTGTTTTCTTGATGGTCCACCCTTAGGGCAAGAAGAAGATCATTGCCACAACCTCCAGATAGGGCCCCTCTGGATGAGAACAAGAAATGGACAAGGTCATGGAGGAGTACCAGGACATATTCACCTCACCCACTGGGGTGCCTCTCCATTGTCAGGTCAAGCACCCCATCGATCTGAACCCAGGTGCGCCACTGCCCAATGCACCGATCTATCATCATTCTATTCTGGAGAATGATGAAATCAAAAGGCAAATTCAAGAGATGCTACAGAATGGTCACATCCGACCAAGTTCATCACCCTGTGGGAGCCCGATCATGTTGGTACAGAAGAAGGATGGGACTTGGAGACTCTGTATTGACTATCGGGCGCTGAAAAAGATCACTATCTAGAATAGGTACCCGATCCCATGGATTGATGACCTCCTGGACCAGATTCAAGGAGAAAAATATTTTAGTAAGATCGACTTAAAGTACGGGTATCACTAGGTATTGATCGAAGTGATCGATGTGTGGAAGACTACCTTCAAAGCCAAGGAGGGCCTTTTTGAATGGTTGGTCATGCCTTTTGGGCAGAAAAATGCTCCTGCAACCTTCATGAGACTAATGGACGACATCTTGCGGCCATTCACCAACTCATTTGTAGTAGTGTACTTGGATGACATCCTAATCTTCAGCCAAAATTGGGAAGAGCACCTCCACCACATCCGATAGGTCCTCCAAACATTGCGGCAGCACAAGTTGTGTGCCAATTTGGACAAGTGCACTTTTGGCATGACCCAAGTTCAGTATCTGGGATACATTATTGATGACTATGGGGTACATGTGGATCCAACCAAGATCCAATTCATTCGGGATTGGCTAGCCCCAACTACTCTAACAGAGCTTCGCAACTTTCTGGGCCTTGCTAATTTCTACTGTAGGTTCATGTTGGGATTCTCTCATATCACTTGGCCCTTGAGTCAAGTCACCAAGGGAGGAGCGAAAGAAAAATTCTTTTGGTTGAAAACTCAACACAAGGCATTTGCAGAATTGAAACATCGCTTATGCTGTGCCCAAGTGCTCACATTACCAGACTTGCAACAACCATTTGAGATCGAGACGGATGCCTCTGACTATGCTATTGGGGAAGTTCTTACTCAACAAGGTCATCCAGTGGCATATCATAGTGAGACACTATCCAATACTGCCTGCAAATATCCCACTTATGACAAAGAGATGTATTCCATTGTACAGGCTTGCCGATAATGGAAGCATTACATTTTAGGGAAGGAAATGACCATCCACATAGACCACCGACCCTTGCAGTTCATGTAGACACAAGGGAAGTTACAGAATGATCTCCATCATAAGTGGTCCACATATCTACAACAGTTTCATTTGAACATCAATTATAAGAAGGGAAGCACTAATAATGTTGCAGACTGCCTTAGCCGACCACCGATCGTGACGATAACGACCATGCTCAACTATTGTGGGCATGAGACTTCTGGTTGGCCGCTTCTCTACAAGAGCAATCTAGAATTCAACCACACATACTAGACGCTCTTGGGGGAAAACCAAGTTCCAAAATTTCACATCTAGGATGTACTACTATGTCACATGGGACACCTTTGTGTTCCTTCAAGCAAGCATGCCAAGATGATTTGGGAAGCGCTCTACAATCGGGTTGCTAGAAATTTTGGGGTCGACAAAATAGTGGTAGTATTATAGAAGTATTTATATTGGCCGAACCTTCGACAAGACGTCGAGAAGTACATCTGATCCTGCACTGCCTGCGCCATTGCCAAACCATCCATCAAGAAGCAAGGCCTCTATACTCCGTTTCCTACCCCTAATCGACCTTGGGAATCCATCTCCATGGATTACATGTCAGGCCTTCCTTCTACTAAGCATGGCAATGACTATGTGTTTGTGGTCATTGATAGATTCTCAAAGATGGCCATAATGGAGGCCTGCAAGAAGAATATCACAGCAGAAGCCACTGTTAAACTCTTCTTTGAACGAGTGTGGGTACACTTTGGGATCCCACAATCTATAATCTTAGACCGGGAAAGTAGGTTCCTTAGTACATTCTGGTCTATCCTATGGTCAATGCTACACACCAAGCTCACAAATTCCATAGCTTTCCATCCCCAAACTAATGGCCAAACAAAGGTCATCAACATGATGATCGTACACATTTTGCACATGTACAACTCGTAGCATCCATGCACATGGGATGAGAGCCTCCCCTATGTACAACACAGCTATAACCAGGCCCTCCACAGCTCAACCAAACACAACCCCTTTCAGGTGGGCTTGGGATTCCAGCGACTATGTCCCATTGACGTAGCCATGCCATTTGCAGCTACTCAGGATGATTCAGCTCATATCCAATCTGAATTTTCCAAGGAAAATAGCTTCATTGAGAACATTCAACACATTCTCCAACAGGCTCATGACATATTGGATAGATCCAATGCTAAGCACAAGCAGTGACATGATCAGCATCGGGTGCAACACAACTTCCAGGTGGGCGACAAAGTGTGGCTACATTTGCAGAAGGAGCACCTTGCTGGACCCCACCGCAAGCTTTTCCTGCTTCAATATGGGCCATACACCATCACCAAGGCTGTTGGGGACAATCCATTCAAGCTCAGTTTTCCACAATTCCTTAGTTTGCAACCAGTGTTCAATGTGGACCACCTTCAGCCCTACTTTCCACCTCTATTGGACACATTAGACATAGCAGAACAACTCACACCAACAGAGTTAAACCCCGACTACATGGAACAAGCCACTGCTGATCCGATTATGGACACATAGATCAAGAACACCCACCAGCAGAAGATCCAGCTATATCAAGTTGTCAAAGTAGGCCAACTCCTTCACCAGGGAAAGTGGCTCACCAGGGACCAAGTTCAACTGAAGTTTCCTCATCTCATGGAGGAAATCAATGCAATGGGGACCATTACTTCCTAACGGGGGAGGAATGATCCAGGAGTATATTGGTGGCCACCCACCTATTCCTCTTGGACTCCCACCATTGTTTCTTTCAGTTTTCCAGTTTCCTTAATTGTAGCACAATTTACTATTTTTGGCAGTTTTCAGGTCCTAAACTTTCGGAGCCGTTTTGAGGCCCTAAACGAAGTTTTTTTGGCATAAAATGGTCAAGCAAATATGAGTCCATTCTAGACTCAATATTTGTTGTTTATGGATGTATTCATTAAATAGATCTTTCTAACAATATATCATGCGCGTCAAACGGAGGTAGTATGCTAAAGTTACGACCCCAGGAAATTCATGTACCAAGTTACCCAACGAGGCCCACATTAAGGCATTTCACCTCCTACAGTTAGGTTTTTGGATGTGTAGGGTTTCCATTGTTTCTCAATAATATATAGGCCTTCGAGCCTCATTGTAACAAGGAGATCAAAGGCATGTAACTGCCACATCTCTTCTTAGAGATAAGCTACAAGCACTCTAGCTAGTTTATTTCCATTCTGTATGTAAACAAGTTTTAGTTAGTAATTAATGAAATGAAGTGTTATTTCCACTGCATATTTGTTCTATGGTTATTTGTGTATTCTGTTGCATTCCTGCATAAATCCGGATCAGGTAGAACTGTTGGAGCAAATGCTCGCTCTAGGAGCATATAGGTCCGGAGCCTTCAAAACCACGCCTAGAATCTCCACTTGACTACTTTGTCGTGGGTGAGGATAAGGTCAAATGTACACCTAGCTGCATGATATACAAGAAACCCCTCCTCATAGGAGGAATAAAGTAGTACAAGGATGATAAGCTTCTTAAGTCATTTATCATCACCAAGTGCGTGACCACCTTTTTCCCAGCCTCCTCCTATAACTGTGTTACTAGACAAAAAAGGGGTCGAGAAAATGATCAGGTGGAAAGACTCGAGTATTCTTGTTAGCCTTTGAGCGACATAGTCTGGAAGAAGTGGGTTGGTCAAAGAGATATAAAGGTATATCCAAAGTGGCCTGAGTGGACAACTGACCATTAGCATGCAACATGGGGATCGCTTTCATGAAGTGGGGAGGAAGAAAAATTTGTCAATCTGTGTTTTCATGTGTTGTAGCTCCATAATGTTTGTTTATATTTCTAAAATGTGGCAATAGTTCCACTCTTTATACTATTAATGCATGATTGTGAATGGAAACAGTCTTTAGGTTTGTTTTGTAGAATAGTCTCAGAACTCGAATAATATAAATACACTCTTGAAAGAGGGATATAAAGAGGAGCTAAAGGTTGGGAAAACCTTCAAGGGCTGAGGCTCTCCATTGTAGATAAGATCTGATACCTGTGTTATGAATAAGAATGTAGAGGAAGAGCTATTTATCAAGATAGAGATTCATGTGTCATTGCTTGTTTCAATACATATTTTCTTTATGTGAAATGTATATCTTGTTTCCACTCCAGTTTGTTGATTGCTTTCATGTTTGTAACTTAGTGTATAATAGATTGGAATTCATACATGCTATGCTCTACCTGTTGTTTCAGAAATTTATAAAGTTTTCTTCTAAACTTACATGGAATTCATCTAGCTGGTGCTCCACATGATGGGTTGTTCTCTCTAATCTTCTAAACGCCCACTAAATATCTTCTGATTGCGAGATCGATGGCTATCATGGCTCTGTTTGCAACCTAACACTATTGTTTTCCTCATGGAAATGTTCCCTACTTAGGTTTTTGACTCCATTGCCAATGGTCCCTTGCCCTAATAATCCCACCTGCATCTCACGTCACTTTACTTTGTCCCATTTTATGAGTCTGGCCTTTTGACCATCCTTGAGCAAATATCTTACGTGGAGAAAAGTCTAAATACAAGCGAGAGATCCCTCTCTGACTGCGCAAGGCTGGAGGTGCAGTCTAAAGCAGTTCTACTATTATACCAGGAGCGGGGCTTCCCCTCAACCTTGGGGCTCAAAATCTCGGTGCTAACATGTCCCTTAAAATTTCTCTCGGAAATAGTAAGGTTCCTATGCTGAGGTTTACTTATTTCTTCATGAACTAATGCACGTTTATATTTTCCTTATGCATGTGATTTATCCAGTGAACTTAATGTGGTGAAAACATCGTCTTGGCATGTACAACAACCTAAACACAATTACTTCTATGGATAAAATTTTAACTGAGGACAAAAGTTCTAAACCTAGGCTATACCTTATACCCTATGGTAAGAAGGGGTGTATGATATAAATATACATTTGCATTAGTATAAACTAAGTGTTGAAGGTTTGAAAACCATGTATTCAAACTTTATCAGTTTGAGCTTATGGTGTGAAGGGTTTATGTTTATGGCATAATCTATGCCATAGAAACTATGGCTTATCCTATAAATTCACAACATCGGAGGGTTTATTGTTTAAGGTGGTGGGGTTTTGAAATGATGGTAGGAAATAACATTAATCCAAACTATACAATGGTTGGTTTCGATCTACATAGTAGTGGTGGACAGGGTGGCATAATAAATGATCCTTGGAAAAAGTGGGTAGACTTCCGTATGCGTTGTGGTAGGGTTTTGGTGTCATTCATTTGGTTTTCATTGTGGTGGAGATGGTGGTGTCACGTTCCAGGTTTGAACTATGCATTCAATTTTGCGCTACCATCATTTTCTACACTCCATGACAGGTATGTGTTTTATGTGGTTTTTCAATATCACTTTTTTGTTTGGTTTCATTTTTTAAAATGCATATTTCTGATAAGAATTGTGTTTGTTGTGCAAGTGAGAAGAGTGTGGGTACTCTACGTGGCTTAGAGGGAAGTGTTTTCGGTTGATGTGTAACCAATCTCCTGTTAAGCCCCGAGAAGGCAATGGCCTTTACCTTCATTGGGTGGTTTTAGCAAAGGGTTCAAAACTTGGGTGTGGAGAAATGAATGGTTGAGACATTTCACTCTTTGGGGTTTTATTAAATCATTATGCCATTTGTATATGAGAAATTTTAAGGCTTTCATGGCTCTTCCAATGAAAATTTTGATATGTTTTGACATGTTAATAAATAAACTCAGGTATGTGTATAAGTTTACTATTTTCTACGAAATGGATTTGGTTTTGGTTTGACCTAATGGGAAATATCTGTTTTGGTAAATGACTCTGTTTTTTCCAAATTATGAGTTTCTTTCGGAATCTGCAGTGCCATTTCTCGGCAATGGCACATTTGATGATACAGCTGGGTAAAATGTGCATAAGTTGGTAGCGTGTGGTTTTTAAGTGGATGAGTTGGTTTATTTAATATTTTGGCTCGTTTTTTTAATAATTGATCGCTTATTACAGGTGACCGTAAGTATATAGCTCATATTTTAGTTTTGGCATGCAACGTGTGTATAATATTTGAATGATTTTATATGTAAATCATGATTTTGCATGTGATAGTGTAGGGAATGAGCATATATATGCTCTGTAATTGATATACAATGCTTCTCCAATAAAATATTACGGGTAGCATGTAAGGTGAAACCCTTCGTGGTTGATACAATTCATAATGTGATGAATTGTTGCTTGAGGCCTACAGGATTTTATCTTGGGATGGTGATTAATTGGACTTGTGGTTTGATGGTTTTAAACCCATGTTTCATTAATATGATTCTTATATATTGTTTATTCGAATTCCTCTAATGCGATGCATTGAGAATTTTTTTTTTTAATTTGGATGATTATGTTCTCCATACAATATATGGTTAGACCTACCTCGCTGATTATGTTTTGTTTGTAAATAAACAAGATGAAGGCCTACAACCAATCTTTTACAGGATTCGATGGTTCGGCTTGTGAGATAACGATTTGGTGTGTGCTTATAATTTATTAATATTATTGGTAAATCTTTGATTTGGCTCTCGTCCTTCACGCTTTGGTAAATTTCATAGTTGTATTTTTTTATGTTATTGATTACAACGTTTATTAATGGTATGTTTGGTTTAATTAATCGTGTTTATGAGTATTTCTATTTTGAGAACTAAGTGTTTGTTGGAAATATGAAATTTGCCAATGTTTGGATTCATTTTGAGGTTTTGAATTAGTGAGTTAAGATATTCGATCTCTCGTCTAGTTATTTTTAATATAAATGGTTTATTTAAATGTTTTGGTGCAGAGTTTATTTAATCTTATGCTTACATTTTTACAATTGTAAATATCTGGTGTAATTAGTCTATCTAACAACTAGGGTCTTAATATCCAATTTAAATTGTTTAAATATCAAGCTAAGAGTATTTAAACTATACCACTTATCTAAGAATTAAAAGTTGAGTTTTAAGTCTAGACAAATAGAATAGCTTGCAATATAAAAATTAACCCTAGATATTTTCTAAAATGTTTCAGACCGAGTTTCATAATTTAAACAAATGGAAATCTAGTTGTAGCATGTACTAAAATATACAAATATTTAATCAAGAGTAGTAAATACTATAAGTAAAATATGTAAAATAATGGAGAAGGAAAAAAACTCATACCTACAACTGTAAGTTTATTAATAGCTAGGAACCCTGCACACTTAAACACACATAATTAAATAAAAAAAACTAGCTAGTTCGGACCTAAGATCTGTTAACCAAGTAACTTGGAAACTACCATGTTCCTCCCAACCATGACCCCGAACCATTCCTAGCTTTAATTCGGATCCCCCCAAGTTGGTTCCAACATGCAACTAGTCTATAGCTCCTAATGGTAAGGCTTCTTATATCTGGAATATCAGGTTTTGTACCTAATTGCTTTTCTTCTTGGAACTGCTCTCCAAAATTATTAGGAATAAAATGATAATATCTGTAATCCTTCCTTTGGCTTGGGTATTTATAGGAAATATTGAGGAAAAGGGCAGTTAAACTTCAGTTAGATCAAGAATCCATTATCTTTTTGAAAATATTCTTTTAATTGATTTATGTGAAGTTAATAATTTATTATACTTAACTTAGGAACTCTTTTACTAGTACATAATTTGACTCTTGTAGGATTAAATATTTATTTAATCATTTTTAGTAAATAATAACACACAGATTCTTTATTTATTATTTATAGTTACTATTATTTCTTTATATTTATTATATATGCTTACTCTTTTATTCATAATATATATAAACTATATATATATTATTGTTTGATATTTATTTAGGCATCATATAACATGATCTTATTTACATAGTTCTTTCATCAGCTTATAACCTTTTTTTTATCAAGGCGTTTAGGTAGGGTTGGTCAACTAAGTTAGGCATCTCTAAACCTCCTTGCATGTTGGATTACCTTGTATGTCCTGGTAGTTATTCAATACTTGATGAGAACTAGAAATTTGAAATTTCATTTAATCCACTTTAAAATAAGTAAGATAAGGTAGGTGCATTTCATATTTTTTTTCAGTCAACACAATTAATTTTTCAGTAACTCCTAGTGCTATTCAGATCCCACACTCAACACTAAAACTGAGAGTTACACTTAGTGCAATTCCAGAGCCTCTCGCTCAACACTAATTCTAGGATGTACTTGTATAATACACTAGTGATACAATGGACAAAGATTCGATGTTCCATATCTTATGCTCAACATCAATTTGGAATGTTCCAGGGCTTATTATCAACACTTCCAATTCTTATTATTCATGTACTACAGAGCTCATGCTAAACATAAACATTTCATAACTCATGTGTTCCAGAGGTGGCACTCAACAAAAAATAAAATAACTCACGTACTCTAGAGATTGCACTCAACACAACATCTCATCACTCATGTGATTCACAGTCCATGCCCAAGACATCATAGAACTCAATCACACTTTCATTCTTCTACACATTTTATAACATTAATCATATTAGTATATGAATCACATAATATATCCAGTACATTGTACTATGACCATAAACTTGTCCATCATGGTCCATGCCCAACATATACAATCGCATACATAGTAAATAAACATATGCATTGACTTATGCCCAATATATCTAACAAATCATCATACGCATGTGCAGTAGGGTCTGATGCCCAATATACAAAACATAAACATAAAAGGGACATCATATGCAATGGGACTTATGCCCATTAATGTTAAGGTCAAAATTTAGGATACTACAAAAGTTTTTAAGTTCTTAATTTTTTTTACATACATATCATTTTCTTCATTTCGATGGTCAAGTAAACCAATATTGCTAAATGAATTCAAGTCTTCAAGAATTGCAAATACATTATTTCATAAAGGTAAACTACCTAAGCTCATAGATGTATACCAATTACTCAATGTCTCCAATAAATTGTAATTCTCAATTTCTGATAAGACTTCACATGGAATAACTGATAATGGTGCCTCAGTAGCAAGGGAATGATTGCAAAGAAAACAAACTATGGATTTAATGAGTATTATCCTTTCATACATGGGAAAAAGGACTTTAAATATGTTAAAAGTATTATGGGTTTGTATCCAACATTAAACTTTAAACTCCTAGGGGTATGTTCAAAGTCCGACCAACCTCCAACAATAACTTTGAATCGATTTCCTAGTATTTTTTTCTAAATCTTGTCCTGTTTTCAAATCAAGAAACATATGTCCACTGTTGATAATCCCCAATTTTTTTAGACCAACAAGAAATCAAACCCAAATTATGGTAACCCAATAAACATATAGGAATACATATTCAATCCTATGTTATCAATTACATGCCTCCTGTTGAGACTCAGAAATCTCATATTTTCATCCACGTTATCTTCCACTATTCCTCACATTTCATCGTCCCATTAACATTTTAACATACCATTCCCATACATATATGTGGGTTTCACCTTATTATTTCCACTTTATTCATTTTAGTATTATAAGTGAGTTTATTATTAAAATATTAGAAATTAACATGGTTTTCACTAATATCTCAAGTATGGATGAGCTTTGTAATGTGTAGGAATATGTGAAGGATTAATTCAAGAAAAGACTACTTGAATATCTCCTCCACCATTTCAAGGAGATAGTTATTCAAAGAATATTCCAAGGAGAATATCATGGAGATTTGGTTGGCATATCTTATCTTGGATTTATGAGAGGCATATGGAGGATTTGGAGGGATCATATCTTGTAATAATAGGAAATTAGTTGAGAGTGGTTGAGAGAATAATGGATATCTCACTATGAGATGGTTATCTCCTTCATGTACAAAAGAGAGTGCTCTCTCTTTATATCTTGAATCTTGATTAATCCTAGATATTAGGTAGATAGTAGATTGTAGAAGTTAGTCTTGACTTTGTGATATGGAGAGGGGAATTATTCGATTTTGTTCATAATATTGGCTTTGATGATTTCATGATTTGTCATTGATTCTTGTGATGTAAATTAAGATTTATTTATTGTTAATGTGATCTCACATGTGTTGTTTTTTTGCTCTTCATATGTTGTCTTTATTTTATGCAATTTACTTTCAGTCGTGTGTTTCAGCTTCTAGCATTAGATCAGTAATTGCTTGTTGCATCTTAAGGGGGTTAGATTAGATTAGTCTTAGTTTCACAGGGGGTTAGATTAGCTTAATTTCACTTCAATCCTGCATATACTTTACATGTGATTTCTAATCCTACTAACCTCAGATTGACAAATTAAATGGTTGGGCAACTGCTACAATGGAATTAAAATGACATTAATTTCACCCAAGATTTTGGCGCCGTTGTCGAGGAAGCATGATGGATTGAAGTTTAGTTTGATTAATTTTCTACAAGCGTACACTAGGGTGTGAATTTCAATTTATGCAATGAGTCAATTTTGATTTTTGCAAAGAGTGTTTCAATTCAGCAAGTGTGTTTTTTTTCGCAATTATGAAGAGTAATTCGTTTTTTGTACATAGTGTTTTTTTTTTCAAATTTCAGCAAGAGTGTTTATTTAAATTTTTTCATTTAGATTTGATTGTTGTAAGAATCCCTTTCTCAAAATTATTTAACAATGAGTTTAAGCTTGGAATAGCTCACTCAAATACTTTTGAAAGTAGGGATCTCCTCTTCTCTCGAAGAAGAGATCCTCACTGCAGCCGAGAGCTTAATTACTCCTCCAACAACAAACAAGGAATCAACATTCGAGGAATCCTATACATTTGATGGAGAAAAATCATGTGAGAAAGAGGTCGAGGAGGACAACAATGAGTTGCCGCATGATCTGGGGAGTGAAAACTATGGCTATGAAATCCCTATCGAATGATGGTTTCAAGTGAGTACACAGTTAGAAAAAATTAGTTTTTCTTTCTTTCTAGTTAATTCAGAACCACAACAACTACTTTCACACATTCCTGTTTATCCTCATCTTCTATTTGCAAAAATAAAATTGAACATATTTTATTGTTGTTACGTGAATGGCTACATTGGATATTTAACTACACGTAACTGTTTTCTAAATCCCAATTAGAATAGAGTAGATAGGATTTTATTTTCAGTTTTTGCTTTCACCTAGAATAAGTATGCTCTCCTCCGCGCTTTGTGCGACCACGAGGATTAGAAAGTAGGATGTTTCTAAAAAAATTCAGGAATGAATAATTAATGTTTTGCAACATGCTTAATTGATTTCATCTTTAATTTGTAATTCATTTTTTCCATTTGCTAAATTTTTGTTTTTATTTTAAAAAAAAATAAAACTAGCATGCAAATTCATGTGGAAAATTCATTTTAAACTAAAAAATTTGTTGAAATTCTAATAGCTGAAACAACGCAACTCCGAGCTGAAACAACAGCTGAAGCAGTGTCACGCCTATAAGATTCTCCTTAGTTGGAGTCGTAGCCGTCTCTTTTCCTTCATCCTTCATCCTATAGTTTAATAAGTCTGCGAGAAGAATTTCCAAAATTCTTTTATTTGATTTCCTGAAAAACATAAAATACATATGGTCTGCAATTTAATACGGGTTGAGAGTGAATCGATTTTTTCCATGTTGGTACTTGCAAAAATATACCATGAATGATTACATTACCATATTTCTTCACTCAGAACGTGCTATACAAGGAAGAGCTGTGTTTTTCCAAGATGAAACAACATTGAAACGGTAGCTAAAACACACCTGAAACAATATCACACATGCAATATTCTCATTCTTTAACTTTTGGCTTGATTTAGTTTTGTTTTGTGTGCACAAAAGTATATGTTTGACTGTTTCAGCCACTTCACCTTTGTGTTGGTTTGGTTCATTGTTGGTTTAAACTTGCAAAACAATAGATAATCAATACAATAACTATTCCATACTGATACAGTCACTACATGGCGCAATACATCTTCTTTTTGCTGGTTCTAGTGGTTGTCATCTTCTCGCCTTTTAATTAAATCTGCCTAAAACAATAATTAAATAAAGAAATGGAATAATTAGCTCACTTGGCCAGATTGGGGAGCATATTGGCCAAATGGTGACGTGCTCATCTCATTTTTAGTTGTAGAAAGATCTCAATCACGGAGAAAGATGGGAAACAAGAAAATCAATCATTACTTTCATAGACCTGGGTAGTTACGTGAGTGTTGCAGCTTCATCGAAAACAAATAATCCTACAACAACCTCAGGAATGTTTTATGGGAGGATGCTCTTCCGCATAACATTTTGAAAAGGCTGTTGAAAGGCACCAACAATCAAACCTCCCAGCTCAGGCACCTTTAGGAACTTATATCGACTTTTGGATGTGATGTATTTTTTTTTTACATATGGATGTGTGTTATCTGATTCATGGAATATCTAAATATGCATGATAATGTAGGTCTGGTCAAAAAACCCATACTGTGCACAACTGTCTGAAAAAAATTAATGACAGTAGTCTTGGATCTATCCCAATCCCAAAATCTCTTAATCCACCATCGTATTGCTTGAGTTCTGGAACTTTAGTAACATTGCGAATAATTTTTATTTTTGCTGGATGTCACATCTGATATAATAGGCACATGTTTTTCATAAATATACCTAAACCAGTGAGCTTGTTTTTTTAATTGTTTTTTTTCCATCAATGAACACCCATTTGCAGACAATCAACTTTGGGTGGAATTTGTGAGCAAACCATAATGAATTTCACAAATTCGGCACATGGTTTTTGTGCCAAATGGCCTCATTAAGATGAATTGTGAGTAGATTTTGAAATTTCTACTTGTTTTGGGAGAAGTTCTCATTTTTATGAACATGAAAATGCAAGATTTCAAGATGGCCAATTTTCAATGTGGCAGATTCACAATCAAAATCATTAGCAAAGAATGAGTTGAATTCATTTTTTTAATTAAAGGAATAGTCTCGTATATGTCACAAATATGATAGAGAAGATATCAGTCTCTTGTGGGAGTGGGCATGTAAATCACCTCCATTTGAAAAACTATTGAAGCCTATCTTTCTTTAACAAAACTGTTAAAAATTTCTATAACACACAAAACAATCTTTCATCTAAAAACTAAAATTCAATGGTGAATGCCTCTCTGTATGAATATGTGTTGGATCTATGCATTTAGTTTCTGTAGTTGTGTGTACATTGAATAATTATTGAAAGTGTTTATTGAGATTTTGTAATTGGCTAACTCTTTTGGTGCACATGACGGTAAAGGGAAATAATAAAATATCTGATGAATGGCTTACTGATTTTATTCGATTAGATTGAAGGATGGAGTAGAATGAATATTGAATAGCTACATAATAAAAAGAGACCTTTATTTTGTTTTTTATTAACATCTCACGAATAAGATTTTAATTATTCTGTGTATACAAAATTTTTACATAATGTAGCTGTGAAAAATCAATATACCATCAACCAACAGACTGAGATTTAGATATATCATTGATGCGCAATTCATTACTCTCAGATTTTGCTGTAGTTTTATTTAATGCAAGAAATGGTTCTAACCATTCCTGAGAGCTATCAGTTTCCCAGATACCATTGTCAAGAAGGAGAATATGATCACTACATGCACAACGATGAAAAATAAAGAGGATAACTCAGAACTGTGGGCAGGACCAAATCGATACTTATGGGGCAGGTATGGATGTATTTTATATTAACGATGTTTTATGCAGGATCTAACGGGTGTTGCATCTGGCTGTTGTAGCTGGTTGTCGCAGCCAGCTATTGCAGCTGGTTGTCGTAGTCGGTTATTACAACTGGTTGTTACAGCCTATTTTTGCAGCCTGACAGTTCATTTTAAAATACATAAAAGTGCAATAAACCAATTTTCTCACAGCGCAGAAAGTTTCTTGTATGTCGCAGCTCGATGTTGTAGCCGGTTGTCGTAGCTGGCTGTTGTAGCCAATTGTCGCAGCCGGTTGTTGTAGTTGGATGTCGAAGCTAGTTGTTGTAGTCGATTGTCACAGCTAATCCCTTGCAGCTATAGCGGTGTCGCAACTATTAAAATTTATAAATTCTAAATGTTTTGTTAAGGAGATGAGACATTAATGTTGAATGCCCATGAACGAAGATTGGGTAAATTTAATCTTGAATGTTTTTTCCATTTTTTACTTGTGTGTTGTAAAAATAAAACAAAAAAAATAGAAAAATTATATATTCTAAAAATTATTTCTTTTTGTTTTATAAAAATAAATCAATAAAAAAAAGATTGCAAAAGAAAATAAAAATATATATAGAAAATTAAAGAAATAAAAACAATCAAAACAATCAAAAAATTGCAAATGGACCTCAACGCTTCCTAAAAACATCTTTGGAATAATGATTTTTGTTTCTTTCACGCTAAAATTGTTTTCTTCAAGTCACTTCAAGCAGCGATCAATGACGAACTAGGAGCGCAATGAAAACAGGTATAACACATTTTATTCCTGACATTTTCTTTCCATCTTATGTACTTCTTTCCACATGATATGCTTTCTTTTACAAACTTCTCACAAGTTTCATGCTAGGTTGCATGAGTACATGCAACCAAATCAGTTTGGGAGGAGGAAACTATATTCAATACATATTCACTACTAAGTTTCATGCAGGAATTTGTACTAAGTTTTGTTCCATTATATCTTTGTTGGGACTATTATTACTTTGAGTAGCGCCCTGCAAGCCATGAATAGACACATGTTAAAATAAGACTTGATAATGCTCATCACACGTAACTGTAGGTTTAGAAAACTATTTCTCTGTAATTAACCCTCTTTTCACAAGAATTTCAAGGTTGGTGAAACACACTTTATCCAACATGTTTTCAAATAGCCAATTTTTTTTAAAATGGTGGGATGTATTATGATTCATTATATATATTTCATCACTTATATATGAATAATTCCTAAGGTGGCAATCACATACTCCTAAACTCACCCTTTAAAACAAGAACAAAATCATAAAAGAATACATCCTCATACTTTGCGTAATTTTCCCAATCACTTAGAACTCTAATATGAGATACTACACTTGCATTATCACACATTTCATGGAATACACCAATACCCAATGGGGTATTTTTTTGTTAGTTTCCCCCCTCTACTTCTACTTGTAGCAGTTTTAGGTTTGGCCTACAGTGAGATTTTAATTTAGTCTCCCCTTTAAATCATAGTTGGTGTGTGAGAGTTTTCTTTAACCATATATTGAATGATTAGTTCTGAACCAAATCTTATGGTAAGCCTAACATGTCCATGCCTACACCTTCTTTACATATGAATGGTGTCTTCAAGTTTTCCTCAAGAAGTGCTGATCTCTTTAATACCCAATACTTTAGGACTTGGGACTCTTTACAATATCAAAGCCTCTTTAGAAAGAAAAGTAGACACATGATTTCCATTATTTCTTAGTAATCATTATTACCATTTATGTCGTTATATGAATTGTAATAATTATTTCTAGGAACATGTGCCTGTTCCTTTCCTTAGAAACCCATAGCTTGTTACCCAGCTAGTTGGTTCCTTATGTTTAAAAGGTGTTCGTTAGTATGAGTATATCATTTCCATATATATTTTTATCGCTAGAGGAAATTCTAAGAAAGGATTATCTTCCTTAATGAACCAGGAGTAAAATTTATAGTCCAACCTCCCATTGTGAGGGTGTAATATAAACATAGCCTTTACAAAAATATGAAAGAATTACTTGCACACATTTTAGTTCTAATCCACTGATAATGTAATAACATACCTTCGCCATGATATTTTATTACCTTATCCTCTTAGTTACCTCTTTCCATGTTTGTCGACCCACTTAGATTACTTATTTCCTCATCCATCATCGCCATGCATCCAAAACAAATTCATTTGATTGGTTCAGTTTTAACATTTTCCTTCTTTCTAATTTCATGCTGAGCCCAAATAGGCCAAAGTATTGTCAACCTGTGCTCTGATACCATTTGTAACATCCCCAAGTCAATAAAATTTGCCTACCATAGGAAACTTGTAACTACAATACAAGTACACAAACTATTGGTGCTTTCATAATTTCCAGTCTTTCCTTGAAGATGTACCTGCACCATTGTTAATTACCCATGAAACACACATTTATGTAAATCCATGAGCTATGGATTTAATCTTTTATGCATTTTTTCCTTTTTAACAATCCTTTAGGATTCATCCTTTCTTTGGAAACTTTAGCTTGTAACTATAACATAACATTTCTACCAATGCTAATCATAGTAATAATCATAAACTTCATGATTGAAAACCATACATACGATGCATCCTATTTTAAATACTTATGTGTCCTATCAATAGAAGAATACTTATATCCATCCTTAAATTACCATTTTGTAACATACCCATTTTAAAATACAATTCAACATATAATCACCTGAACTCTTAACTAAACTATGGGCCTCTAAGTGATTTACAATTACTGTTTCAATCATAAATCTTCAACCATAATAAGTCTATCCTCAATGGTGTAAAATTATAGAATTACCATCTCCTTAAGCAAAGGTGCTCTTTTGAACAACTATTCATTATTTATTTCTAACTAATGAAACATAACACTTACACTTCAACTCCTATCCATAGCGTATCTTTACAAAATATTTAATCCACGATATATTAGTTTTGTTGATGATAGTATCTTAATGTGATTATTGAAGGTTCTCAAAGTTCCATTATTATTCATAACCGTGCAAGAATTTTTTCATCACACTCCCTTTAAAATAGTACTAAGGTGCGGACCAAGATCATAATGATGCCAACCAAATCTCCTTGATGATAATTTCTAAAGTATTTAATCCATTATAAGTACACAAAACAATACAAGAAAATGAACATTTATACACAAAAACCAAAGAGATGCCAATGTACGTGGTTCACCCCAAAGTCGGGGTTACATCCACCAAACTATCGCATCATGTAATATTTTTCCAAATGGCTGGTTACAATCCCCAACAACTTTGTTTCCATACAATATTCCTATTTACACTTCAAAGACTCTCTCTCACAAAGTATTTCTATATTCCTATCATTCAACTCTCTCGACAATTCAACAACTACTTGGAAGTTAGGATTTCATCTTTCTTTCCGAAAGGGATTTAAAAGAAATGTACACAAACAATTACACCTCCAAATTATAGTAAATACAACAATTGGTTCTTACGTTACAATTTATAAGGAAAACACGATCACATTCCCTCGCAAGTACCTACTCCAATCACACACATATAAGTTATATTAATCTAAATCGCAAGCTTGGGTTAAGCAAGCTGATGTTGGGATCAAGCTCTGATCTTTTAAATCACACACATATATGGTATAATAAATCCCAGGCTTGGGGTTAAGCAAGCTGATGTTGGGATCAAGGTCTGATCTTTTCAATCACACACATATATGGTATACTAAATTAAATTACAGGCTTGGATCTAAATCAAATGCTGGAACATTAAGTTCACAGGAATTAGATCCAAATCAAAGGTAAGAAATATTCTATTCCAAATGTAGACATTCGATCCAAATGTATATGTTGGATCCAAAACCTGATGCAGAAAACATTCCAAATCCCAGGCTTATGAAACATTAGTAAATCTAGCAAACATTCAACGTTTAAAATATATTCACAATGTAAACATATGCCAACATTGGAATCCTACAAACATTCAATGTTTAAATCTATTCGCATTGGACCCAACTCCAAGCGCAGGAGACATTCATTATCTCTCTATGTTCAATCTCATGCACAACACAATGGGACAGTCCATTGATGCCATTTATAGAACCCATCGATCTATTAACTAATCCACTCCAATATTGCGTTTAATAATGAGCACAAAAATCTCGAAGCTGATACAGCCGAGAAGGAACAAGCCAAGCCCTACACTAAACATATAAAAAGAAACTCGCATAACTATGTCAATTTTTAATGTAACAATGCACCCACCCAAATGAAGGTTTAAACCGCCAAAGTGGTGATTGTTACTTTAGCATACCACACGTAATTCCGTGTTCAGATAGTCTACCAACATTACATGTACATACATGTTTTCATATATTAAGTAACAAGAATTCCAACCCAAATGAAAACTTATATGGACTAATCTATATTGCAGATGTAACCTTGTGCAATTCCAGATCTGTCTGAAACCCAAAGAATCGCATACAGGAACAATCTATATGGCATATGAAAAATCATGTATATTCAGATATATCTGAAAATGTGCATATATATATATATATATATATATATATATAGAAAACCAATAAATCACTTGGAGTAAAATAATCTATACTTAAGAGAACACCACAAGCTAACAAGTCCTACATTCAATCTCTTAAATCGCAACGGTGAAGGAGTTCATACCAGATTAGATCAGATCGAATCAAATGATGAATCTCTCCAATCGCCAAGGACGCATACCCACTCCCTCCAAAAAATAAATATCACATAGGTATATCCCTCTCTTATAAAAATTGCAGAGATCAATCTCTCATTCCTCTAGAAAACAAAGAGATTAAATCTCCTATAACCATCGCAAAGATAAAGTCCCCTATTAAAATAACAGAGATCCAATCCTTTATAAAATTTTGTAGAGATACAATCTCCTATAAAAATTGCAAAGATCAAAGCTATATAACCATTGTATCAATCAAGTCACCTATTAAAATCATAGAGACCAAATCCCTTATAAAAATGGTAGAGATCCAATCTCCTATAAAAATTGCAGAGATCAAATCTCTATAACCATTGCAAGGATCAAGTCCCCTATTATATCGAATCCCTTATGAAAAGTGTAGAGATCCAATCTCCTATAAAAATTTCAGAGATCTAATCTCCTCTCAAATACGAGGATCCTTCTTCATAAAAAAAATGCAAATTTCGTTTACCCCTCCAAAACGACTTTCAACAGCGAATATAAATCCGGTTAAATCCCTAACGCCTCCATAATCAATTATTATGAATCCAGGTAATGCCTCCACAATAGGCGACTAAAAATCAGGGTAAATAACACCTCCATAATCAACGTCTCTCCATAGTGAATATCAATCAAGGGAATTAAATAACGTCTCCATAATTAATGACTATAAATCATGGTAACGGTCCCACAATCATCGACTATTACTCCAGGTATTTTTAATAATGAAAAAAAACAATATTGGTATTCTTATTCTATATATAATATATATATATGTAATTTCTTTAGCTATATAATCTCCAATATATTTATGTAAAATTCCTTTCACTATATAGGCTCTGCTATTATATATAATTCTCTTATATATAATATACATGTCTTCTTCCTTCCAAATAAATGTGAGGTGGGAGTAACCTCTTTGTGGTGAAGGTTTCTATTCCTCATAAAGCATCTTTATGATTTATTTGTATTATACTTGTGGTAGTTACTCTTAGGTTATCAAAGTGTGTTTTATGCGATAATTTCTTCATGTTCGAGCCCTAGGCTCGTATGTTCGCAATAAATGAATTATCTAAAATAAAAAGGTAAATTAACATTCAAGCACGTGATAGATTGACTAGTGTCTAATAAGTGAATTAAGTTCGAAGGTGATGATGGTGGCTGGTTTCCTCGTCAACACCGTGATGACACCTAGTTACCTTTACTCAACCTCCAAGGTTTTCCTCATTGTTTACCCCTCCCCAAGTGGATTAATTGCTAGTCGTTTTAAACTGCGCCAATGTTTTTTTGTTCTCCTAAATCTACAAAATTAGGGAATTAATCACCTAACTTACAAGGTTTTAATGGTGTGTCCTTGGCCTTGAGCTCCTCACCAAAAAACAATTACAATAAACATTAAACAATTACAAAATACTTAGGGCATACAAGAGGGATATTACATGAATTATTCATATATAAGTACCGAGATCTAATATAATGAATCGTAATACATCCAACCATGTTTAAACATTTGGTTTTTTGAAAACATGTTGGATTAAGTGTGTTGCACCAACATTGAAAATTATTGTGAAAGGAGTGGGTTGATTTCGGGGAAATGGTATTCAAAACATACAGATACCTATAATGAACATTATCCATTATCATTTCATAAAAATTTTAGAATGTGTGTATGCAGGGCTTGCGTGGCCTTGTTAAAAAGGGGGTTACTCAAAGTACAAGAGTCCCAACAAAGAGTATAACATTCCTCGAAAGACACTAATAGGCAGATAGAACTAGATATCACTTGTAATTTCTACGTCTCTAGCTTACCACTCAGTATTGTTGTGTAGAATTAGAATGTCACTTCACTTGTAACTATCTAAAGGCAAATAAGTAAAGGTGTTTAATTACTATTAGTATTTGCAAATGATAAGTGAATGAACGTCATATAATCTAATGTACTAACATTGCAGGATTACACCAGGAACATTGCAAATTGAAATGGAGTGTCACATACAAATTTCACTCGATTAAAAAGTGAAGTTAAAACCCTTAGGAATGAGTAATATTTTTCTCCTTTTTTCGTATTTCGAGGTTTTTATAAACCAAGGATTTATTTTGGATTAGGTCATTATGAACTTACATTGTAGGGTGTTACCGTGAATTAATACCATGTCATGATCAACATGGATTATAAACTCACTTGTGAGCTCAATTGAGCAAACATGAGTAAGGATCTATTTGATGGTTATAGATTGTATGAATCATGAATGATGGTAGTGGTACAAATCATTACAACTTAAGAATTGGTGATGATTAAATTGGTGAAATTATTGTTTATCAGTAAATGATGATTAGATTTAAACTAATCGTGAAACTGATTCACAGAATGGGGCAATGACAATGAAATAATGTAAGCACCAAAGTCGATGTGTCACAAATAATAAAAAGTGTTGTAATTAACATTAAATATGAATAAGAAAACATATGATGTGGAAGCACAATGGTGTTAGGAAAGTGATTGTTCTGTGAGCACATTGGTGTTACGCAAATCAAGTGGCAAGAAAATTGATGATCTAACTTTACCTTACTTTTCCTGGACTCAAGCGAGAGGTTGGGTGGAAAGGGAATTCCAGGAATCAAGGATGGAGGCTTTAGTGGAATCGAGAAAGAGTTATGGTATCAATATTAAGACCTACGAAAAGCTCGACATCTAGAAGACAGGATGCCATTTAATTTCATTGAGGAGAAAACTTTTGACTAGTAGTCAAGAGGGACAGTAACCTTAGATATATCCTGTAAGTCCACACAGGAATTGGTAAAAGAACTCAAGGGAGAATTTGAAACATAACGAATGAAAAATGACTTAACAAATTTTTTGAGTAACTAGATTGTCATATGTCTTAATGTGTAATGAAGAAAGACCTGAGTAGGGAAAAATTCTCTCAAAGACAGGAATGAATGAAGAATTTTAAAAGTTCTCATTGAAAATTATGAATGAAAGAACGGTTTCCTTCAACTTGAAGACTAGTTAAGTATCCAAATATTGGAGATAAATATGTTCTCCCGAAATATAAGTAAATATGGATTTCTTATGAATCAATTACATATTTGAAAAGAAATTATAAAAATAAATACTAGAAGATGTTCCATTAAATTGCAATTGTGGCACAAGGAACCATTGTTATGTTTTAAGTTGGATTATAAAGTTATGACGTGTTTTACTAAATAAATTATGGAAGACCCAATCTTGTTATAGGAAACTATAGGTCTAAAATAAAATGGTGACTTGCAAAACACCCAGAAAGATCGAAGGAGATCAGGACAGAAAAGGCGAAGCAAGAAAATATGGCTCTTGAGAAGAAGGAAATTACCTGAAAACCAGAACACCGAGGACGATGTAATTTTTAAGGGGGGAAGGATGTAATACCCCTCTTGCAAACCCCTAAATATTTTAAAATTGTGAATGTCTATTGTACTGGGTTTCTAGTGAGGAGCTCAAGGCCAAGGCCCCACAAGAAAAATAAGTTTGTTATTTATATGATTAAATTCCCTAAGTGGTATACTTAGGAGACTTAAAACATGAATCCAACTTAAATATGGGAAACTAAACCACTAGGGACAAAACTGAATGGTTAGGAAGCCATAGTGTATTATTCCCTCAGTACGCGATGAAATTTGTAGATGAAATTCAATAACGCAAGGGGACCAAAAAATGTGTGCAACTAAAATGATGATGGTGGACGAATCCCACTAAGGGGGAGGGTAAAAATCTTAGTTAGGCCTCAAGAATGGATAGAATATTAGAAACTCCCCGGATGACTTAATCTCTCGGTAGGTTTTGCTGAAGCTAGTACACTCAGTTGACAAATTTATGGTTCTTTATGATTCCTATTTTTTTTAAATACATATATGTCTTACCTAATAATTAACATGGCATCTAGTACCATGGAAGCATGCATAATAAACTATAAATACAAAACCATACACTAAAACATTAGAATAAGTACCATGTGAAACATACAAAAGATATAACCATATATATGTGTGTGTGTGTGTGTATGTGTGTGTGTGTGTGTGTGTGTGTGGATTATACCATAGGAATATGAAAATTCAATTAGTTATTGTAATGTCCCCGACCCTCCAACTGGCAAAGATGACACTACCATGGCCTTAACCATCTGGGCAAAGCGACCAGCCCCATGAACATGCGCATTCATAAAATTGTTGAAATCCCGAAACAAAATGATTTGAACTAGAACATGCATACATGATCATTTATCATATAGTGGAAGAAAACATACGTTCATACAAGCATTCTACATGTTCATCACATTCTTTAACAGAAAATAAGATTGCAGAAATAAAATAGAGAAGATTACTTATCTTATGAAGAACTCGTTCTGCAACCAGCTATGTCGCTGCAACGTTCCACCCAACCATAGGCCAGCATGCTCCTTAAACTCTCATCAACGCTGCCACCCCCAATATGGGCATGATTCTCCAAGAAATAAGGAACAAGTAGGCTTACACATAGCCAAGGATACACAAAACACAACCAAGCCAACACAGTTGGGTTTATCAGGCCATCAACAAGACATCCAAGCCAACATGGTTAAGTTTATCAGGCCATCAAGGAGCTGGGAAAGGCTAAATGCTAAGCTCGTGAGCCCATTACGTAGCTAGGAACACCTACACCATAACTAGCTTGACTTCTAAGACACCCACACATACCCAACACAAGGAATCAGTCCCTTCTTTGCTACATAGTCCCTCAGACCCTACATTCCCTTCTAGTGCTATGTAGGGGTTGTGGAGAAGAAAGCCATCCCTCTAGCTCTGTCTATGTGGTTTCCAAACAAACCAGGTTGATCAAGCAACCCAAGCCCCCATCCCTGCTCCCAACACAGTCCGAAGACCAACCATTTCACGCATGCAATTAATCAACAATTACAGCTTAACAGGGGAAACAATTCCTGAGTCGTTCTTGGCCCTATCATGGCCAAAATGACTCCCAAGCGAATTACAACAGTCCCCAAAACATATCAGTAAACACAACTCACAACATGGGGAAAACAACAGTCTGTCCTAAACAACGAAGTCACCAGGAAAACTTACACAGACCACACTAGGGAAGAAAATGCAGTCGCCCAACCTGTGTATGAGGGAAACTTGCACCAGACCCCAAAATATAGGGGGAAAAACATATGCACGAGCCACAAATTGGTAGGTAAAACTTACACATATTCCCTGAGCGTAAAAATGGCTCTCCGTAGGAAAAAATGTGGGTGATAGTGACCGAACGGCTCCTAGCTTGCTGCATGAGTAACAACAATGCAGAACCCAATGCGTGGGAGAAGATTCACACCAAATACTGAATACAGATTGAAACACACTCGATTCCTCTATGTGGAAAATGTGAATGACAGTGGACACGACTGCCCTCTCCTGGCTGCATGAGACAAAAACAGGGAAGAATCATGTGCATGGAAACAATCAAACTACCGCCCCTGCGTGAGGATGAATAGACAATCCTCCGTGAGGATGAACAGACAATGTTGCATGAGGATGAACATACAATGAAGAGAATGTGTAGTCAAAACTGCGTGAGTGTTTTAGCACCATCGTGGAGAGAGTGGAATGTCCACTGGAGTGATGGTGGTGGTTTTTGCTTGCCATCATGAGGCCAACCCGCTGGTGGAGTGTGCGTGTGGGAAAGGACTAACAATCATGCCACACTCCACTCGCAGCCATAACTGCCCCAACTAACAACAGCAGTTTTTTTTAATGGTGGTGGTTGGATAAAACAAGGAAATATGGGAAAATAAAAACAGGGTGGTGACACATGGATTTCCCTGCCCCCCATAGCCCAAGGTTTGACATTCCCCCCCTTTATGCTTAGGAAAATCATGCCCCTTCTCAATTTAGTTGCCATGAACATAGCTGGTTGGGTTCATTTTAATTAAAGATGCATATTTACATGATGACAAAACTTGATATGTATGCCGCATGCCTCGATACACCATTAGTGACAATTTCAACCCGAAACATAGCATAACCAATCAATGGTGGGGCCTTTCCCTTTATCTCTGCACCATGATCATCTACAATATATACATCATGTACATTTAATGCAACGGGGTCAAAACCGGGGTGTTACATTCCCCTCCCCCTTCAATAGCATTATCCTCAGTGCTTTACAAAATTTGAGCAAAATACTACACTGGTATCGCCTCATTGTTCCACAAAATTGAAAAAAAATGGATGTGCCAATCGCATGGCATCCTTCAGCTGCCACGTAGACTCTTCAGGTCTGTAGTGCTCCCATTGCACCTTTACCTGACCTATGGCCCAGTTCTGGAGCATTGTGACCTTCCTGTCAAGGATGTGCATTGGCTCGATTCAGAACTCTCCATCGGTTTCCACCTAAATCACATCCCAATTTATCACATGGTTAGGATCATGTACATATCTCTTAAGCAAAGAAACATGAAAAACATTATGAGCTCTAGTGCTAGTAGGCAATGCAAGTCTATATGCAACTAGCCCTATTCTTTCAAGCACTTCAAACAGCCCTCAATATCTTGGTGACAACTTGGCACAACTTCCAAGATTTAAGGAACTCTTCCTTTCCCTCACTCTGAGGTAGACATGATCCCCAGCACCAAACTCCCTGTTCACCCTATGCTTATCCGCATAGCTTTTCTTTCTGTCTTGTGCTACTTTCAGATTTTGCCTGATCTTTATAACCTCTTGCTCCATTTCCTTGAGCAATTCTGGTCCAAGCACAACCCTTTTCACTGGATTATCCCAAGTCACTAGTGTCCTACACCTTCTTCCATACAAAGCTTCATATAGACTCATCCCCAAGGATGTCTGTTGTCAATTTTTATAAGAAAACTCTACTAAGTGCAAGTAATCTTACCAATTGGTTTGTTTGTCCATCGCGTACATGCGAAGCATCTCTTCAAGAACCTGATTAACTCTCTTTGTCTTCCCATCTGTCTAAGGATGGTATGCAGTGCTGAAGTTTAGCTTTGTACCCAAATATGCAAATAACCCCTCCCAAAAGTTGGAAGTGAACTTGACATCTCTGTCAGAGACTATTGCCTTCGACAATCCATGCAATTTGAATATCTCCTTCGTGAAGATCTTTGCAATGTCATGAGTCTTATGCGTAGACTTAACCGGTATAAAATGTGCAGCCTTAGTCAGCTTGTCTACAACAACCATGATGGAATCATGCTGTCTCCAAGTCATCGCCAATCCTGTAATAAAATCCATGGAAATAACTTCCCATTTCCATTCTGGAACTGACAAAGGCTGCAACAAACCCGCAGGGTGTTGATGCTCAACCTTTACCTGTTGACATTTCATACACCTAGAAATGTACTCAGCCATATCCCTTTTCATTCTTGGCCAAAATTACTACTTCCTGGCTGTAGCAATTGTCTTCTGATATCTTGGGTGACCAAAATACAGAGCTTGATGGATTTCATCGATAACAAATCTCCTCAAATATGCTACATCTGGGATATAAATTCTACCTTTATAAGTGAGAAGTCCATCTTCTTCAAATTTATATCCCTCATACTTTTTCCCAAGACTTTGTTGTTGCAATTTGTCTTTTACCTGCTCATACAATTCATCTCCAGCAGCATGACTAACAATCTGTTACCTCAAATCTGATTGGAAAATACTAAGAGATTCCACATGCATTTCTTGCACCTTCCTGCTGAGTGCATCAACTACCTTATTCTCTTTCCTTTTTATGTGCTTGATTTCAAAATCAAATTCACATAAAAATTCCAGCCATCTTGCTTGCATAGCATTCAAAGTAGGCTGATCAAATAGATACTTCATACCACAATGGTCTATTCTGAGCTCAAATCTTCTACCCATCAAGTAATGCCTCCACATCTTGAGAGCATGTTTTATGGCTGCAAGCTCTAGATCATGAGTGGCATAGTTCTTCTCATGCTCCTTCAGATTTCTTGACTCATAACATATCACGTGGTTGTCCTGCATAAGGACTCCTCCAAGCCCTTGTCCATAGGCATCGGTACACACCACAAAGTCTTTTTCTGGATCTACAACCTTCAATACTGGTGCACTGGTGAGAAGATTCTTCAACCGCTGGAAACTTTCTTGACACCTCGATGTCCATTCGAACTTCATCCCCTTCTTTTGAAAAGAAGTGACGGCATGTGCAACCTTGGAGGATCCCTCAATGAATCTCCTGTAATATCCTACAAGTCCCATAAAAGATCCTACATTTGTCACATTTCTTGGAGTAGGCCAATTCATAATGGCTTCAATCTTTTCAGGCTCCACAGCTATACCCTCCTCTGAGATAATGTGGCCCAAATACTGAATTCTATCTCTATAGAAGTCACACTTGCTTAGTTTTGCATACAGTTGATGCTCCCTGAGCAATTTCAATGTAAATCTCAAATGCTCTTCATGCTCTTTCTCATTCTTAGAATAAACAAGAATTTCATCAAGGAAAACAAGAACAAACTTGTCCAAATATTTGTTGAAGACACTATTCATAGGGCACATAAATGTAGCTGGTGCATTTGTGAGACCAAATGGTACCACTACAAACTCATAATGTCCATACCTTGTCCTGAAGGCTATCTTATGAATGTCTTCATCCTTGATTCTCACCTGATGGTAACCAGATCTCAAGTCAATTTTGGAAAATACCTTTGCTCCCCTCATTTGATCAAAGAGGTCATCAATCCTAGGCAAAGGATATTTATTCCTCATGGTAACCTTGTTCAAGTGTCTATAATCAATACATAACGTGAGTGTACCATCTTTGTTCTTTACAAACGGAACTGGTGCTCCCCAAGGGGACACACTTGGTTGGATATACTTCTTTTCCAACAACTCTTACAGTTGCATCTTCAATTCTAGCATCTCCAGTGTACTCATCTTGTAGCATGCTTTGGACACTAGTGCTACTCCTAGAACAATTTCAATTGTGAATTCAATGTCCCTCTTTGGAGGAAGCCCTGGAATATCATTAGGAAACACATCCCTGAATTCCTGTAACACCTGATAGTCCTCCAACCTCAGAGTTTCATCTTTTGATGTCTCCAAAATATGAGCTGCATACAACTGGCAACCCTTCCTACAGAACTTCTTTAACTGCATTGCTGAAACCTGCCGTACTGAAATCACCTTTGGAATACCTTTCACAACTACTAGGTTCCCTTCTTCATTCATGCATTCGAAAGTCTTATTATAACAGTCAAGCTTCAACCTCTAAGCTTCTAACCAATCCATTCTAATGAGAACATCATAGGAACTTCAAATATACACAAGTGACCATTCCATTCATGACCAATGGACATTTCTTTACCACTTCACTAACTTTTCTCTTAGTTCCAGTGGCTATCTGAACTAACCAATACTTCTTATGCTTTACCTTCTTAAAAGCACAAATCTCCACTACTCTAGGAGTAATGTAACTATGAGTAGAGCAGGGTCAATCAAAATAGAAATAGATTTCTCAACAATCTTACCTGTTATTTCAACCATAGTTGACTGGTGATCTGCCTGGAGGTCCTCTAGTGCTACATAAATCCTAGGGGATGCCCTTACTACTTGACCCACTGTTTCCGCTTCTTGAAGGTTATAAGCCGACCTTCCACTCTCATTCTCGAGTGGACAATTTCTACGCATGTGAGGTCCTTCACATTTCCAACATTGAAGTGGCCCTCTATTCTATTACAGATCCTTAGGCTTTTCTCCTATCATTCCAATTGGTTTACTTGCAGATTGGGATGGTTACTTTTGTTGATTCCTGAAGTTAGAAGGTTTGAAACCTTTCTTTCTTTGGTCAAACTTCTCATTCTTCTTCTCCTTCCATGCCTTATGGTAATCCGGCTTACCTTTTCTTTGCTTGTAGCAATACTTAGCCTTCCTTATTGCTTCTTTAAGAGTTTGAGGCTCGTAAAACTCAATTCTATCTTTGTAAGACTAAGGTAATCCACTCAGAAAATGTTGGACCTTCACTTTTCATCTCTGCTGTACCAGAAATACCTCAACAGCTCCAAAAACTTATTTGCATATTCTTCCATGGTCCGCTGTCCCAATCTCAGCTAATGGAACTCCTTAATCTTGTCATGATAATATCTGTCAGAGAGGTATTTCTGCTTGAAATACTTCTTGAATTGTTTCCACTTAAGTCTCATTTCATTGATCCTTTTTACTTGCTTGAAGTGTTCCCAGCAAATGGATGCCTTTCTATTCAGATTGAATATGGCAACTCTTACCTTCATGTTTCCCGAATAGTCATGCACTTGAAAGTACTTCTTTATCCCAAGAAGCCAAGCTTCATCCTCTTGTCCAGTCTTTACCTCACCATCAAATGTAGGAGGTTTAGCTTTCTTAAATTCATCTCGAGAGCGATCCCTAAGGTGTCTCTTTCTCTTCCTTTTATGAGAAGAAGAACTCGAATCCCCACTGGATTCTTCAGAATCAGATGATCCACTAGAATTTCTTCTCCTTCTCCTAGTACTGCTCTTAGTGCCTTCTGGTCTTGCTGTACCTCGTCCAGAGTCTATCTTCCTTTGCAAGTCTGTCAAACTCTGCAACATTGCAACATTCAACTAATGCTTCTCTTCCTGGGATTTGATCAAGCTTCTCATGGTGGCTGCAATATCTGACGGTGTCTCTTGGAATCTCCTTCCATTAGACTCAATGTCATCATTTCCATTAGGGACATTTTCTCCCATGGCATCTTCTGCTCGCTTGTAAGAATCCTGAGCATCGTATCCGTCATGGGTTCTCATAATTGAACCACCACTCACTTACCAAACTGCACTACCTGGAATACTACTCTTGAAGGTGACTATGATTCTGCAAACGTGTTAGTAACACAACTGTTAGATGCATAGCATTGATATAATTCAAAATTTACTTACCTTCTCCTGGAAAAATCATAAAATAACAATTTGCCCAAACACAAGGTTTTGTTCATCAAAGAACATCAATCTGAGGGGGACAACGGGGGTCAAGGGGGCTTGCCCCCTTGTGGCTTCTGCCACTACAGGGTGGGTCAACGGAAGCGCCCTCGCTTTTTTGTTGTTGTTGTTGTAAATCTATGATTTTCATGTAATCGGATGCATAAGATCACTACCACTTTCTCCTTTTCAGCCCTGAAAATCCACTAAAAAACCGTTGAAAATATCGCTGAAAAACAGCTGAAATATGCTAAGAATCCTACTTGAAAAAATAAAAATTTCTTTGTACAAGATCGGATCTCATCCCACTAACATTTCAACATTTCAACGGTCAGCACAACTAACTTCCTCCGCTATTCATCGCTGACCGAATCCACCAAGCACTACCGCATCGGCGATCGAATCTTCTAACCTTCGGAAGGATAGTCCATTAGACAGCCGCAACGACAGACGTTCAATCCACTAACTTCATCCAACGTAGCTCATCAGCAACTGAATTAACTATGTGTCAGCAATGTGTTCAACTAACCATCGCCGATGGTTGACGATTCCAGGACTTAGAGAATTTTTTTTTAAATTTTCCCTTTAGTCTTCCTTTTTGCCACTTGATCGGCTCCATTCTCATCTTTTCGTCGAAAAAATAGTTCCATCAGCAGCCACAATGACGGCCCATCATCTTATATCTTCTCCCGATTGGTGATCCAATCTATTGAGGTATAACCTGATTGGTATCGGTAGTCTCTTCTCATCAGAAGGCTAGTGCTCTAAGCTTCCGAAACAGTGGCACATGAAACCCTTTCTACTTTCGATGGTCAATGTTTTCATTACTTAGAAAAATTTTGAAATTTCTTTACTGCATCGATGGTCAGAGGCCTTACCCGTTGGATGCTTAGTTGTCTAGCCATCCACAACGGCGGGCGCTCGACCAACTTTTTCCTCCAACGGATGTCGAACACTTAGAAAATTTTCTGCAATTTTCCTTCCAACTGTCCTCCGTCGGGTGTACTTTTGCCTAGCTCTCCACCACATCGAAAGTCCTTCCCATGAAGTGTTCCGATGAGCCAACAGTTGAAACACTTAGACAAATTTGTGGAAGTTTTCTGTCATCAACTTCTGAACTCTGTTAGGCAGAAAGAAATCCTGCTTCTGTCACTGCATCTTCGTGGTACATTCAATCCCATGCTGCAACATGAGCTCTGATACCACACTATAACATCCCTGACCCTCCGACCGACAAAGAGGATGCTACCATGGCCTTAACCATACGGGAAAAGCGACCAGCCCCATGAACATGTGCATTCATAAAATTGTTGAAATGCTGAAACAAAATGCTTTGAACTAGAACATGCATACATGATCATTTATCATACAGCGGAAGCAACACACACATTCATACAAGCATTCTACATGTTCATCACATTCATTAACAGAAAATATGATTCCAGAAATAAAATAGATAAGATTACTTATCTTATGAAGAACTCGTTCTGCAACCATCTACGTCGCTGCAACGTTCCACCCAACCATAGGCCAGCATGCTCCTTAATCTCTCAGCAACACTGCCACCCCCGAGCTGGGCATGATTCTCCAAGGAATAAGGAACAAGCAGGCTTACACATAGCCAAGGATACACAAAACACAACCAAGCCAACACAGTTGGGTTTATCAGGCCATCAATAAGACAACCAAGCCAACATGGTTAGGTTTATCAGGCCATCAAGGAGCTGGGAAAGGATAAATGCTAAGCTGGTGAGCCCATTACAAAGCTAGGAACACCTGCACCAGAACTAGCCTGACTTCTAAGACACCCACAAACACCCGACACAAGGAATCAGTCCCTTCTCTGCTACAAAGTCCCTCAGACCCTCCATTCCCTTCCAGTGCTATGTAGGGGTTGTGGAGAAGAAAGCCATCCCTCTAGCTCTGTCTGTGTGGTTTCCAAACACACCAGGTTTATCAAGCAACCCAATCCCCCATCCCTGCTCCCAACATAGTCCAAAGACAAACCATTGCACGCATGCAATTAATTAGCAATTACAGCTTAATAGGGGAAACAATTCCTGAGTTGGTCTTGGCCCTATTGTGGCTAAAATGACTCCCAAGCGAATTACTACAGTCCCCAAAATGTATCAGTAAACACAACTCACAACATGGGGAAAACAATAGTCCATCCTAGAGAATGAAGTCACCAGGAAAACTTACACAGACCACACTGGGGAAGAAAATGCAGTCTCCCAAACTGTGTGTGAGGGAAACTTACACCAGACCTTAAAATACAGAGGGAAAAACATATGCACGAGCCACAAATTGGTAGGTAAAACTTATACACAGTCCCTGAGCGTAAAAATGGCTCTCTGCAAGAAAAAATCATGGGTGATAGTGACCGAACGAATCCAAGCTTGTTGTGTGAGTAACAACAACACAGAACCCAATGCGTGGGAGAAGATTCATAGCAAATCCTGAATACGGATTGAAACACACTCAATTCCTCTGTGTGGAAAATGTGAATGATAGTGGAGACGACTTCCCTCTCCTGCCTGCATGAGACAAAAACAAGAAAGAATCTTGTGCATGGAAATAATCAGACTACCGCCCTTGCGTGAGGATGAACAGTCAATACTGCATGAGGATAAAGAGAAAATGCTGTGTGAGGATGAACAGACAATGTTGCGTGAGGATGAACAAACAATGAAGAGAATGCGTAGTAGAAAGTGTGTGAGTCTTTCAGCACCATCGTGGAGAGAGTGGATTTTCCACTGGAGTGATGGCAGTGGTTTTTGCTTGCCATCATGGGGTCAACTTGCTAGTGGAGTGTGCCTGTGGGCAAGGACTGATAGTCCTGCCACACTCCACTCCTAGCCATAACTTCCCCAACTAACAACAACAGTTTTTTTTAATGGTGGTGGTTGGATAAAACAAGGAAAGATAGGAAAATCAAAACAAGGTGGTGACACATGGATTCTCCCCCCCCCCCCGCCCCATAGCCCAAGGTTTGACATCCCCCCCCATTATCCTTAGGAAAATCATGCCCCTTCTCAATTTAGTTGCCGCAAACATAGTTGGTTGGGTTCATTTTAACTAAAGATGCATATTTACATGATGACAAAACTTTATATGTGTGCCGCATGCCCCGATACACCATTGGTGACAATTTCAACTCGAAACATAGCATAACCAATCAATGGTGGGGCCTTGGCCTTTAGCTCTGCACCATGATAATCTACAATATATACATCATGTACATTTAATGCAACGGGGTCAAAATCGGGGTGTTACAGTTATGTTCATAACTTTATTATTTGAAGAGATGTGTAAGTTCAACTTAGGGTATGGGGATTTTCCTTATACATTAATGAGTAAGTTAGGGGTGCGAGCATGGAGGAGATCATGGCAGTTACTCCAATAACAAGAGGAAACGTGAGAAATTATTACCATAACAACCAGACATTAGGGAATAGTGGATCCACTTGGCTCTTGGACATCTAAGAGGGGAAACTGAATTTATTATACTAATGGCTATCGAGTTGTGGGAGAGGAGGTTCTCTTCCTTTATAAATTAATGATCTATGCATTTAAAAGGGGGCGGAAACCTCAAGAAAGAGTGGGAGGGGAGCTAGGGGTTTTTGTTTTTTTTCTTAGCGCACCCAACCCTTATGGTAGAACAATCCACGCTCTCTGTATAGATCATTTTGTTCTACTCTACATGGAGGTCACCGTCCATACTCTGTGTGGAGTGTTTTTAAAAAGATACCCAGTGATATTCTTCATGGATCTTTGTAGATTTTTTGTTCCAACCGATACCAATTTGGGTGTGGAGGTCACTATTGATATTCTGGGTGGAGTGTTCCAACCGATACCAAGTAGGATGCTTTGTTTTAGGTGGATATGTATAGATCATTGTTGTATACTCTGCGTGGAGGTATCTATGTATATATTTCCCATTTTTTTCTATGGAATTCATGTGAATTACAACATGTAAGTAATGAAGAGTATGTTGTTGTTTTAATTCATCTATTTGGATATCCGATCTGAATACAAATCTCAACCAACCCCTGCATTTCGTGGTTGCATAATGTAGATACGATATGAATATGGATCATGAACATCACTTGGATTTTGCTGAAAACGATATTCCAATATTTGCCCTAGATCTGTGGTATTGTAAAAATAATAGTCATTTGTTGGGAGATATGCTTTGAATTCAAATGGTGATCATTCCCTACACTTTACTTAGATGTATAGTGTAGATCCGATCTGAATACACATCATGATATTTTATCTGATTTTCCCTAAAAAAACTGATATTCAGGTATTAGTTTGATCTATGGTTTCTGGAAATGCTAACCTTTATATCCTTGAGGATCTATGATTCCCCTTGGATCCCTCTTTAAAAATCAGATTCAGGTATAGTTACCTTTTGGTATTCGCTTTGTTTTCAATGGTTTTGTTTTATTGTTGTTATGGATCACTTCTAGATCTGAAAACAATCTAAGTTGTATTGCTTCCCATTGTACTCGATAGATTCAGATTTATATAATATGAGTAGAGGCTTATCAAATTACACAAATAACTACAAATGAGGGTTGGATAGGGAATTATATAGTTGTATATGCCAAGTGATGACCCTCTATTTGTTTTATATTCCATCTAGATTGGGGGTGGGCTTAGATTCTTCACTTGGAGTCATTTAAGTGGAAATATTTGGAGTTGTTTTAATAATATTATTTAAAAAGGGGGAAGGGCCTGGAAACCTCGAAAATTAGTAAATTAGTTTTGTTCTCTATAAATAGGTATTTGTGGGAATGATGCATTATTGGAACTGCAATTTTGTAACCTTTTGTGGAATAATTTAATTGAAATCTTAACAATTTGGTGGACGTAACCCCTGGTTAGCAGTGAACCACGTATATTGGTGTCTCTTCTTATTTTTGTATTTTATGTATTTTACTTCTATGAATTCACTGAGGGTAATGTTATGTGATCCTTACATGTTTTAAGAAATATTCACTTTCTTACTTATACCTAATTAAGTGCACTCTGGATCATGTTAGTTAAAATACAAAGTTAAGGATTTACATACATTTAGGTTATGAAAGGAATTAAAGTAATAGTATGGTGTTATCATTGATGAAGGATGAACAATGTGTATAATTTTTACAATAAGAACCCATCTACTTCTTATGTAGGAAATTTTATAGAATTGATGTGGAATCGCAATTATTTGTAATGGCATGTAAAATTTTGAGACTAATGTTTTCATGTTTGAAATGAAAATGATTGGAAAGAAAAGAATCACCTCATCAGCCAAATGGTGAAGTGAAGATTGGTTTCCTTACTAAAAGTGGAAAATTGATGGAACTATTGATTAAGGCCCTTTCCTAACTCATTGAGTATTATAAAGATTTTAATCTTAGGAAGGATTGAATTGTTCTACTTTAACACACTTGTGTTATGTTTTTTTCAGTGGTTGAAGTACAATGGTTTTCTTTTTGTTTGTATATTACCACTCATAAGTCTTAAGGATATGTTACAAGAAGAAAATACTCTTTTCGAAGAATTTTTTTTTACTGATATGGGTATGTTACAACCCAGAAATGGAGGCAAGCAGACACGTAAATCAGTTCAATGCCTTTCTAACACTCTTTGTATACACTATTTGGGAAGCCAGAAACCAAGCAATATTTAAGAATAGAATAATCCCAACAAACATTCTTTCTGCTATCCTAATACATACAGTTGAGGAACATAAAAAAGAGGGAAAGAAAAAAAAGCAACAAGTAATATTTATATATATATTAACAAAGGTTATCCCTAGGCATTCTTTGATGGACCCAGTTAAGGGTCACCACCACTAGGAGGCACAAGATGGGTGATATACATGCAGATACCTCGAATATATGTATCGAATTTGCACCTTGGAGGGAAACTAATAGAAAGGCGGAGTTAACAACCCTTTAGGTGGTTCCCAAGATCCCTCGAAAGGAAAATGCGCAAAAAATGCAGTCGTTACAAAATTCAAAAAATGCGATATATTGGGCTAATAAAATGTCCCAAATCCCCCACCTACAACATCTTCTAACAGAAATTCAACTAGTAATGACCTCCTTTGAATCTATGCCCTTCACTCATATCTACAAATAAATTAATGAAGAAGCAAATTTATTATCCAAACTGGCATCAACATGTTTGTTTCCTTTTGGTAAATTTTATGAGAAACATCAACAAAGACAAATAATGAACACTACTTCAAATAGAACGAGCTCAATGAGCTCATAGGGAAAAAAGAACTTGTAGATGCACAAAGGCATGGGATTGCAATTGTTATAAACCAACATAAGCATGCTTTAATGTAATTTGATTCAAAACATTTGTGGATTCTTTATTTCTTATACCATTTGTATAAGAAATTATACCATTTGTAACAGAACTTGTAAATGCAGTCTTAGTTCTTTTGTTAACCCATAGTTTATGGTTCAATGCATGTCTTATTTATGCCCTACATGGACATCTTCTCCACAAATACATGTTTGACTGTTATTTACATAAAGAATCCACAAATATTTCACCCTATAAAAGTCCGAGTGTTTAATATTTTGGTTATATGATATTGTGAGTTTGTCCCAAAAAAGTTGCGTCCACGTTTATCCGAAGGTAAAGAGTAATGAAAAGTGTTTTTCATATCATAACTCAATAGTGAACACATGATAAGAAATAAGTTATGAGAAACATCAACAGAGACAAATAATGAACACTACCGAGCTCAATGAGCTCATAGGGAAAAAAGAACTTGTAGATGCACAAAGGCATGGGATTGCAATTGTTATAAATCAACATAAGCATGCTTTAATGTAATTTGATTCAAAATATTTGTGGATTCACTATTAACTTATGATATGAAAAACACTTTTCATCACTCTTTACCTTCGGATAAACGTGGACGCAACTTTTTTGGGACAAACTCAAAATATCATATAACCAAAATATTAAACACTTAGACTTTTACAGGGTGAAATATTTGTCGATTCTTTATGTAAATAACAGTCAAAAATGTATTTGTGGAGAAGATGTGCATGTAGGGCATAAATAAGACATGCATTGAACCATAAACTATGGGTTAACAAAAGAACTAGGACTGCATTTACATACTTGAAAATTTAGTTGGATGTTTCACCTATAGAGACCTTGGGATCTCAACACCTTGGCTTCATCTCTCGAAAAGTTTTTATTCTTCTCCTTTCCCTCTTACTATTGTCTTCTTATATAAACTCTTCTATGTGTTTCCCTCTCTATGAATCTCTAGGTTTTTAACTCTTCTTCTTTTACATATACAAAGACTAAAGACTAAATTTTGCTCCTCTAACATCTATGCAATTACAACATCAATATTAATTTTTTATCATTGCAATTACAACATCAAAAATAAAGATTGATAATCATAAATGGTTTATTCTCGTAAATTAAATATTCTTATGAATTACCTTCTGCTAAGTTCATTATTATTTTCTTTGAAACCAAAACATAATATGCAAAATTGTATCAATTTAGCAAAAAAATTAAACCAATTAATAGCATTAAACCGATTAATACAAAATGGAAAGAGTCTAGTATTGCATATTATTGGAACTCTGTCGTTCCACTATTGCATAGGAATCGATTTCTCCTCGCAGCGACTTACTTATCTAATAAGTAACGGAGAAAATAAAACGCGGAAACATATTATATCTATCCATCATTGAGCATATAGCGCGCTCCATTAGCGAAAGGGATAATGCTATTATACTGCTGTCCCTTGTCCAAAGGGATAACGCTATTATAGTGCTCTCCATTATGATACGAGAAATGAAGAGTACGAGCATTTCTGTCGTCAAAGTCGCCTATGTACAAAGTGGGCGACCTAAATCTGTGAATACAAATGTTTGTGTTGGCCACCAAGGATGCTGCTTGAATCTCCATATAACCAGCCGGTGTTTTAGTCTGTTTCATTCTGTTACAGTATTCTTCAAAATTAGCATTACCTTTGTGAAAAGGTTCAAATTTTTCGCAGTCCTTCGTAATATTCTCTACCACCATGTCACGATATGTTATATGTTTTTCTTCATCCCCTTCAAGCTGATCTGCAATTGCTCTGAAGAACCCGTTTCCATCGGCTACTACAGAATCAATTTTTAGACCTAAAGCTGCCAACTGGGTTTCAAATCCATCGTCATTCATATCATTATCCAAAGCTCTATAATTATTCAAAGGGATAACGCTATTATAGTGCTCTCCATCATATGACAAATGAAGAGTACGCGTATTTCTGTTATCAAAGTTTCGTATGTGCAAACAGCTTGACCCATGGCTGTGAATACAAATGTTTCTGCCGGTTACCAGAGATGCTGCTTGAATCTCCATATGCCCAGCCCATGTTCCGCTTTCTTTCATTGTATTACAGTATTCATCAAAATTCATATTATATTCCACAAAAGGTTCAAACTTTTCGCGTTGCTCCATAATATATTCTACCACCATCTCACGATATTTTCTATGTTCGTTTTCATCGCCTTCTATCTGATGTGCAATTGCCCTGAAGAAACAATTGCCATCCGCTGCTACAGGAACGATATTTAAACCTAAAGCTGCCAACTGGTCTCCAAATCCATCCCTGAATAAACCCATTTATGTCACCCTAGCAAATTCCACGGCTCTGTATATACGCAACGTCTTTGTAATTAGGTTGAAAGACGATAAAGATCGATGAGAATTCGTGGACAGTAAGAAAACGCGAACTAGTGAACAATTGACGCTCACGACTCTTCAAAAGGGACTTTAGTACTATTTTATATTGAGACTTACCCTCTAACGCGCCGACAAAATAAGTAGTGTTATCGAACCTTTTTCTTTGGATTGAAGGTTAACTTGTGTTCCAGCAATGCATGCCATAATTTCATTTAAAATCAAAAGACGTAGCTTAGTCATTGCCAACATAAACTCTCTTGAGCCTTTCAAGAACAAAAGGACTGAATAAATTAATCATGTCATTAAATATACTTCTCTATGCTAAAACCGGCTCATGTTTTTTTAGAGACCACATAATAAATGCCAACAACATTTAGAACTGGAAATATTATACTGATAGAAATATTTCATGCACTTGCATACAATTTGACACCATTTTAAATATTTAATGGTTTATGTGTTTATCATTTTTTGAGTTTTAATAAAAAATTATATAGTTTATTTTTTTTAAGAATATATCCATTCCCAAATTATTATGAGTTGATTTTTTGCAAAGCTAAAAATTAAAAACTAAAAGCACACAAAATTTTAGAAATTATAATTGTTTATGGGTAAGTGCATGTTAAAAGTGATAAATATATAAATATAGAAATGATTGATTCTAAACATAACCCATAGTACATGGATAAAAAAACATTCTTAGATACTATAAGATGCTTTATGATTCATAACCATGTATAGGGTTAAAAACCACCACAAATGTTTCACGAAAAATGTAATGGGAAACCATAAAGATGTTTTTCATACTAGGGATTTGTATTGGTTTTAGGAAAACAAGTATGACCTCAAAGATATTTTAAGGGCTGGTGGTCATATGTGCCACTTTTTAATGGTGATATTTATTAAAGGATTTTCAAACATGATGTAAATTTTGTTTGTTAATAAACTATTGTATCTCTTATTAGGGAGATTTTAGATATCAAAATGTTGCAACTATCAAGAAAGGTGCATAACTCACAATAGGATTGAAATGAGTAGTTCAACATTTAAAACATTATTAGTTGGAATCTCATATTTTCTATGGTGGAATCAATACAACCCATAATTAGTTGTGTTCTTAAAATTTTTGCAAATAGCATTTTAATTTTCAAGGATAGTGGATACAAATCTCATTTATTGGTGGAAAAGGTGCACAATCTATTGTTAAAAAAAATGCATTTAATGAATATAAATTCTTGAGAAAATATTGCTTTAGAAATTATACCCATGTAGAAGATTTAAGAGATTACAACAACGAACTAGGTTCATAATGCCAAATCAACTTTAATGCATGTCTATATTGTGATATGAAATATATATTGCTCATTACCATATATGCTACTTAATTCGATGGATATGATGATATCTATCCTACTTCTTCTTGGGATCCTTGGAGGTGATGAAGAAAACACTACAAAATAAAAATAAAGTTCAATATATGTTGATTCATATGAAGTCTTAAGGTTTCCATAGAAAGATATTGTTAGGGGAAATGGTGTAAATGTTGTTTTGGGGAATCTATCATAGAGGGTCCAAAAAAACCTTATCATAATATCATGGAAAATATTGGCAAATATTGGCAAATGTTATAGAATATTTTGTCAGATATGTCCCATAGATTCTTATGATGGTCTTATCTTTTCTCTTTCCCTATTTTACATATGGTCTTCATTAATCTCTCAAGATTTATAAATAACAATATATCTTGAAAAAAATCCTCAAAAAAATTGTATTTCCAAGTCATATGTGCCTTATAGTGTGTCATGTGGTGTGTAAGGACCATGTCGAGGTCCCTATATTCAAATAATTACTAACTTGTTTCAAATTAATCTCAGTCTTCTCTTATCTATGTGTTTTGTTCTCTTTAGTTTAAGGGCCATGTTTATGCACAAAGTTGCAAGAATAAAGAAAATAAAATAGTGGCATAGTTAAGATTATACGAGGTAAAAAAGTAATAACCTTAGCATTTATCTTTAAATTTATGTTCCCAAACTTTCTACTAATCGTATAATTTTATACAACATATATAAAGAAAGCATTTAATAACCAACATTGCTACTTAAGGAAAATACCTATGGATTACAAGTTTTCCGAGCTCTATGTCCAACTAAGTTCTCTCTGAAAACTCCCCCACCTAAACTCAACCGCCAAAATAGATATGTCACCCTACCAATTAGGAACAACCTCGTTGGCTCCCTACCTCCAACAACTATGTTCTTTGACCCCGAGCCCAAAACCTGAGAAAAAATAGCACAACCAGTTCTATATCTTTCACTTCTCTAAAAATTTCATCCTTCTCTCTTGAATTTTCTTCAATGCCAAGATCCCCATAAAATCCACAATCCCACGCCCTATATCACCTCACCAACTCCTCTCCTTAACATTACTACGTTTTTCCCATATTTAATGTTTACACCCTCTTCTCATCCACTATGTTAGTCTTATATAGTTTCAATCCCATCCTAGATCCATACAAGGTCCATATTCAAGCAACAACAATAAAATAATGTTTTTATTCAATCCTATGGATTTGGGATACATGTCATAATTTTGTTATTTCATTAAATTAGTTATCACGACCAATATTTTATTGCGCCGAGAGGTGCTCTACAACCCAGTATGGGGGGGATCTTGTAATGTTAACTAACGTTCCATAACGTTCCTCATGTAAATGTCGGCTATAAATATTTACTTATGATTTCTAATTATGAGGGAGATGTTGTAACGTTATGTGACGTTCCTCATGGAAATGTAGGCTATAAATATTTACTTCTATTTACATAGTTATCCACCAAAATAAACCCTTAATAAAAATATATAAATTAGGTTAGACACAAGAACATAAAAAAGATCACATAAAAAAAAACTAAAGCTCACATAAAAAAGGATCCTTCTCCCGGCGATCGATGGGCTGAATCTGGCGAACAATACAACCCTATCTCAACAATTACAAGCAATGATCCTCTGGAACATCGAGCAACACAGCAAAAAAGGAAACTTCAGATTACAAACACTGTAATTACAGACGATAATCATTTGGAGCATCAAGCAACACAACAAGAAAGACGGATTCATATTATTGATTACAAGCGCTCTATGTTTTAGTGAATGCAAAAATGGAGGAGAAGGTCATGTGAATCTCAATAATGCCTTCGATCTCGGTCTCATCTATGATATGGAATTTGATGACTACTTTAACTTTCTGTGTTCTCTAAATTACACTAGAAACCACTATCAATGCATAATTACCTTGGGTATTAAGTAAAATATCAATCCATATATGAACCTAGAAGAGCTCTAGCAGCGTCTCCTAATGCAACATAACACCTATTCATTAAGCTTCTTACTGCAGAAAAATGACAGAAAATTGGGACATTAAGTAACCTAAGAAATGGTCCAAACGACATACTTTCTGGATTGTTATCCAGCATTTGGAATGAACCAAACAATGCCAATAAGAGGGTTGAGAAGAGTATTTATTGTCAAGCCATATTTTGAACCAAAAAGAAGAAGAAATGAAAATTAGGCCTTTGAGCTATTAATCTAGCATGGATTGAAAGATGGGAAATAAGATTAGAGTTTTAAACATTACCTCATTAGAGTGAAGTTTGATCTACTTACGAACCTCAAGAATGGACAAAGAACACTTTGTTTTGGAAAGTTTATGAAAATAGAGTATGACACAATTGGAAAAACTGAAACATGTATGAATGGATCATACGATATTACGTGGAATACAAGCAAATAACTCTCTAAACTCATAAATTTTGAAATGCTAACCATTCCTATATATGCTTGTAAATGTTATAATTTAATTATAAAACATTTCAACTATTAAACATAACCGTTTCCAAGAGATTAAGGAGAAACCCTTTAGAATTCACAACTATCCTTTTAACAATGAAAGAAAAATTCTAAACGACACACTCATAAACACTCTATATATTTCTTCAAAGGTAAATGGGGTTTAACTATTTTGTTTATCTAGTTAAAGAGAAACCCAAATACAATCTAGAGGAAAAAAAATGCCTTTAATACAAATATTCACTTATATGAAAAGTGGTAATTGTAGAGTAAGTATAAATCAAACCCAATAGTTGAATACATCCCTAGTTGTATTTTAAAACGCTACTTCCATTTACTCAGTTTTGCAAAGAGTGAAAAAAAAAAAGTCAAAATCCAAATAAAAAGTAAACTGTGGTGGATTTAAAAGCTAATATCACATTTATATCTACAATTACCAAGCTAATGCTTAGACTCCATCTATCCACATGTATTAACTATCGAAAATTCCAGAATGACCATATAAGGTTTGTCAACTCAATTTCCAGGTGGAAGTAATATAACACATAGGCGTATGATACATGCTTTATGGTAAGTAACATGGGTAAATTGATTAGAAAGTAGATACATATGTACGAGGATTAGGACTAGTTTTTATTACGAAGAGGAAACATACACTCAAAGAGTAATTCACACAGCTAAGGGTTCAATACTATGTGAACTATGAGAGTTTAAAAAATAATATTAATGGTAACGATTATGGTAGGATAATAGTGTACAATAAAAATGGTATAATATCAAAAAACCAAAAACATAAAAGGTGTATTGTTGGAATAATATGATATTTTATTATGACTAGGCTATGAGTGTAATACCTAAGAAGAGGTTTGTACTTAGCAAGATTTGATCTTTCTGGACGCTTGATAGAGCCTAGGATTTGGATCTAGGCTGGTTATCTTTTACTTACCATACATTTAATTAAATAATGTACTTAAATATTATAATAACATAAAGTGTTATTATCTAACGAATAACTAATGTTCTTAATATCAATTTAACAAAAATAGTTACTTATAGTTGTTCATTAGTTATTGTTTATTTATTAATTAACCAACAATCCTTTCAACTAAAATAATTATTTATTTATCCATTACCCTATTCACCAATCAAATGTAACTATACTTAAGATAATAATTATTTATTTATTGACTAACTAATACTCTCATAAAGTGTTCATAAACTTTAATGATCATTTACACATGTATGTGCCACATCGAACATGTATGTGCCACATTGAACAGTTTAACAATAATTATAATACGTCGTATTTATTATTTATTTATACATCCTAATTAATTATAATTAGTCTCCATGATTATTAATGGAACTTTTACCACAATTATCTTTCAAACCTTTAATTATAGTTAAACTTAATTAATATAATTCATATTTATTTAAGACTTATCAACAAGTTAATATTAGACATAATAGCATCAATTAATCATCATTAACACTTAATTGATATTTAGTATTCAAGTTAATAATAATATTGTTAAAGACAATTAGCATAATTCACATTTATTAACTAAGTTAACAATAGTCATCCGCGAGATGTAGAATAGTTGGTGGCGGGGTATGGTTAACACCCCCCTAAGTTCAAAGGTCTCCGGTTCTAATACCAAAAAATCCAACCATGTTAAGGGTTGGTGTGGTCCACGCCGGGTACGATTCTCGGGTGATTTTGACGACTTAGATGCCCCTAGTTCGTGGTTACTTGGCCAATGGCAACCTTGCTAGTCAAGGGGTTCTACCACTTTGTCAACAAAAAAAAAACTAAGTTAACAATAGTCTTTCTAACTATGAACTAGCCTTTATTTAGTGATGACCTCTTCCCAAGCAACAATCTTTTCCTCATTTTTTATCTTGATTTTAGTCAATAAAATTTGAGATCAACTTCTATCTTTAATAACCTCTTGAGAAAATTATTAAAGAGTGCCTTCAAAATCTATGATTCTAAAGGTACTCTCAATTTGAAAACATCGACTACTTAGATAAAAATCCTCACAAGCATTTCAATTTCATGATTCTTGACGTACCATTGATAATCCATTTAGGAGTTGTTAAATTTCCTTACTATATAATCATTATTTCTTCCTATATATATATATATATATATATATATATAAACTTCTCATTATTTGTTTAGTAATAATAAAGTTTCAGTCAATATTTCATTAAATCAACATTTTCCTAATATAATTTTGCAACTAAGTCATTCTTCAATGGTTTTAACTTCATCCTTTTACATGAACTTCAACATAAATTTTGTAAGTATTGGGTTTTAGTTTTATTTCATCTTATATTGCTTCATTTGAAAGTGTAATTTCATGAATTCCTTTACTACATCTTTTACCTTTTTTTTACTTTTTGTGCTTTTATTTTGGATTGAATTTCTTGAGATAAGGGCTTGGTCGTTTGACTCATACATGTTGTTTAGCTATTTTTAATTCTTGGTTTCTTCTTAACATGTTTTTTAAAACTTAAAGATTTGGTGATTTTACTTTCTTGGTTTTTTTTTTAACTAATCAATGATTGCATGTTCTCACTCTCATTTCTCCTTAATTGAGTTGATTATAGGTATCCATATGAAGAAATTCATTCGCTTCGATTTTGTATAGCCTTGATTATTTTTTCTCTTCAAGTGATCAATGGATTAAATAGGAATTCTCGTAGAGAGGAATATTTTTACCACAAATTCAATGTTAAGATTTCGGTTTGTCTCAAGAGCATATATAATAGTACAAGAATGAAATGATGGCTTTTCTTTTCAATCATTTTCTAAAAGTTATCGACCTTTAATTTATATATTTTTAGAATAAATTAGAAACAAGGTGATGGTATTTCAATTAAACACAATATTATTTTTATGAAACTCTTGATTTTGATATAGTAAAAGAAAAAAACAAGTTTATCTTTTTAGGTCTTTCCAATTGAGAATATATTAAGCTATATTATTGATATGATCATCAGGCTTAATATCCATTTCTCACTAAAGAACTTTTTATATAACATCTATTTTAAAACTCACATTTCTTTATTAATATTTTAAAATTCACATTTGTATTAAGGTGTGTATAAAGCTCACATGAATAATTCTATTTAAAAGAGGAAAACACTTTATGGGATTTATCTATACTCATATTTGAGATAAACTAACGACTTAATACATGAAGAAAATTATCTATATTCTCGAAATCCATGTTTTTTTCATTATTTAAATTTTATAAAAGATATGGATGCTATTTTTATTTATGGGAATGAATTCGAACTTGGAGGGCATTGTCACGTCCCCATCCCTCCGACCGGCGAAGAGGACGCGACCATGGCGTTAACCATCCGGGAAACCAGCCCCATGAACATGTGAATTCATAATGTTGTTGAATGCTAAAATAAAATGCCTTGAACTAGACATGCATACATGATCATTTATCATACACAGATGCAATTGTTTATCATGCACACCGGAAACCACATACATTGATACAAGCATTCATTCAGCATGTTGATCACATTCATTAATAGTAAATAAGATTGCGGAAGTAAAATGAGCAAGATCACTTATCTTATGAAGAATTCAATCCGCAACCAGCTACGTCGCTGCAACATTCCACCCAACCATAGGCCAGCGTGCTCCTTAATCTCTCAGCAGCGTTTCCACCCTCGAGCTGGGCATGATTCTCCAAGGAATAAGGGAACAAGCAGGCTTACACATAGCCAAGGATACACAAACCATAGCCAAGCCAACACAGTTGGGTTTATCGGGCCATCTAGGAGTTGGAAAAGGCTAAATGCTAGGCTGGTGAGCTCATCACAGAGCTAGGAACACCCACACCAGAACTAGCCTAACTTCTAAGACACCCACACACACCCAACACAAGGAATCAGTCCCTTCTCTGCTACACTGTCCCTCAGGCCCTACATTCCCTTCCAGTGCTATTCAGGGGTTGTGGAGAAGAAAGCCAGCCCTCTAGCTCTGTCTGTGTGGTTTCCAGCCACCACGTTTATCAAGCAAACTAAGCCCCCATCCTGGCGGATTATTCCTCTACAAAGATCCAATATGGTACATGGTTCAAAGAAGCCGCGGGTGAAAAAAAATCGGACGCAAAAATACATAGATCGGAGGAAATCTCCTTCCGCGACATCGGAAGTCAGAAGCGCATCTCTGTCCGCAACATCGAACGACAAAACCACTAATTTATCTGCGGGATAACCAGGAAGAAAATCTTAACGCGTCGGAGGTTGGAAGCATTTCCCTTCCACAATGATGGAAGCTTAACGGACGTCGGAGCGATTTGGGAGCCACAATGACGGATAGATAAAAGGCTTCTCCCTTCCGCAACGGCGGAAACTTACAGGTGTTTGGAATGGATCGGAAGCCGAAGCGATAAAAGAGCTGCAATGGCGGAGATAGAAAGGATCGGAAGTCGGAGCGGAACGGGAGCCGCAATGACAGAGGTATAAAGGCTTCCGACAGCCGCAACGACGGGCACAATCTTGATCAGAAGGATAACACTTCCGGAAGCCACAACGGTAAAGCTCGCTAGACCTTCCGCCATCCGCAACTGCGGAAACCGAAGTAACTAAGGATTCCGACTCGAAAACCAACTGACAGCCGATTGAGATAGAGTTTTTCGGAGCCCGTTACTTGTCCTCTTCCGCAACGGCGAAAGCTAAGATGACTAACAACTTCCGCAATGCATTCGCGTGGGGACATTTCAAAACGGTTTTTGCAGTAGTACACAGGTTGATGTCGTGTTTCAGGGAAGGGAACAGATGCATTGGTTCCGTATTGGCATATGAGTAACACTCTGGCAGGTGGAACATCACGATGTGGCAGGATTTCATAATGTGTACAGCTTCTTTGTAACAGTTTGGCGAAGCTTTCTTGGCAGTTATGCCATAGTGGGGATAACATTGAAAGGCAGATGAACAGCCTGTTGGGGACCCGGAACGTCAAAACGCTTGAGGCGCGATTTGGTCGAATGGCATATGGAACAGCTGTGTGAAAGAAGGAAAATCCGTTACTTATGAGGCTTAAATAGAGGAAGCGAGCGACCAGTGGAGGGGGACTCAGATGGTTGAGAGCACAGAACCTCATTTCTGTTATGAGAAGCTTGCAGAGATAGAACAGAAGCACCAAGCTCGGATTTGAGGGTGCGACCTGTTGTTTTATAATCAGAGTTTTGCTGTGGAAGTCGACATTCTCTGTTTTATTTGGCTCCTTAATCTTTTGAAGACCAGATTGTAAATTCCAGAGAGAGGTCTTAAAGAATTTCTATTCAGCATTCTGTTTTACAGCTTTTCTGTAGTTTCCTTTGCAGAGACTGAGGATAGGGGAAGGCGTTTTACTCTTAATGTCCAGATGTTGTTTGTAGTTAAAAGTCGACTGTTTTCTCTGTTTGGCTTTTCTTTGCTTTTGAAATCCAATTTGTAAATTCTAGAGAGAAGTATTGAAGAATTTGTATAACATTCTGTTCACAGTTGCAGAAGTTGATTCTAGAACCATTTTGTACCATTTTAAGAGATTAATTGGATCGGTACCCATTGGAGAGGGACCCGAAGACATAGCCCAGTGGAGGGGGTGAACTCCGTTATCAACTTCTGTTTTTTACTCTATTTCTGTGTTTTCTTCCTTGTATCTGTTTATCAGTGTTGTGGTTTTTCTTCCTGTTCTAAGCATTTAATTTATGCTACTACTGTCCATTAATTAACCTGATGCACGTATTCTTTTACAACAAACTTTTAATGCACTAAAGTTGAGGTCCTACGGATCATATTTTGGTATCAGAGCTGGTTGACTCTTGCACAAGTTTGTGAATGCTTACTAGGTCCAGGTTAAAGCTTGGTGAAGGAGAATTAGTTGAAGGAGATCCTGAGATTGGCTCTAGGAGAACATTCTCAAGAACCATGTCTTCTCCACGAAGGGAAGAATAAGGACATACCAAACGGGAAAAACCTGTCATTTCTGTAACTGAGTTTCTAGAGGCTTTTATGAGCATGAAAGCCATGATGGAAATTCTACTCGATGAGCGAGCAGAAAGGAAGAAGAAAGAATTAGGATCTTCATCCAGAGATGCAGAAGTGAAGCCGGAAGAAAAGGGTAAAGGAGTAGGAGGTGATGGTGATCCTCCTGACACTAATCAAACTTTTTCTTCTTCTCATACTTCTCATTCAAATAATGCAAGTCCTAATATGCCTTATTTCAAATTGGATGTAAAATTTGAATTACCTATTTATAATGGAGATGTAGATGCTGAAAAATTAGACAATTGGATCAAGCAGCTTGAAGTATATTGCAGGGTGCATGGCATTAATGATGACCCTTCCAGGATTCAATTGGCCACTTTGAGAATGAGTGGAATGGCTCTTACTTGGTGGGAAAGCAATATTCAGCAAGACATTCGAAAGAATGGTAAAATTATTTCAGTTTGGAATGAATTCATTGAAGTATTAAGGAAGCAATTTTATCCTTTAGGTCATATACAGCAATTAATAATGAGCTGGTAAACTTTTAGACAAGCTAAAGGACAAAGCATTCAGGAATATACTCATGAATTTAGAAAGAGGGCTATTGCATTGAATTTTGCATTGGATACGCAAGAAACTCTTCTTAAATATATTGGTGGCATGCATTCTTATTTGCGACATACTTTGTTGATGTTTAACCCCAGTAATTTGGATGGTGTATGTGTTCAAGATACACATTTAGAAGCTAGGGGTAAGCATGATGATGATTCATTTGTGAAGAAGTCATCTAAATTTGACAACAAAGATAAAAGCAAAGATAAGGAAAAAGAAGATAGCTACCATCACGAAAGAGGATGAGAGACCCACATGCTCACATTGTCAGAAAGGGCATGATGTTTCAAAGTGCTGGAAACTTTATCCAGAATTAAAGCCAAAGTGGATGGGAAGAAATAAAAACAAAGATAAGGATAATCAAGCAGCTACTGCAGCAATAATTCCAAACTTGGGATCTGATTCAGATGATGAGACTAAGATCACAGAAATAGGGATCTGAGGTAAAGATAAAGGTATATCTCTTTCCATTGATGCAAGTTCAAGTTCCAATTCATGTGCAAGTACAAGTACAAATATGCTATCTACTTCTATGCAAAGTGATAAAAGAAGAAGTGAACTGTTTCATGTTTGTGTCATTACAAATCATACAAAAATTGATACATTGTTTGATAGTGGTTCTCAAGTGAATTTGATATCGGAAGAAGTGGTTAAGAAACTTAATCTAGTTACTAGTCCTCATGAAAAAGCTTATCCTCTTGGTTGGGTTACTAATGATACACAGTTGCAAGTTACAAAGAAATGTATTTTGAAATTTGCAATCACTGAAAATTTTATGGATGAGATAGAACTAGATGTAGTGCCACTTGACATTTGTGGAATTGTACTTGGGAGTCCATATTTGTATGACCGGAAAGGAGTCTTTTATAAAGAGCGGAACAAATATCATCTTTTTAAAGGTGGTGTGGAATACATTGTTCGTGCACATCGTATGAAAACAAATATAGCATTAGTCACTACAAGTCAAATGAAAATGATAGTGAATGCTAGTAGGAAATTTGCATTAATGGCTGTTAAAGGTGAATCATTGGTGGAACATGGAATTAAATTAATTAGAGATGTTCCCGAGTATGGTGCTTTGTTACAGGGACCTGAAAGATTATCACTTAATAGAGATGTACAACATGAAGTGCAGTAGCAGCAAAGCATGCCTTTTCCAAATCTTGGCATGAATCAGATGATTATTCAATTTCTTCAAAATTATTGTGATGAACATCCTAAGGTTCAGGGTGAACAGTTGCAGCACATGCAGTGCATTAAATCTCCTTTTGAGACTTGTTTTTGTTATCTGTTGAAGTCACATGTGGACTTTTCTTTCGTCACAAAATATGTGAGAGGTGAACATCATGATGCAAAGGAAACCGTGTAGCAGATAGTGCAAGAACAGCAGGAGACGAGTTAGGCAATTTGCAAAGCCAGACATGAAAACCATCATCCTTTTGAAGTTGAAAATAAAATTTGGTTGTAGATCACCAAGGGAAGATTGAAAGGTAAAAATCTCAATTCTATTTATGATCGTTTTGAGACCTCTGAAAAGAAGTGTAAACATTCTTTTTGTTTGAGCTAATCTCCAGTCGCATATGCAAAGAATTTTAAATGGTATGAACCTCCTTTGGTCATGGACAAGGAGACTAATATGCAGATTCTAAGCAAGGCAGGATGTATGGAGATTAGAAAGGTGAGGAAGCTATACCCTCACTTACTTGCAGAATATTTCAGGCTTTTGGTGGTCCAAAAGCTCTCCAATGGGGAGGATTGATTCGGTGGATTATTCCTATGTAAAGATCCAATATAGTACATGGTTCAAAGAAGCTGTGGGTGAAAAAAAATCGGACGCAAAAATACACAGATCGAAGGAGATCTCCTTCTGCGACATCGAAATTCAGAAGCGCATCTCTGTCCGCAACATCGGACGACAAAACCACTAATTTATGCATGGGATAACCGGGAAGAAAATCTTAACGCGTCGAAGGTCGGAAGCATTTCCCTTGCGCAATGACGTAAGCTTAACGGACATCGAAGCGATTTGGGAGCCGCAACGATTGATAGATAAAAGGCTTCTCCCTTCCGCAACGGCGGAAACTTATAGGCATTCGAAACAGATCGAAAGCCGGAGCGATAAAAGAGCTGCAACGACGGAGATAGAAAGGATCGGAAGTCGGAGCGGAACGGGAGTCGCAACGGCAGAGGTATAAAGTCTTTCGGCAGCCGCAACGATGGGCACAATCTTGATCGGAAGGATAACACTTTCGACAGCCGCAACGGCATAGCTCGCAAGACCTTCTGCCATCCACAACTGCGGAAAATAAAGTAGCTAAAGCTTCCGACTCGAAAACCAACCGACAGCCGATTGAGATAGAGTTCGTCGGAGCCCGTTGCTTGTCCTCTTCCGCAACGGCGGAAGCTCAGATGACTAACAAATTCCGCAATTCGTTTGCGTGGGGACATTTCAAAATGGTTTTTGAAGTACTACATAGTTTGATGCCGTGTTTCAAGGAAGGGAACAGATGCATTGGTTCCGTCTTGGCATATGAGTAATGCTCTAGCAAGTGGAACATCACGATGTGGCAGGATTTCATAATGTGTACAGCTTCTTTGTAACGGTTTGGCGAAGCTTTCTTGGCAGTTATGCCACAGTGGGGATAACGTTGAAAGGCAGATGAATAGCCTGTTGGTGACCCAGAACATCAAAACGCTTGAGGCGCGATTTGGCCGAATGGCATATGGAACAGCTATGTGAAAGAAGGCAAAGTTGTTACTTATGAGGCTTAAATAGAGGAAGCGGGCGACCAGTGGAGGGGGACTTAGATGGTTGAGAGCACAGAACCTCATTTCTATTATGAGAAGCTTGTAGAGATAGAACAGAAGCACCAAGCTCAGATTTGAGGGTGCGACCTGTTGTTTTATAATCATATTTTTGCTGTGGAAGTCGACATTCTCTGTTTTATTTGGCTTCTTAATCTTTTGAAGACCAGATTGTAAATTCCAGAGAGAGGTCTTAAAGACTTTCTATTCAGCATTCCGTTTTACAGATTTTCTGTAGTTTTCTTTGCAGAGACTGAGGATAGAGGAAGGCGTTTTACTGTTAATGTCCAGATGTTTTTTGTAGTTAAAAGTCAACTATTTTCTCTATTTGGCTTTTCTTTGCTTTTGAAAGCCAATTTGTAAATTCCAAAGAGAGCTCTTGAAGACTTTGTATAGCATTCTGTTCGCAGTTGCAGAAGTTGATTCTAGAACCATTTTGTACCATTTTAAGAGATTAATTGGATCGGTACCCATTGGAGAGGGACCCAGAGATGTATCCCAGTGGAGGGGTTGAACTCCGTTATCAACTTCTATTTTTTACTCTGTTTCTGTGTTTTATTCCTTGTATCTGTCTATCAGTGTTGTGGTTTTCGTTCATGTTCTGAGCATTTAATTTCTTCTACTATTGTCCATTAATTAACCTGTTGCACACATTCTTTTACAACAAACTGTTAATGCACTAAATTTGAGGTCCTACGGATCATCCAGCCACCACGTTTATCAAGCAAACTAAGCCCCCATCCCTGCTCCCTACACAGTCCAAAGACCAACCATTGCATGCAGGAAATTTATTAGCTGTCACAGCTTAAACAGGGAAAAATGCCTCCTGAGAGAATTATATAGTCCCAAACGTATTAGTGAGCACGACTCATAACATGGGGAAACAACAGCCCATCCTTGGGCAATGAAGCCACCAAGGAGACTTACCCAGACCACACTAGAGAATAAATACAATCTCCCATTCTATGTATGAAATGAACAGACTCCCGTCCCCAAAATATAAGGAAGACCACAACAATCACAACAAATCTTGAGGAGATCGGCAACAACCATAGCAACAGTCCAAATCTCAACATAGAAATGATGGGAAAAATTACACAACTATACCAGTATATGAGGAGTTCATATAACCGAAAATGTAAATGGTCCCTTCACACCAAATCGTGGATGAGAGAACGCAGTTCCCAGCTCGCTGTGTGAGCCCAAACAGAAGAGAAGCGAATCAGTCCATGGGGAAATGATACAGCCACACTATCCACAAATCTGTAGAGGAAAAATGATGTGGGTAGAACTAGGAAAACTCTTGTGCATGAGAACAGTGAACAGACAATGGCCCCTGCATGAGGGTGAATAGCTCTGCCTATGCGCGTGGATGAGCAGGCAACCATGAGGAACAAACAAACATGGGGATAACACGCAGTGGAGAGAACATGAATGAAGGGCGTAGTCATTATTTTTCCCATCGTGAGGTTCATTGCTGGTGGAGTGTGCGGATGGGCAACAAATGACAATCCTGCCATCCCATTCCCAAAAAAAATAACTACCTCAACCACCACCACCTGTTCTTAATGGTAGTAGTTGGATAAAACAAAGGTGGTGACACATGGGTTTTTCCCTTCATTGGCTAAGGCTTGACAATTTCCCCCACACCCTTATCCTTGTGAAAATCATGCCCCTTCTCAATTTAGTTTCCGTGAGTGTAGATATTCGGGCTCATTTAATTAAATATGCATATGTACATGATGACAAAACTTAATATCTATGCCGCATTCCCCGATACACCACCGGTGACAAATTTCAACCTGAAACATAGCATAACCAATCAATGGTGGGGCCTTGGCCTTGAGCTCCACACCATGATCACTTACAATATATACATCAAATACATCTAATGCAACGAGGTCAAAACTGGGGTGTGACATTCCCCTCCCCCTTCAATAGCACTGTCCTCAGTGCTTTACAAAATTTGAACAAAATGATACACTGGTATCGCCTCCGTGTTCTGCAGAATTGAACAAAAATGGATGTGCCAATCACATGGCATCCTCTAGCTCCCATGTAGGCTCTTCAGGTCCATAGTGCTCCCATTGCACCTTTACCTGAGCTATGGCTCAGTTCCGGAGCATTGTGACCTTCCTGTCGAGGATGCGCATTGGATCGATTCAGAACTCTCCCTCGGGTTCTACCTGAATCACATCCCAATTTATCACATGGTTATGATTATGTACATATCTCTTAATCAAAGAAACATGAAAAACATTATGAGCTCTAGTGCTAGCAGGCAATGCAAGTCTATATGCAACTGGCCCTATTCTTTCAAGCACTTCAAATGGGCCACAGTATCTTCGTGACAACTTGGCACAAATTCCAAGCTTCAAGGAACTCTTCCTTTCCCTCACTTTGAGGTAAACATGATCCCCAACAGTGAAATTCCTATTCACCCTATGCTTATCCACATAGCTTTTCTATCTGTCCTGTGCTGATTTCAGATTCTATCTAATCTTTACAACCTCTTGCTCCATTTCCCTGAGCAATTCTGGTCCAAGCACAATCATGTTCACTGGATTGTCCCAAGTCACTGGTGTCCTACACCTTCTTCCATACAAATATTCATACGAACTCATCCCCAAGGATGCCTGCTGTCCATTGTTATAAGAAAACTCTACCAAGTCCAAGTAATCTTCCCACTTGGTCGGTTTTTCCATCACATACATGCAAAGCATATCTTCAACCACCTGATTAACTCTATCTGTCTACCCATCTGTCTGAGGATGGTATACAGTGCTGAAGTTTATATTTGTACCCAAATATGTAAAGAACCCCTTCCAAAAGTTGGAAGTGAACTTGAAATATCTGTCAAAGAATATGGCCTTCGGCAATCCATGCAATTTGAATATCTCCTTCATGAAGATCTTTGCAATGTCGCCAGTCTTATGAGTAGACTTCACCAGTATAAAATGTACTGCCTTTGTCAACTTTTCCACCACAACCATGATGGAATAATCTTGTCTCCAAGTCATCGGCAATCCTGTAATAAAATGCATGGAAATAACTTCCCATTTCCATTCCGGAACTGGCAAAGGCTGCAAAAAAACTGCAGGGCATTGATGCTCAACCTTTACCTACTGACATTTCATACACTTGTAAATGTACTCAGCCATATCCCTTTTCATTCCTAGACAAAAGTATTGCTTTGTAGCTGTAGCAATCGTCTTCTGATATCCTAGGTGACCAGAATACAGAGCTTGATGGATTTCATCCATAATATCTCTCCTCAAACCTGCTACATTTGGAATATAAATTCTACCTTTATAAGTGAGAAGCCCGTCTTCTTCCAATTTATATCCCTCATACCTCTTCTCAAGACTTTGCTGCTGCAATTTGCCTTTTACTTGCTCATACAATTCATCTCCAGCAGCATGACTAACAATCTGTTTCCTCAAATCTGATCGGCAAATACTAAGAGATGCCACATGCATTTCCTGCATCTTCCTACTAAGCGCATCAAGTACCTTATTTTCTTTTCCCTTTATGTGCTTGATTTCAAAATCAAACTCACTTAAAAATTCCAGCCATCTTGCTTGCCTAGCATTCAGAGTAGGCTGATCAAATAGATACTTCAGTCCACAGTGATCTATTCTGAGCTCAAATATTCTACCCATCAAGTAATGTCTCCACATCTTGAGAGCATGTACTATGGCTGCAAGCTCTATATCATGAGTGGCATAGTTCTTCTCATGTTCCTTCAACTTTCTTGACTCATAACATATCACGTGGTTGTCTTGTATAAGGACTCCTCCAAGCCCTTGTCTGAATGCATCGGTACACACCACAAAATATTTCTCTGGATCTACAACTTTCAATACGGGTGCACTGGTGAGAATATTCTTCAACTGCTGAAAGCTTATTCACACCTCGATGTCCATTCGAACTTCATCCCCTTCTTTTGCAAAGAAGTGATGGCATGTGCAACTTTGGAGAATCCCTCAATGAATCTCCTGTAGTATCCTGCAAGTCCCATAAAAGATCTTACATCTGTCACATTTATTGGAGTAGGCCAATTCACAATGTCTTCAATCTTTTCAGGGTCCACAGATATACCCTCCTGTGAGATAATGTGACCCAAATACTAAATTCTATCTCTATAGAAGTCACACTTGCTCAATTTTGCATACAACTAATGCTCCCTAAGAAATTGCAATGTCAATCTCAAATGCTCTTCATGCTCTTCCTCATTCTTAGAATAAACAAGAATGTCATCAAGGAAAACAAGAAAAAATTTATCCAAATACCTGTTGAAGACGTTATTCATAAGGCACATAAATGTAGCTGGTGCATTTGTGAGGCAAAATGGTACCACTACAAACTCATAATGCCCATACCTTGTTCTAAAGGCTTTCTTATGAATGTCTTCATCCTTGATTCTCAGCTAATGGTAACGAGACCTCAAGTCAATCTTGGAAAATACCTTTGCTCCTCTCATTTGATCAAAGAGGTCATCAATCCTAGGTAAAGGATATTTATTCTTCACAATAACCTTGTTCAACTATCTATAATCAATACGCAATCTGAGTGTACCATCTTTCTTCTTTACAAATAGAACTGGTGCTCCCCAAGGGGACACACTCGGTCGGATATACTTCTTTTCCAACAACTATTGCAGTTGCATCTTCAATTCTAGCATTTCCGGTATACTCATCCTGTAGGGTGTCTTGGACACTGATGCTGCTCCTGGAACAAGTTCAATTGTGAAATCAATGTCCCTCTTTGGAGGAAGCCCTGGAATCTCATTAGGAAATACATCCCTGAATTCCTGTAACACCTGATAGTCCTCCAACCTAGGAGTTTTATCTCCCATTTCCTCCAAAATATGATCTGCATACAACTGGCAACCCTTCCTACAAAACTTCTTTAACTGCATTGCTGAAACCTGCCGTACTGAAATCACCTTTGGAATGCCTTTCACAACTACTAGGTTCCCTTCTTCATTCATGCATTCGAAAGTCTTATGGTAACAGTCAAGCTTCACCCGGTGAGCTTCTAACCAATCCATTCCAATGAGTACATCATAGGAACCAAGCGGTAGAACATTCAGATCTACACAAGTGACCAATCCATCCATGACCAATGGACATTTCTCTACCACTTCACTGACCTTTCTCTTAGTTCCAGTGGCTAGCTAAACTAACCAAGACTTCATATGCTTTATTTTCTTAAAATCACAAATCTCCACTACTCTAGGAGTAATGTAACTGTGCGTAGAACCAGGGTCAATCAAAATAGAAACAAATTGCTCAACAATCTTACCTGCTACTTCAACCACAGCTAACTGGTGATCTTCTTGGCGGTCCTCCAATGTTGCATAAATCCTAAGGATTTCCCTTTCTACTTGACCCACTGTTTCTGCTTCTTGAATGTTATAAGCTGGCCTTGCACTCTCATTCTCGAGTGGACAATTCCTGCGCATGTGGGGTCCTCCACATTTCCAACATTGAAGTGGTACTTTGTTCTATTGTAGATCTTTAGGATTTTCTCCTGTCACTCCAACTGGCTTACTCACAGCTTGGGATGGTTGTTTCTACTGATTCCTGAAGTTAGAAGGTTTAAAACCCTTCTTTCTTTGGTCAAACTTCTCGTTCTTCTTGTCCTTCCATGCCTTATGGTAATCCGACTTACCTCTACTTTGCTCATAACAATGCTTAGCCTTCCTTATTGCTTCTTCAAGAGTTCTAGGTTCATAAAACTCAATTCTATCTTTGTAAGACTGAGGTAATCCACTCAGAAAATGTTGGACCTTCACTTTTTCATCTCTGATGTACCGGACATACCTCAACATCTCCAAAAACTTATTCACATACTCTTCCATGGTTTGTTGTCCCAATCTCAACTCATGGAACTCCTTAATCTTGTCATCATAGTACCTTTTAGAGAGGTATTTCTGCCTGAAATACTTCTTGAACTGCTTCCACTTGAGTCTCCTTTCACTGATCCTCTTTACTTGCTTGAAGTGTTCCCACCAAATGGATGCTCTTCCATTCAGATTGAATATGGAAACTCTTGCCTTCATGTTTCCTGAATAATCATGTACTTGAAAGTACTTCTTTATCCCAAGAAGCCAAGATTCAGCCTCTTGTCCAGTCTTTACCTCACCATCAAATGTAGGAGGTTTAGCTTTCTTAAATTCATCCTGAGAGCGATCCCTATGGTGTCTCTTTATTTTCCTTTTATGAGAAGAGGAACTTGAATCCCTGCTGGATTCTTCAGAATCAGATGATCCACTAGAAGTCCTTATCCTTCTCCTAGTACTGCTCTTACTGCCTTCTGGTCTTGCTGTACCTCATCCAGAGTCTATCTTTCTATGTAAGTCTGTCAAAATCTGCAACATAGCAGCATTCAACTGATGCTGCTCTTCCTGGGCTTTGATCAGGATTCTCATGGTGGCTGCAACATCTGATGGTGTCTCTTGGAATCTCCTTCCATTAGACTCAATGTCATCATTTCTATTACGAACATTTTCTCCCATGGCATCTTCTGCTCACTCATAAGAATCCCGAGAATCATATCCGTCATGGGTTCTCATAACTGAACCGCCACATATTTATCAAAATGCACTACCTGGAATACTACCCTTGAAGGTGACTATGACTCTGCAAACGTGTTAGTAACACAACTGTTAGATGCATAACATTGATACAAACCAGCATTGCTTACTTTTTCTTGGAAAAAATCATAATATAAATTTTTTTGTAAATCTATGTTTTCGCGCAATCTAGCACATAAGATCGTTGCCTCTTTTTTTGCATTTTCAGCTCTAAAAATCCACTGAAAAATAGTTGAAAATCCCACTGAAAAACAGTCAAAATCTGTTGGGGAAATCCCATGGAAAACTCAAATTTTCCTTATGTAGAATCGGCTCTCATTTCCACTATTGATCCGATGTTTCAGCAGTCAAAACGACTAACTCCTCCGCTGTACATTTTTTCGACGTTCATCGGCTGTCAAAAAAACTAAATTTTTCCGACGTTTTGGGCTGATCCTCCTCTAGCTTCCGACGTATCGGCGGACTGATCTTCTAAAGTTTTCCGACGTGTCGGCGGTCCAATCTTTTAAAGTTTTTCGACGTGTCGACGGTCCAATCTTCTAAAGTTTTTCGATGTTTTCTGTACTTAGAAAAAATTTCGGAAATCTTTCTTCTTTCTTCCGCCGATGACATTGGAAGTCCTTTCGGCTAACTCAGCCAATGTATCGGCTGTTCAAACTGCTAACGCCTTCCTATGAGCTCCATACTTAGAATATTTTTCAAATCTTCAAAAATTTTCCTCTTTAGTCTTCCTTTTCATCGGCGATTGGATCCACTATCCTTTGGAAGGATAGTCCTTTAGACAGCTGCAACGGTGGATGTTCAATCCACTAACCATCGTCGATGGCTAACGACTCCGGGACTTAGAAAAATTTTCGATCGGCTCAAATTTCTTCTTTCTGTCGACAAAATAGTCCCTTCCACAGCCGCAACGGCGGAACATGATCCTCAATCTTCTTCTGATCGGCGGCACAACCTGATCAGTATCGGTAGTACTTTCTCATCGGCAGGCTAGTGCTTTTGGCTTCTAAAATGGCGGGCGCTCGATCAGCTATCTTCTTCCGATAGCCAATGTTTTCATTACTTAGAAAAAAATTTAACTTTCCTTCCTTACGGCGTCGGCGGTCAGAGGCTTTTCTCATCGGACGCGTAGTCCTTTAGCCGTCCACAACGGCGGCCGCTCGATCAGCTATTTTCTTTCGATAGCCGATGAACACTTAGAAAATTTCCACAATTCTCTTTCCAACTCTGCACCATCGGGCATGCTTCCACCTAGCTCTTCTGCTACGTCGGAAGTCTTTCCCACTAACCCTTTTGATGATCCGACTGTCCAACACTTAGACAACAATTTTTATTTTTATTTTTTTTGAATTTTTCCAGATTTCTGCTGGGCAGAAAGAAATTCTGCTCCTGTCACTACATTCTCGTGGCTCATTCAGACCCATGCTACAACATGAGCTCTAATACCACGTTGTCATGTCCCCATCCCTCCGACCAGCGAAGAGGATGCGACCATGGCGTTAACCATCCGGGAAACCAGCCCCATGAACATGTGAATTCATAATGTTGTTGAATGCTGAACTAGACATGCATACATGAACATTTATCATACAAAGATGCAATTGTTTATCATGCACACCGGAAACCACATACATTGATACAAGCATTCATTCAACATTTTCATCACATTCATTAACAGTAAATAAGATTGCGGAAGTAAAATTAGCAAGATCACTTATCTTATGAAGAAGTCAATCTGCAACCAGCTACGTCACTGCAACGTTCCACCCAACCATAGGCCAGCGTGCTCCTTAATCTCTCAGCAGCACTGCCACCCCCGAGCTAGGCATGATTCTCCAAGGAATGAGGGAACAAGCAGGCTTACACATAGCCAAGGATACACAAAGCACAACCAAGCCAACATAGTTGGGTTTATCAGGCCATCTAGGAGTTGGGAAAGGATAAATGCTAGGTTGGTGAGCTCATCACAGAGCTAGGAACACCTACACCAAAACTAGCCTGACTTCTAAGACACCCACACACACCCAACACAAGGAATCAGTCCCTTCTCTGCTACACAGTCCCTCAGGCCCTGCATTCCCTTCCAGTGCTATTCAGGGGTTGTGGAGAAGAAATCCAACCCTCTAGCTCCATCTGTGTGGTTTCGAACCACCTGTTTTATCAAGAAAACTAAGACCCCATCCCTGATCCCTACACAGTCCAAAGACCAACCATTGCACGGAGGCAATTAATCAGCTGTCACAACTTAAACAGGGAAAAATCCCTCCTGAGAGAATTATACAGTCCCAAACGTATTAGTCAGCACAACTCACAACATGGGGAAACAACAACCTATCCTTGGGCAACGAAGCCACCAAGGAGACTTACCCAGACCACGCTGGAGAATAAGTACAATCTCCCGTTCTATGCATGAAATGAACAGACTCCCATACAAAAAATATAAGGAAGACCACAACAATCACAACAAATATTGAGGAGATCGGCAACAACCATAACTCACGGGAAGAGCAACAATCCAAATCTCAACATAGAAATGACGGGAAAAATTACATGACCATACCAGTCTATGAGGAGTTCATATAACTAAAAATGTAAATGGTCCCTTCACAGCAAATCGTGGATGAGAGAACGCAGCTCCCAGCTCACTATGTGAGCCCAAACAGAAGATAAGCGAATCAGTCCGTGGGGAAATGATACAGCCACACTATCCACAAATCCGTAGAGGAAAAATGACACGGGTAAAACCAGGAAAAATCTTATGCACGAGAACAACGAACAGACAATGGCCCCTGCGTGAGGGTGAATAGATCTGCCTATGCGCGTGGATGAGCAGGAAACCGTGAGGAACAAAAAGACATGGGGATAATGCGTAGTGGAGAGAAAATGAATGAAGGGCATAGTCATTCTTTTGCCCATTGTGAGGTTCATTGCTGGTGGAGTGTACAGATGGGAAAGGAATGACAGTCCTGCCATCCCACTCCCAAAAACAATAACTACCTCAACCATCACCAGCAATTATTAATGGTAGTGGTTGGATAAAACAAAGGTGGTGACACATGGGTTTTTCCCTTCATTGGCTAAGGTTTGACAATTTCCCCCACACCCTTATCCTCGTGAAAATCATGCCCCTTCTCAATTTAGTTTCCGCGAGCGTAGATGGTCGGGTTCATTTAATTAAATATGCATATGTACATGATGACAAAACTTAATATCTATGCCGCATGCCCCGATACACCACNCCAATCAATGGTGGGGCCTTGGCCTTGAGCTCCACACCATGATCATTTACAATATATACATCATATACATCTAATGCAACGGGGTCAAAACCGGGGTGTGACAGGCATTAGGAGGGTTATAAAAATATGTCATAAGGAATGTAAATGATTTTAACCCTTGATCAATAGGAGGGTTACCCACTATGACTTGACATGACTTGTTTACATTATAGAAACTCTCGATCTGAACATCGGGGCATGACATGAATCAATTCCATTACAAACACTTCCCGAAATAAACATCGGGGTACAATCCATAAGAAATACAAGTGAATACATTCTGAAGTTACAATTACATCAACAAGAGGGAACTGACCACTCCCTATAATCCCCAACACAATAGTGTTGTGGAAAGAATGAATAGAACTATTATGGAAGCAGTGAAAAATATGATTCATGACCAAGACCTTCCCATGCACCTATGGGTTGAAGCAACAAGAACATATGTATATGTTCAGAATATATTATCTCGCGGTGCTCTTGGACTCAATACTCCTGAAGATATGTACATAGGAAAGAAACCTAAAGTGGCCCATCTCAAGATATTTGGTTTTCGAATGTATGTGCATATTCTGAAAGAGAACAGAACCAAGTTAGATCCTTCTGGAAAGAAGGGAATACTTGTTGGATACTGTGAAGTCTTGAAATCCTTCAGCATATAGATTTCAGGATTCCTCCATATCGATATTAGTAGGGATGTAAAATTTGATGAAGAAACAACTCTTAAGAAATATAGAAATTGTCATCTTGAAGAAGTAAATGAAGAGGATGTACCTACTATTACTCTTCTCGAGTATATGATAGTCTCCAACACTTTGAACCTATCTCTACTAACAAGGGTTTTCTCCACAAGATATCATAGCCCCTTGTTTCATGATTCATGTACCATGACTAACTGTTGGGGAGTTTATCTGGTGCTTCCTTTGAAGATTCATTAGTACTCCCTCTTTAAATAGAGGAGTAATTATATACTATAGAAATATTGTCCAAAGCAAGGGCTTTGTAAGAATGTTGGAAATGCTACACATTTTTGGATATGTTCCATGTCTCATATATAACTTACTATGAACCTTATAAAGTTTTACTTCTTTACAACATGCTCTATCTGGAGCAACATGTGTGATCTTCTTTGATCACTAGAATAGTCGGAATCCATATATATTTACCACTTTATTCCATTGTTCATGATATATCTAAGCCCATATACACATGTACCAAGTAGGTACTATAACACATGCGCTGTTCATGTTTATGTACAAACTGCAAATCATACTTGTGATCCTGGAACTAGCCAGATACATATCAACTCACTTGAGACCCTTCAATTCTGAAATAATAATTGTCAACTTTATATTTATCTTCATATGTCTATCCATGGACTTATATTCCATCATTCTGAACCTCTTTAGGAACTCTACTACATAATTTTCTTTTAACTTAGAAAAATAGCTATCTGGTGACTGCCACACCTCTAATATAAAAAATAATATTCTTGAATATTGTTCTGAACTTCCTTCTGAATATGACCATCGTGCAGGTCTCCTCTCAACAGGATGTACATAAGCCATTTTTATTGGTTCTTTCAAGAGCTAGTGAATTTAGCTTCTTTCTCTCACCATTAGGATACATGAGAATCATAATCTTGGTCCTTCATCACAGAATTTCATGCTCATCTTTGTATGAATCTCTTCTTGACACATGAATGTAAACATAAGATAATTTAAATATTTTTAGCAATCTTTACATCTCTCGGAATAGTATTATGGATTCTATTCTAAATTCTTCCTAAGATATGTCTCCAATACATTTGGGAATTTAAAACACTATGAATAACTCGATGAAATGATATATGTTTTCAAAATGGAATCTTATCAATTAATATTTCTTATGACTTAGAAACATAAGTTAATGAACAAATTTTAAGCATAAGAAGTTTATGTTTGAACACATGATGATCATGAAATATGAAATAATGAGTACAAACCATGATCAAAATTGCAAAAGAATTGTAAGTTTTGTTGTTAGATCATAAAAAAAATTGATTAAATACCAAGGTTTAGATTTTAATTCAAATTATATGGATTTATTTGAGAAAGAAATGAAAGACCATATATATACTGAAATGCACAGATATATATGGTGATAAACACAGTGATAAAGTAAACTTGGATTCTATTAAATGAATGAAACATAACAGACTGTAAAAGAAAAGCATCTAGAATGGTGGTAGTTGTATCTCTCATAAGAGATGTGGAGGCTATGCTCACTTGTGACAAGATGAATACAAAAGTAGGTCAAAGGACCTTTTATCATAAATTCTTGGAGAGGAAAATAACCCTAAACCTAACCTTAAGAGATGAATCATCATGAAGTTTGCGGCCCCAAGCTGGTTAGTTGAACAATCAACTTCTTGGGGTCATAAATTTTTCATACGATCTCTGTTTGGGGCGCTCGATATCCCATTGAAAAGGTCTATTCGAGTTTTACAACTTTAGATTACAACAAGTTGATTTCCAAAAGAAACAATATGGCCCTCCGAATCACCAAAAAACATCGTTTAGGAACTCAAAACGGCCCCAAAAGTTTGGGACCCAAAAAATCGTAGAAAATTATAAGAAAATTGTCAACATGAGAAACTATTTTGAGCTAGTGGAATAGGTGGGTGGACACCTATACCCATATGGATCATCAAACCAAGATATTACTCAAGGTAGTTTTAAATAAGTTGGGAAAGTAGGAATGGATATGTAACATGATGAAATAGAATATCCATTATTTAGTTTAACAAAATAAGTATTTTAGCCACATTTTAACCACATTAAAATCATAAAGAAGAACCTTTACTCTAACAACATTAACCATGAATTAATATTATAACAAAATTGGCTTTTTTTTTAAATCACTTATAAGAATTCTAACTTTTAAGAATGACGGTAATGTCATGAATGTTAATGAATAATAAAAATAACTCCTGTCAATCAGATTTGAATTTCATGCTTTCAATCATGAAATTCAAAATAATCGATACTTAAATTGCAAGATTAATATTCAAACTAGGGTTTTCTTATGATTTTTTTACGAACTGACCTGTTTGCAAATGATATGAGAAACATCTAGTCTAATTTATCATATTGACATACTTAATGCAATAACTGTAAAAAAAACTTGAAAATAAGACAAGACCGAACAGAAAAATTAATTATAGACGGATCAACTTTGAAACTTGTTGGTTTGAATGATATCCCTATATCAAAAGTCTATAAGATATTAAACAAATAAAAATAAGAAAGTAACCTTATATGTTGAATTTTAGGTAGGGTCCCTTTCATTTCTTGGAAATGCAAGGGATTTGTTGAGATGCCAACAAGAGCATGCCCTCATGCTACTCAAGTGAAGCCATATTTCACAAAATCCTTTTGTCCTGTGTTTACAAAAATTCTATATACCCTATCTAGAACATTGAATTTACAACCCTTGTTGTGAGTTATATTATGTCAGATAATTGTAGGGGTTCTCTTGGTCATATTTATTAACACTCATATTGGAAACTGAGTGTTTGGAGGCTTGGGTGGAAGAAATGTAATATTAGTTTTAGAACAAATTCACAATAAGACTCAGGTGATACCATTCTATTGTATGTTGATGTTTACTATTATATAAAATAATGTATTTAATGTCCTTAACAATTGTTCATTTCTTGTTATGAATGTTTAATATTGGATGTGTTATTCTGCAAGTTTATTTATATTTATGATATTTTCAATTATGACTACTCTTTTCAAGTTCTTGTTAATTATGATATAGCCATTGAAGGTTTGAGAAAGAATATTAAATCAACAACTAGACAAAGGTTTCTTCTCCAAACGATAGGAACTATGTAAGTTATTTCCTAACTTCCTTGTCAATTTATAGTTAAAAAGATTATATATTGTTCTTTCTTGAATTTATTCGTTTTATCTTCTGGATATCGACCTGCGGCAATCCCACCCAAATATCACTACGGTATCTTTAATCCAAAAACAAAAATGGTGACTCCACTAGGGAATTTTTATATTGTTTGGGTAGTATAGCATTTTGTGGTTTTCCAGTTTCTTGGTGTTTCCTCTCTTGTTGTAGTTTTTTTTCAGTGGATTAATTTTCCTTCATGAAAATCGTGGGGAAATTTATATATCCTTTTTTTAATATTAAAGTGTCTTTTTTTCTTCTTCTACATGCATACACATGTTATATTTTGTACATGCACATGTATAACCACCTTATTGTGCATACATGTGTGTATGTTCCTATAGGAAACTATGTTTCTTTCCCTTTTTCATTATTTTTCAACCTCATACATAGGATACAATGCATGAAAGAACATACATACACATATTTTATGTGTATAGGGTGTGTATTCCCCTATTCCATAGACAAGGCATGCATGCTCCATAAAAATATGCATTCCATAAGAGTAGAGCATGTATACACGGGATATATTCAATTAAGGCATGTATGAACATCCCATATGCAATATTCCTCAAGGTAGGGAACATATGAAGCTTTATATATGCTATATTCCTTAAATTAGGGCATGTATATGTCATGTGGGCCATGAATAGGGTCATTTTGTTTTAAAAAACTAATTATTTGTATTTTAGTTTTATCGGGGCCAGTGGGGATTTGTGTCTTTCTTAGATTTTCTAAATTATTATTTTTAAGCCTTCAAAATCGTCATTTTATGTGTTTTTTATTACTCCCTAAAAGAAAAGAAAATTTGAATTTTGCAAAAAATCATAATTTGCTTCCATCATTTTTTAATCTTTTGGTTAAATTGATGTTTATGGGAGTTTTTTCATAAAAGAAAATATTATATTATTATCATTTGAATTATTGCATGAAAACCATAAAGAATTTTTTTTTTTGTTATATTAATATCCTTAAAAAATTGCATCTTGTTTAAATTTTTGAAAGGTTATGTTTAATTATTCTTTATTTTAAAGTTGTTTATAGTCAAGTAACTATTTCAAAATATTAAGTGGTATTTTCCATTTGCAAGTAGTATCTTTTAGATTTATTTTTATTTGAGAACATCGTGTTTTTACACTTCCATGTCCTTCTAGGTAACAAGAATCATTAGAATGAATGATTAATCTAAATTATACAAGACATTTTAAATTTATAGGGTTGACCAACTAGTATAGGATAGAGCCTTGGACTAGGGTGGAAGATATCACTATGAGGATATTAAACTATGAAACATGGGTATTCGTCCTAAGGATAGGAAAATACAATTTCATAAGGGTGTGGCCAAGAAGATCCTCTCAAAGCAGAGTTGAGCATGAGGTTATGTGAGGTTAAGTTGAGGATATTATCCCTCTAATTCTTAACTAAGTATTTGTGGTATTTTACATGTACGGATATATCAATAGTACCAGTTTGTGCCCATTGTGGATTTGGTACTTTTAATATTTTGGGCTCAGTTACCTTTCCCATACATATGATCCTAACCATTTACGTTTTCCCCATACTTCCACTACGAGTTGGTAGACTTAATTGTTTATCTTAGAATCACCCAGGTGACTGGAGGGACTTCTTGCGGTACCTGAAGAATAAACTGAACCAAAATATTAGAACCCTTGGGTGGTGTCTCCTACATTTTTGGATAATTATACTAAGAAATTTTGTTAGCATAGGTCTCGGTAACTACTTCATGTACTTTGTTGTATGCTTTCGAGAACTAATCGACCCATACCCAACTCCAAAATTTTTGTCATTTGTTGTTTGATATATCAAGGGCCTTTTCTAGTGGTGTGTCTTTTGTGATTAGTTGGAATTTATATATTTCATATATATTGATTTATAACTTATGGATAAGGTTCTGATGGACACAAACCAAGTGACTCCTTATGCATTTCCATTTGTTGGAAATGGTGGTGTTCCCCTGATGACTACTTTGAATCTTATTAAACTCACATTGAGGCTTTCAGTTTGGTTTTTTGCTATCAAAATTTCTTGAATGAACTTAATGCTTCTCAAGAAAGAAATTTATATCAAGGAAATAAAAACCATTTTCCTTCTCCTCCAGTAAAATATTCTCCTTCTCCTTCTCCTTATGCTAGGAGGTGGATTTTAGCCACTTCAAGTCATACTAAAAGTATGTCATCAACCACTGCTATTCATGTTTAGGATACAGTTGGGGGAAAGAAACTAGATGTTGCAATTCCTGCTAGGGAAAAACTATCATCCAATGTGAGTCATGGTTGACATGTTGACATTGTTGAGAAGTCTAAATGAATAGGATGCAAGACTAAGTTCCCATGTAATATTTTCAAGCGAAATCAACTTAGTCACCTATGAATTTCTATTCTAGGGGTACAAAGAGTGTGGTATGTGTCTCAATGATATTCTACTTGTGTGGAAACACATAATTTCACAACATCTTATTCAAATTTTGGTTAAGAGAGTGATAAAGTCAAAGCAATATTTGACTAGTCCCATAGCTCCCTGGACAAGTGTTGGTGTTTAAGTGGTTGAATCAATGCACTCTTTGGTCAACACTACTCTTATTTGAAGAGTGACAATTATAAAGTGGTCAAATTGATGAAATATTTGATAAATATGGCCCTTTATTTCAATTGTGATGTGTCAACCACTCAAGTTTTCTTCGCTGCTAGTTCAAACTTTTCTAGAGACATTACTACATTTTTGGCCTTTAGGAAGGTTTTTCTTGCTCCTCCAAAAGTGACCTATGCACAGGGGATTTGGAATTAGGGAAATTTTGGCAATATCACCCCTAAATGAATCACTGCTCAATTTTTTCCACTTTAAAATATTTTTTTGATGAGATAGTAACCGCCCCCAAATGTGAATTTTGGCTGCAGTTTGTAAACGCCCTCATAGATGTATATGGAGGTGGTTTGAAACCCCCACATAGACCCCTTCATAGAGACCTACAGTGGTGGTTTTAAACCCCCCTCATAGATACCTACAGGGATAGTTTTGAAAACCCCTCATAGACCCTATCATATAGACCTACATGGATGGTTTGAATCCCTCATCATACACATATACAAGGGTGGTTAGGAAACCCCCTTATAGATATCTAAGGGGATGGTTTGGAAAAGCCCCTCATAGAGACCTACAAAGGTAGTTTGAAACCCCCCTCATAGAGGCCTACTAGGGTGGTTTCAAATCCCCTTTGTAGAGACCTAGAGGGGGAGCTATGAACACACCTATTAGAAGCTTAAGAGGGTAGTTCAAGATCCCCCTCATAGAGACATATTAAGGTGTTTTAAAAAAACACTCATAGCCACTTATAAGGGAATTTTATAACCCCTCTCATAGTATTATATGGGGGAAGTTTAAAACCCATCTCATAGCCACATATAGCATCAATTTTGAACCCCCCCCCCCTCATAGCCACCTATAGAGTTGCTTATGAAACCCACATATAAACCTATATAGGTGGTTTCGAACCGCCCCTCTTAGGAATACATTGCAATATTGTAACACCCCAGTTTTGACCCCAAGGGAGAGGATACTGTAATGCCCCGATTTTGACCCCAAGGGGGAGGGGACTGTAATTCCCTAGTTTTGACCCCATCGTATTGAAATTGTACATGGTGTATATATTGTATTATAATCATGGAAAGGAGCTCAAGGCCAAGGTCCTGCAACTGATTTGGTATTTTGTGTATTAGGTGATCAAGGTTGATGCCTATAGTTCCTTGTGCTAGTCAAGCACAACATGTTTTTGAATATCATGTAAATACACCATTTAATAAAATAACACAATTAGCTATGCACTACAACATGAAATATATGGGGGCATGATTTCACATAGGAATGGTAAGGGATATTTCCAACAGATTCCAGGTGAGGGATTGTAGGTCCAATCCTCACAAAACCTAGTCTAGTAAGATGAAAACCTTCGCTGATTTGTCGTCCAAGTAACCCAAGCAGACGCATGATGCAATAAATCCTTTTGGATAGAAATTATGTTCCCTCTAGTTGATGTTAAACAACTTGTTAGTTGAATCAATGAAATCCTTATGGATTATTGGATCTGTGTCCCAACTAGATCAACGATGGACTCCAAATTTGGTGAAGATGCTTTCATAAAAATTTTGCACACACTCGTTGATGTTAAACAAATAGCTATTTGAATCAACGCATTTTATGTGGACTGATAGATCTGTGTTCCCACTAGATCAACGAGGGACTCCAAATTTGATGAAGTAGATTCCATAGAAATTTTGTGCACATGAAAATTTTGTTAAGCCATGCTAGCTAAATCCACGAAATCGATGTGTGTCGTCAATCTATTTGATGGTTGATATCAGTCATAGATCTGTTGAAAAGTTACCTCTTCTTTATCCCATCTACCTTGGTTCTTCCCTGTGCTCGCTCATTCAATTTTCTTGGATGAAATTGATTGAGGCAATTAATTCCTTGGGCAGAGTAAGGTATGACAGACGATTTCATAACTCAACAAGCCCGCAGTTGTAGAACTTTTTTTCTTCCTTCTGAAGTAAGTAAACCAGAGAATGTTTGTCCAGTATGTCAACATAGTCTTCATATGAATGTTGTGTTCATTCGAACCATTCCATAATGGGATCCGATCGTTGATCTAGGGTTCACTCTCTTGAGTTATAGAGAAGGTTTTCTATCATGGTTGTGCAGTGTAGTTCATTGTTCAGTGTTGTTTGGTCCATATACATCATGCTGGTGGAGAGTTGCTCATGTTACACTTTGTGGTTCATGGTTGTGTTACAATGTTTTCTCTGTGTTACAGAGTGGTACAAGACCCTGGTGGTTTTTTTCATAGTTTTGAACCTTGTTTTGTTGTGTCTCCCTATGGTTTACTATTATGTGAACCCTAGTTGTGGTATGCATTGTAAACAAGATTTAGGAGTGGAAGAGACAATGAATGGTATCTATACACCTAGTGCATAGAGGAACCTCAAGAAAATATAAGAGTGGCTGGTGAATCTACTCTGCACACCCTATAGAGTGTTTGAAGGGAAGGCATAGTTCAAGGGACTGTGTAGTAGATAAGGGGATTCCTTGTGTTGACGGTTGTGTAGCCTGATAAACCCATATGTTGGATTGGATGGTCCTTAACGTGAATGTTGGATTCAATATGTGCAATCTGGTAAACCCAATTGTTTGATGGCTTGGTTGTGTGGCCTGAGAAACCCAACAATTTTTTGGCTTGTTTCCTACATTCTAATAAACCCAACTGTGAGATAGTTTGGTTGTGCTTCTTGTGAAACCCATTTGTTGGCTTAGTTGTGTGTTATGTTTTGGCTATGTGTGAGTCTGTTGTTCCCTAGTTCCTTATGAAGATCATACCCATATTGGGGGTGAAAGTGGTGTTGAGATATTAATGAACACATTGGCCTATGGTTGGGTGGAACATTGCAGTGGCATAGCTAGTTGCGGGATAGCTTCATCATCAAAAATAAGTATTTTGTTGTGTTATCATTCTGCAATGTATTTGCTTAAGGATGTATAAATGTGTTGAATGCTTATTGATGACTTAAGTTCCTACATTTTACCTTTGTATATGCCTTGTACATTTCAATGAATTTTTTCCTAAGTTCATGGAGGCTAGAATCCTATTGCAGAGTCAGAATGTGTTTGACTTAGCATTTCCACCCCTTGGGATCCACCTCAGGGAGGCGAAAGGAGGAAACCAGAAAAAGGGAAGTGTAACAGGGTAGAAAGTTAGTTATCCACACACCAGGATCTGCCTACGGAAGGAGAAAAGACAGAAAGGAGAAAATAAGTGAAAATTTTAAGGTAAAGTCGAGTTTCTAACTTTCAAGCCGCTACGAAAAATGGAAAGGTGAAAGGTAGAAGAAGGAAAAATGGGAAAAGTCTAAGACAAAAGTTGGATTTCCACATTCTAAAGTCGAAAGTCATAAAGTGGAAGGTCGGAAGTTGAAAAGAGGGAAACCAACGGTAAAGGTAGTCATTTCATGCATTTCCATGTTCCAAGGTCAGAAGGTGAAATAATGGTTGAACATTTCCCTTGAATGTTAAAGTTCTGATTCCTGAGTTCCAAGGTCGGAAAGGAGGAAAGTGGAAGTGCAGAAGGAGGAAGGTGGAAGAGTGGTAAAGTATCACCATCACACATGATGTTTCCAATTCCTGAGCTCCATAAGCGAAAGTTAGAGTGTGGAAAGGACAAGTTCAGTACAAAAAAGGTGTTTCCAACCACATAAGGGATCTATCAAGGGATAAATGACTGTTACAGTGGTTTATAAGCCTGAGAATGAATGTTGAAGAGTGTGTTAACGTTCAAGCCCAGTGTTTCCAAAGAAGAACAAGGTTTCTTGAAGAAATGTTTTTAATTTATCCGCATTATGGAGTATGGGGATGTTACAAATATCATTTATGAATTTATGGTAGGCAACAAAGGAATCGAGCCACCAACCTCCTACTTGTAAGGTAAGTTATCTTCCCTTGAGCTAGTACCCTTTAATAATTAGGGATCAATATATTCTCTATAATAAAAAACAATTTCATTTTGTTTTAGTGTCCCAATATAATCAAGATCGAAATTCTTTGTCCCATTATATTTTCCATTTATTTATTTTTTTGTTAAAATGTATGCTCACTGGAATCCCAAATCTTGTTTCATACTATTGGTTAGAATAGTTTTGAAGGATGTCCCATTAATTTTGGTTGCATTAGTAAAACAATTCTCTCACTGTAACCAACTTTATGTTTTTAATCCATAATTGGAATTGTTCTGAATATTGAATTGTTTGGACTGGTATTCCTTCATATCTAATCATCAATGGGTCTTTTGTGTAGTCAAAAAAAAGAAATCATCATCATGTATAAAAAATAATGGGATCAATGATTTCTATTGACATTATTGTGATATTTCTAGGGTGTATGTTGTGGAAAGAAAGAGTTATTAGATTTTGGTATAACAAAACCTTTATTCTGATAAAATCACTTTATTTCATGAAGTGGGACATCAGTTTTTCCCTTATTGTATTCAAGATACAATATATTCACAAGAATCCTCAAGACATACATACAAATACTTTTCACGTCAAAAATGAGGGTAAGGAAATGGTCACAAGAAAGAAATATGGCATTGACAACATTCTATGTCATTGTAACAATGTCAAGATCAGAGTTCACATTGGAACATACTAGTGTCCATCCAATTAATGTGCATACCATACCCATGGCATGCCATGTCACATGTCCCCAAACTTACAAAATTAAAAAAAAATGTGGGCTAGTTAAATACTACCTATCATGGACATTAATTCCTCTTTTTGTGGAATATGTCTGTCATTGTTTACTGGATCAAAGTGTCGTAAGTTGCCTTTACCTTTCTATGCATTTCCCTATGTAATGCTGATGTAATTATGCACTATGTTTATATTTCTCGAACTAGTGAATCATTACTCTATTAGTGATTATTTTTTAACATACATTTGTGTATACTGGTTCAGTTATTTCTTACTTCACGGTTATCTATTTTGTTCATAGTTTATGGATTTGTTTATTAAAAGTTCTGACTTGCCTTTAACTGTGAAGGGGTGGAGTGGAGGGATTTGTATCCCTCAAGGGACCACTCAGAGAGTTAAATGGTTCCTCCTTCTTTTATAGGGCTTACTTAGTTCATTGTGAACTAATGCAAACATCCCCTTTTTGTGCAGGTTATTTCGTCGATGGAATCCATCTACGATAGTTAAACGTAACATCCTATGGCATACTAACTATGCTACACTATCCTATGCATATTGAAGATAAAAGGTCTAAATTATTTTCCTAATTGTTCCAACTTCTTTTGTTTACATAGATTTGGGGTTGTATGATGTGAATCTTCATGGTTGACATGATTTCTATGGTTTGAGGTTATGATAATTTTTATCCCTTGATATTTATTTTATAACATGTAAATGGAAAATGTGTAAAGCCTAGGTTTAAAGGTTTAGATCACAAGTCTTGGAAAAAATATGTTATGTTTTGGAAATACTATGGTTTATGTCACAAAACTTCCATGAAACTATGGCTTAACTATGATGAAGAGGTTTTGATGGAGGTTTAGTGCAATTTCAAAAATGTTGTGGTTTGGACTATAGAGAGGTGGGTAAAAATCACGTCATTGGTGCAAACGAGGGTGGCACATTTATGGATCCCTTGGGAATGGGGAAAACTATCCCTAAGATTTGTTCTGGTCATTGTTGGGATTCATTTGGCTCTATTGTTGGTTTTCTCCATGGTTTTGGCTCTTGGGGCTTAACAATGCATGGAGTAACAAACTCGTCTTGCACTGAAGAGGTATGCTCTCGGTCTGGTTTTTCATCATGTTTTTTCTTTTTTTATTTAGTTATTAGAATACTTATAATGGTGCTCTGTTTTAATTTGTGGGTGAGAGGGGTGGCTTCAATCTGTGGCTCATTGGTGGATATCTGGACTGTCTGGGCTACCCTTCCACGGGTAAGCCCTACGAAAGCATAGGCATTTTTACCTATGTGTGTAATGAGTAACAAAGTGTGGAGCTCTGTGTTGAAAGGGTTAATGTTGTGAATGTTTTGGTTATGGGTTCAAACATTTGGGTCCTTTGTGATAATGGGCATCCAGGGATGCATTTGTAAATACTATTCCGGTGATGGTTGAAGCCTGTAGACTTTGAGCTATGTCTGTCTAGTCGAAGACTCATCTCTGTAATAGATTTTGGTTTTAATCATATGGTTTGATAATTTAATGGAGAGCTCTACATTTTGGTTTCAATTGATGCGATAATCTATCTCGCGACAGTGCCATTTCTTGCAGTGGAACTATATCGAATCATGATTGTGTGCATTTTACTTGTAAATTATGGAGTCTATATCTTATGTATCATGACTGAGGTTTATCATCGCGATGGTCATTAACTTGGAATAATGCTACATATTTTTGTTAAGATTCATGCTCGTAACATCATTGACAGTAGGGTTTAATAAATTATTCCCGGTATTTAACATTGCTTTGGGTTTTTTCCTTTAATGTTTATTATGGAGGGGTTTCACCTCTCGTCCATGATCCTGGCTTGGACTTGCTATGGAAATGTAGCATGTACATTTTATGGTTTTATGTGATGTAGAGTTGTGATAGCATATCAATTTAGATTATGGTTTAAGGATGGAGTTTACAGTCGATCTTAGTAGCTTCAATTCAACCCTCATGCGAATATGCAGCCGGTGAATAGTTTGTTGGATGTTACTCTGTTTTTTTTGTTCTGTTAGTGTAATTTATAATTGGTGTGAGGTTTTGGTTTATGTGGAAACTTTTACGGGAATCTTGTAATGTGAACACTTTATGGTTTTACTGCACCAGTGTTTTAAAACCGATCCATATACGATTATATTCCTAGGTATGTGTTTTATTTCGTTTTCATTTCGTAAATAATAGTGAGCCTACAGGATTCGATCCTAAGCTGTCTAACTCATGGAATATTGTTTCAATATAGTATCGATGTTTTTTTTCGTGGATATGCCAACAAGATTTGATCATGGCTCCTTTAAATGGATATGTTGTTTAATAGTTTGGATTGTATTATGTATAAAATTGATTCTTGGTTTGGTTAGAAAATAGTAGAGCTATCTGTAATGATAGTTAGGCCTATGGATGGACCTTAATAGGTCTCGATGGCTCGCATGTTATGAAGATAATTTGATAATGAAAATATTGTATGGGGTTTATTTAAGAATTATCTTTGTTATGTTTATTGTAATTTTAGGGTTTAACTATGTTAATTTTGTTCATCGTGATTATGATATAATTATTTAAGTTTCCGTATGAAAGTGGTATTTAAATTATTCTTTAAGAACAATGTTTATGCTACAGTTATATATAATAGTTTCGATGGTTGAAATGATAAGCATGCTGACAATATGAAATTTGCCAGCAGAGAAAGATGTAGAGTTGGACTTTAATGGTGATAATTTCATTTCTATGGATTTTAATTAGTTCTTTGGTTGATAGTTTTTATTAGTTAATTTGAATATAATATGACCTTAGTTGATGTTCTACATAGAGTCTACAAAATTACAACATGAGAGAAGATTGGATATTAAAAATAATAAAGATGGAAGAGCAATGCAAAAATAACAAAGACCATATAATTTCCTATAGTTTTGAAAAGTGATAAAACCATATAGGACTGTCTAATTAGTAAGAAATCCAATCTATATTCTCATAGCAAGGTCTATCATGTTTAAGTAAACAAAATACTCCTATAAAAAATTATTTATAGCTAGGGTTTATATGAACATGTAAACTAAAGTAAGCCTAACTGCTTTTAAGTTTATGTTTTATTTTTTTAACTTAGCTATAGAAGACAGATACTATTTATCATTCCAGAATTTAATCCCTTCATTTATTAAAAAAACATGTATAAAATATAAGAAAGATCAAGAAACCTCGTACCTGCAAGTTGAAGCTATTTTAATGGTTGGAAACCATGTACACTCAAACACACAGCATTAACAACGACATAGATAGTTCTTACCTGTGTTTAGTTAGCTGAATAGCTTGGGAACTACCACATTCCACCCATCCATGACCCAGAACCATTCCCGGTTTCAATCCAGATCCCCCCAAGCTGGTTCCAACATGCAAGTAGCTTAGAGATCCTAAGGTAAGGCTTCCCTATCTAGGATAATAGGTTCTGTATCAGTTTTCTTTTTCACTTGGGAAAAATGCTCTCCAAGAACTCTCTTGATAATAATAATGTAGAATCTTGGAATAATCAAAAGATCCCCAAGCCTCTCTTTGGATTGGGTCTTTGTAGGTGGAATTTTTAGGAAAGGGGGAAGCTAAAGCAAGAATCATTTGTTTTCTTGAAACAACCCTTTTTACTTAATTTAGGTAAATTTAATATTTATTTAAGTTTCACTTAGGAACTTTTGACTAGTTCCTAATTTGACTCTTTTAGGTATTTAATATTTAATTAATATTAGTAATAATAATAATATATAGATCCTTTCATTATTATTCATAGTTACTAATATTATTACTTGTGCTTAATCTTTTATACACATTATGTATAAACTATATATTTATATATATCATTTTTAATATTTTTACTTTAGGCATCATATAACATGATCCCTAATCACATGACACTTTTCTTTTTAGCTTATAGTCCCTTCTTTATTAACGCCTTCGGGTAGGGGTTATGTCAGCTAGGTTAGGAAACTCTAAACCTCCTTGCATGTTGGATTACCTCGTTTAACATGGTAGTTCTTCAGTACTTGATGAGATACAGAAATTCAAAATTTCATTTAAGAAATTTAAAAATAGGTAAGATGAAATCAATGTTTTATCAGAGTTTTTTTCACTCAACATATAAATTTTCAGTAACTCCTAGCATTTATCCAGAGCCCATACTCAATGCTAAGAAACAGGGAGTTACAAACTTGGTGAGATTCCAGAGCTCCTAGCTCAATACTAATGCTAGGATATATTTGTAGGATACACCTAGGGATAGAATACCCAAGGATCTGATGTTCTGAAGCTTATGCTCAGAGATTCCTGCTCAACACAATTTTTTCATAACTCGTGTACTCCAGAGCCTCTCGCTCAACACAAACATTAAAATACGCATGTGCTCGAGAGGCTCTTTCTCAACATAAACATCAAATACTCACGTGCTCAAGATATTTTCACTCAACACAAATATTAAATACTCATGTGCTCTAGATCTTCTCACTCAACAAAAAACATCAAATACTCATGTGCTTCAGATCTTGCACTGAACACAAAAATCTCATTAATTATGTGCTTCAAGGTCCACACCTAACACATGAAATCATATACATAAAACATATGCAATTGGCTTGCACCCAATATATCAAACAAATCATCATTCTCATGAGCAGTAGGGTCTTATACCAAATATACAAAATAAACCATCAGAGCAACATCATAATGGATGGGGCTTATTACCATACTATCTCAGGTAAAAAATTCAAGATATTACATCCCTTCCCTCTTAGAACAACATTTTCCCTGTTGTTATAGGGACTAGAAATGAAATCATGAAACAAGGTGAGGTAATCCTATCTCATGGTGGCTTCAATATCCCGAGTAGCCTCATCAGCCTAAAAGTGATTCCATTGCACTTTCAAATGGACTATGGTGCACTTTCTGAGCTATACCTCTCTCTTTTTCAGTATATGAAGGGGTTCAGGTACAAAATCCCCTTCAAGCTCCACCTGTAACAAGGACCAATCAATCACACTTTTAGTATCATCTACATATTTCTCTATTAAGGATGAGTGGAAAACATTATGAAATATTATGTGATTAGGTAAATCTATTTCTTATGCCACTAGCCCTCTCTTGGTGATTATCTCAAAGGGTCCACAAAATCTTGGTTCCAACTTTACGCACCTCTCCAAGCTCAATGAGGTCCTTTTTTATTTTACTTTTAAGTAAACATGGTCACCTATCTGGTAATATTTATATTTTCTTTTCTTATATGTGTAACTCTTCTAGAGGTCTTGTGCTTCTTTAAGGTTCAGTTGGCCCTTGGTAACCAATTGTTCCAATTCCTTTAGTAAGTCAGGCCGTAACATGAGCCGATCCACTGGGCTATCCCAAGTAACCGGTGTACCTCAAAGGAACACATCTTGGCAGAATTCTGGTATCCGTTTTTATATGCAAACCCTACAATATCTAGCTAATCTTCCCACTTGGTGGGGTTTTTCATGACATACATCCTCGACATGTCCTCTAAAATCTCATTTACCCGTTTTATCCTCTCGTTTGTCTGCGGGTGGTAAGTAGTACTAAATTTTAACTACGTCTCTAATCTGGAGAGTAAGAATCTCCAAAAGTTCTTGAGGCTTTGTATCTCGATCCAAGATGATTTCCTTGGGTATCTCATGCAATCTGAATATCTCTTTTAAGAAGATGTCGACAATGTGTACTTCCTTGTAGGTCGAATTCACTGGAATGAAGTGTGTTGCTTTTGAGAATTTGTCAACTACTACAAAGATAGAGTCATTTTTATTTTTACTCTTTGGTAGAGTAGTAATAAAATCCATACTAATGACCTCCCACTTCCATTGTCAAATGGGTAATGGCTGCAACAATCCTGAAGGGTGCTAGTGCTCAACTTTGACCAGCTGACATTTTTGACATTTTGCGATAAATAATGCTATGTCGGCCTTTACCTTAGGCCAGAAAAAAATTCTTTACTACGGATATCATCTTTTGATATACCAGATGTCACAAGTAGGGTTTCCAATGAAATTACGTGAGGATGATGGACCTGATGTCACCTCCTTCGGGAGCATGCAATCTTTGTTTGGAGCACAACAATCTTATTTTGTCTACCTTGTAGTATTTTTGTTGCTAAAACAACCTATCCTCTTGGACCTTATTGAGGATTTGAACATAGAAAGGGTCAACTATGTTGGTCGTTCTAATCTTCTCATGTTATTACGAATTAGTTTGACTTAAATTCACCTCATATAACATATGAGCTCCTCGACTTAAAAAAACAACAATTTTATTCTCCTTTCCCTTTATATGCTTTATCTATAAATGGTACTCGCTAAGGAAAGCCAACCATATGGAATACCTAGAATTTAGATCCTATTGCTCAAATAAATACTTTAGACTCATATTGTCTATTTTCAGAATAAATTTCTTGCCCATGAGGTAGTGCCTCCACATCTTCAAGGTGTGGATGATGGATTCTAACTTAAGATCATGGGTGGGGTAGTTTTGTTTGTGTACTTTTAACTTCCGTGATTCATAACAGATTGTGCAATCATTCTGCAAGAGGACTCCATCAAACCCTTCCTTTCTTGCATTCTTGCAAACAACAAAATCTCTGTCGGGATCCGCAATTCATAGTATTGGTGTAGTCATCAAAAATAAATTGTTCGCCTTCTTTTGAAAAGAGGTCATGGTACAAGCTATCATCAAAAAGTTCTCAATGAAATTTTGGTAGTAATTGGCTAATCCCAGAAATGACCTAATGTCGGTGACACTAGTGGGGGTGGGAAAATCCTATATGGATTTAATCTTCTTTGGGTCCACATCTATCCCCTTCTCAAAGATAATGTGACCCAAGTAATGTATCTATGTTTTGTAAAAATCACATTTAATAAACTTGGCTTAGAGTTGGTGTTCCCATAACATGTGTAGTACTATGTGGATATGTTCATTGTGTTCCTCTTCACTCTTAGAGTAAACTAGGATGTCTTCTATATAGACCAAAACAAATTTATCTAGGTATTTATTGAAGGTGTTGTTCATCATACACATAAATTTTGCAGGTGCATTGGTCAACCTGAATGGCATGACTACAAACTCGTAGTGGTCGTATCTCAGACGAAAGGAGCTTTTATGAATATCCTCATCACGGATCCGTATTTGATGGTATTCGGACCGTAGGTCAATTTTTGAAAAGATCTTGGCTCCTCCTACTTGATCAACCAAGTCATCGATCCTAGGGAGTGGGTATAAAATCTTGATGGTCATCTTGTTAAGTTGGCGGTAATCGATGCACATCTGCATTGTACCATCTTTATTCTTTACAAAAAGTATCGATGCTCCCCGAGGGGACACACTCTATCAGATATATCCCTTCTCAATCAAGTCCTGCAACTATAGCTTGATTTCCACCAACTCTGGTGTGCTCATGAGGTAAGGGGATTTTGAATCCAAAACTGACCCTCGTGTCCGTTCTATGGAAAAATATAGGTCTTATTTTTGTGGTAATCCTGATATCTCCTTAAGAAATACATCCATGAAGTCTATGAGCACTGGAAATTCCTCAATGTGTTGTTCTCTTTCAGCTTCTATGTCCTAGATGTTTACTGCAAACAGTTTGCAGCCTTTCCTAAGGCATGTCTTTGCTTGTAAAGTGGATATTTTCCTTACAGAAACTTTCTTGGGTATTCCTTGAATCTTTACCTCATTCCATTGGATATATGTACACAAGATTGACTTGTGTAAAAAATTGAGCATGACATGGTGTTGTTCCAACCAGTCCATGATGAAAAGTATATCATACGATCCTAAGGGTAGAATGTTCAGATTTATCCTACCAAGAAAACCATTCAGGTTTACCTCACAATCTCTAACTATTTCAAGAACCTTTCATTTCATACCCGTCGCTAATTGCACTATCCACGGTTTGTCAAGTTTAAATTTTTGTAGTTTACATAAATCAACCATTTTAGGAAATACATAGCTTCAACAAGCACCGAGGTCAATCAATATTGATATAGAAGATTTGGAAACCTTTGCTTATATCTCAACCCTGGTAGCCTGATGGTATACATGTCAGCCATATAAGGCTGCATAAATCCTCAATGTTCCAGCTATGACCTCTACCATTGTTTCTTCTTGTAAATTGTGCAAGACTCCATTGGTCTTGTCTTTACAGTATCGAGCATAATTGGGCCCTTAGCATTTACATAATTTGATTTGCAACAGGGAAACATCTCCTCCCCCATTGGCTACTAGTTTGTTAGCATTTGGAGCTGGTACATATGTTTTGTACCTTCCTTGTTGAACTTCTTATTGGATGGAAAACTGTTCAGTTTTCTATAAGGTGGTATGTTGAAACTCGGTTTGCAGTTGTCTGAGAATGTCATAGACCTGTCTCTACTTATGTTGATGTTTTCATGTTTTAGTTTTCCATGCTCATAGGAAAGCCTAGCTTTGTGTATGGTGGTATCCAATGGTTTAGGTATGTCCAATTCAATCCTCTCCCAAAATTTGAAAGGAAATCATCCTAAAAACTATTGTTATTTCACTTTCTCGTTCTTTATGTATGGCACATAATGTAACAAATAGAAAAATATGTTAATAAAAGCATCTATGGTCATGGAACCCATCCTAACTCATGAAACTCTTTCACCTTCCCGTTGAAGAATCTTTCAGACATGTATTTCTCCTAAACAATTATGTGAAAGTTACTCCATCGTATTTATTTTACCTCATCTTTGTTGGTATGCTTTAAGTCTTTTCACCGTCTAGCTACATTTATGTTTCAATTATAGATGGCTAGATGGGATTTCATTTTACTCGAGTAGTTGTTTCCTTAGAAGTATTTTCTCATACCGAGAAGCCATTCTTCATCTTTTTCCTCGGTGTTCATCTCCCCTTCATAGGTTGGGCTCTTATCTTTTTGAACTCTCCTTGGAGGTTGTCATCATTCCTTTGTTTCTTTCTGCAAGGAGAAAGTGAATTATAACTAGAAAGACTGTGATAATCTATTTCTGGAGGTTCATGGTGTGTTCTTCTTTCCCTTCTTCCTTTGGTTCATTGGCTTGTTTATGATAGAACTCTTTCTTGAACTTGTTGGTTGAATGAGTGGGATGTCCATGCAGGCTCCCTCCCGTCATGTTTCACAGCAAAGCTCCATTAATTGCTTGTTGTTCTTTCCTTTCATTCATATTATCATCCTTGAAACTTTGCAAGTCTTCTTGAAAACTTTGTATGGTTTTCAGTATATCATAATTTAATTCAACCACCAGTTCTTCTTCTTGAGTGGGGGTATTTAGTTTTCCTTGTCGGCTATTATCTTCTTTTGTGCTCATGATCTGAACTATTCTTTGAATCCTGCAATTTAAAATTTTAATTACCAGAAATTTTTTGTGAGTTAACAAAATTTCAAAAACATAATTTATTTTCTGCAATGAATGTTTCAAAAACATAATTAGGTCCCTTAGTGTTGAAACCGGGCTCTGATACCACTTCTAATGTCCCCAAAATTCGAAAGTAAAAAACCAAAAAATGTAGGCTAGTTAAATACTACCTATCATGGACAGTAATTCATCTATTTGTGGAATATATCTTTCATTGTTTACTGGGTCAATGTGTCGTAAGCTTCCTCTATATTTCTATTTATTTTCCCATGTAATACTGATGTAATTATGCACTATGTTTATTTTACTCGAACTTGTTAAATGATTACTTTGTTAGTGATTACTTTTTAACATACATTTGTGTATGCGGTTCAATTATGTCTTACTTTATGGTTATCTATTTTGTTCGTCGTTTATGGATTTAGTTATGAAAAGTTCTGACTTTCCTTTAACTGTTGAGGGGTGGAGTGGAGGGATTTGTATCCCTTAAGGGACAAGTTAGAGAGATAAATGGTTCCTCCTGCTTTTACAATCTTTAATTAGGAACCCACCTTGTATATCCCTAAGAGGATGGTTTGGAACCCCCCTCATAGCAATGTTATTGGAACCGGACCGGTCATCGAACTGACGAAGCCCAAAATGTGAACTAGACCGGAACTGACAAAAACCTGGGTAAAAAACCGGCTGACTAAAAAATACATTAAATATTCATATTTTGTAAAAAAACATATATATTCATGTGCATATATATGAATCCAAACCATTAATACAAAAACAAACCATCAATACAAAAATATGCAAATTTTCTCATATATATAGCAAATATGGGTGCAAATATCCAAAATAGCACCTAGTGCAATACGTCTCTGACGTTATGAACCAAAGTACATTAAGAAAGATGCTCCAAAGTACATCAAAAAAGTTTTTTTTTTGTTTTTTTGTTTTTAAATTGAGTTTTGTGAGTCCCTAGTCCAGAATGGTCAGTTTGGCTAGTTTTCACGAGTTCGGTTTTGGTCGGTTTTTGCCAGTTCTGTACCCGGTTTCGAAAAAAATGTAGTTTCACGATTTTATTTTGCTGACTGGACCAGCCAACCCTGTAAACTAGTCAAACCAGCCAGTTTTGTTGGTTCCGGTCCGGTTTCGATAACACTACCTCATAGAGACCTACAAAGGTATTTTGAAATATCCCTCGTAGTGGCCTACTAGGGTGGTATCAAATCCGCCTTGTAGAGGCCTACAGGGGGAGATATGAACACCCATAGTAGAAGCTTAATAGGGTAGTTCAAGACCCTCCTCATGGAGAAGTATTGAGGTAGTTTAAAACCACACTTGTAGCCACTTCTAGGGGAGGTTTAGAACATCTCTCATAGTATTCTATGGGGGAAGTTTAGAACCCATCTCATAGCCACTTATAGGTTCAATTTTGAACCCCCCCCACCTCATAGCCACCTATAGAGGTACTTATGAACCCCCACGTATAAACCTATATAGGTGGTTTTGAACCGCTGCTCTTAGGAATACATTGCAATATTGTAACACCTCGGTTCGAACCCCAAGGGGGAGGGGACTGTAATGCCTCGGGTTTGACCCCATGGTATTGAAAATGTACATGATGTATGTATTGCATGATAAACATGGGAAGGAGCTCAAGGCCAAGGCCCTACCATTGATTTGGTATTTTGTGTATTAGGTGATCAAGTTTGATTCCTATAGTTCCTTGTTCTAGTCAAGCACAACATGTTTTTGAATATCATGTAAATACACCATTTAATAAAATACCACAACTAGTTATGCACTGCAATGTGAAAGAGATGGGTCATGATTTCACAAAGAAATGGGAAGGGATATGTCCACCATATCCCATGTGAGGGATTGTAGGTCCAATCCTGACAAAACCTGGTCTAATCAACTAAAAAAGCTTCGTTCATTTGTCATCCAAGTCACCTAGGAAGATGTGTGATAGAATAAATCCTTTTGTATTGAAATTTTGTGCTCGCTAGCTGTTGTTAAACAACTTGATTTTTGAATCAGTGAAAGTTTTATGGACTGTTGGATCTGTATCCCCACTAGTGTTAATTTTTGAATGGTTATATCAGATATTATAACATTTATTATCATAATATAATAACCATAAGGAAAATATCACTCAAATATAGACAAGCACAACCACACAAAAGAAGACAAAGAGTTATCTTGGGAAACCCTCATGGGGAATAAAACCCAGTAAAACTTCCTCTTTATAAGATGTATAAAAAGTAAAATATAAGACCCCATATAGGTGTGCCTCCCTCCAGCATATATGTCTCTCTTTCTCTCCTATGTGTTTTGCACAAGTGAGTGTGTGTTCAAATGAGGAACACATCACCTCTATTTATACTCTTTTCATCAATTAACATTTAACCTAACAAGTCAAGCCCACTTAACTAAGTGGGCCAACTTCACTTAGGGTACTATTTCCCCGACTTACAATGGAGGCTTTACCTCATGACTCTATGCTAACCAAATACAATAGTAACATCTTGCCGGAGGAATAATCAACATCTCCCTTGGGTTACATCAGTAAAATACATTTAGAATATCCTTTGAAGTTACAATATTCACCACTCACCCTTAACGAGAAGGTTATTCTACTTACAACATCATCATAGACTATAGGAGAACAGAACGACAATATCTGCAACATCATCAGGGCTATACATCTATATATCACGGGACATTTTCACAATCGGTAATTGGAACAGTTACTCGTCATCTTCTGCATCACATGATCACTTGATCCTTTGGTAGAAATGCTTCAATATTTCGATCCTTCGTAGCCGCACTTCAATCTTATGATCCTTTGCAGTGGTACTTTGATCTTTTGATCCTTTATAGTGGTACTTTGATATTCTAATCCTTTGTAGCAGCACTTTGATCTTAATATCCTTTGCAGCAACACTTCGATGTTATGATCCTTTGCATTACTTTGATCCTTTACAACAGCACTTCGATCTTCTTGATCCTTTGTAGCAGCACTTCGATCTTCTTGATCCTTTGTAGTAGCACTTCGATCTTCTTGAGTATTTGTAGCAACACTTCAATATTTCTTGATCGTTTGCACCAACACTTTGATCTTTCTTGATTTTTTGCAGAAGCACTTCGATATTCTCAATCCTTTGTAGTGGCACTTCGATCTTCTCGATCCTTTTACAGCAACACTTCAATCCTTTCGATCCTTTGCAACAACACTTTGATCCTTCTTGATCCTTTGCAACTGCACTTCGATCTACTCAACCCTTTTCTACTATAATTCAATCTACTTGATCCTTTGTCTCCATGCTATGGCCTGCAGTACACATGATCTATTTGTGGGATGATTAATCCTGATTTCTTTAAAACATAATTCCAAGGATGATGCAATCGTCCATCAGCATGATCCATGAAATCGATCAGCTGAATCATTTACAACTAAATGTAGATCTTGACTGCACCCAGTGTCTGCCCTATCATCTGTGGGCACCCATCGTAGACCATCCATACCACACAGGATAAGACCACTCCCAAGTGAGTGTTATACTATGGTATCTACAATTACATTAGGCATACACTTCCAATCAAAATTATTGTCTGTAGAGAATATATCGACCACATACAAAATTCCAACCCATCGTAGAACATCCATACCATACAGGTTAGGACCACTCCCAAGTGAGTGTTATACTATGGCATTCATAAAGACTCATCATCAAGAATCCATACCACATGAGTTAGGACCACTCCCAAGCAAGTGTTGTTCTATGGTATATACATATGAATGTAGGCATACTCTGCATACAAGAGTATTGTTTGTAGAGCATATCTCAACTACATACAAAATGTTAGTCCTATCATCCATGAGGACTCATCGTAGAGAATCCATACCATGAAGGTTAGAACCACTCCTGAGAGATTTTTATTCTACAGTATCCACAACTGAATACTAGTACTCTCCATGTGAGATTAATGTCTACAAAGAAGATCTCAATCATACCTAATTACTGGTCCTATCCTCTATGAGGACTCATCATAGGACATCCTCAGCATGAAGGATAGGAGCATTCTCAAGTGAATGTTATACTACAGTATCCACAAATGAATGTGGGTACTCTCCATGAGAGTAACATCTACAAGGCCATCATTAGCTAGTAAGTACCACTCTCATGAACAAATTTTTGTACCTGTCATCCTCAAAAGAGGATACTATCATCTACAAGTGAATGTGGGTACTCTCCATGCTAGAGTAATATCTGCAGGGCCATCCTTACCTAGTAAGGACCACTCTCATGAACATAGTGTTATATCTTCCATCCTCAAGAGAGGATACTATCGTCCACAAGTGAATATCGGGCCTTTTCAACATCTTCAAGCGCACTTGGCCTCTTTGGTGCTGGAGAATCACTGCCATCCCATCATCGATGACAATCTCATCATCACTCCCCATTTTCCGGAACCATCCATATTATCAACCTTCTCCCTCTTTATCCAAGGATGTTTCATATTTTCGACATGTTCTTCCTTTCCGAGGATAGTCCATATCTTCGACTTATTCCTTCTTTTTCGAAGAAGATCCATATGTTCGACTTGTTCTTCATTTTTTGAACAAATCCCATATCTTTGACTTGTTCTTCCTTTTTTGAAGAGAGTGTATATCTTTGACCTATTTCTCCTTTTCGAGAAGGGTCTATATCTTCAACCAGTTCTCCTTTTCGAGAAGGGTATATATAATCACTATTCCTCCTTGCAAGGAAAGTATGTAGTATCATCATCACTATTCCTCCTTGAAAGGTGTTTGTGCGAGCCTAATTGTTCCTAGACTACCACAAGAACAAGATAACACACTCTCAAAAATAAAACAACATGAAATTGGTTTTTTAGGGTTTTGGTTTAAAAGTTCATCAGCAAGGAGGTAATAAACATTCACAAGCTAATACAGAACTGAATCATGCACAAGTTAAATACACTGAGGATCAAACACATCCCAATAACCCATAAAAATTACACATAAAATACCAATTCCACCCATAGGCTACAAGCATTTACATGAATAAAACCTTTAAACAAGAAATGAAATTGTAGATTGAGCAATCAACCAGATCAAAAATGAAACAACATGACAGGTAAAAAGGATTATCAGTTTATATATAATCAATAACAGTAATCAACTTACATAAGAGTTATAAGTGCTAGATTGAGATATTATAGCTCAAAAATACTCTCCTTGAGTCAAAATTTGAACCCTACCTTCATCTGATTTCCTACTTTTATCCTTCTTTCATCAAAAAATAGTTACATAAATAACTAACTAGATTTTAGGTTAAGCCTAGAAATTGCTACTAAGATAATTGTTTTTTCAAAATAAACTATTAGCTATTACAAAGATAAACCACATGACACCTGTGAGTAGTAATATTTATAGGTTTTTGGCTACCTCAGCCAGTAATGCAATCCCATCTAAGGCATGTGAATTCCTTCTAGTTCTCAACTGCTCTGCTTCCAGATCTTCAATATTCTTCAATAGTCTCTCATTCTACTGGGTCAAGTCTCTAATTGTTTGGTTCAATTCCCCAAAATGACTTTGAGTCTGCTTCTTTCTCCTTAAAGATTCTTTTGAAATAGAAATTAACTCCTAGTAATGTGTGTTTATGTCATCAAGATCCTACCTAAACCGTCTGTTAGTCATGACTAAACACTCATTTGTTTCATTCAGAAAACTAATTTGATATTTACATGGCTTTACTATTTTCTACAAATTTTCAATTTAAGAATCTATGCACAGTCCCTCTTTTGTTGTAGAAGACTTGTCTAATAACCATGGAATGTTCATTTTCCTGAAAATCAGATCATCATCTTCTTCATCTTTATATGCTTCTTCTACAGGAACTTCTAGAGACCTATCTCTTTCAGTACTGAAAACTTTTGGTTGTTCTTCAACCTTGTCTTTTTCTAGTAATGACTCTAGAGTCACTGAATGTTCGTTCTTACTATGACCCTACTTAGAATCCGGGTCTTCTTCTTATTCCAAGTCTTCTTGAGATGAAGGCTCTTCAATTACAGTAACCTTCTCTTTAGCTAACTTTGTATTTAAAATCTTTTTCATGCTAAGTCTTAATTTGTTTTTATCTCTTGTATTAGGTCTCAATCTTGTTTCTGCTCCTCCTATCATTACAAATGATTTTCCTTGATACGTAACACCTAAGAGTTGTACAATATCATCTTTTAATCCTGCTGCAATTGAATCTTCTTTAGACTTTTCATTTGAACTCTGTAGATTATCATCTTTCATTTTATCTGGAACATGAAACTCCATTATGTATTTTTGTATACCTATGAAACTTCGATTATGTTCTGAAGAACTCCTGCCTTCTTCCTATTTTATATCAACTCTATGGCTCTCTTCTATATTATCTAAAAACTACTCTTGATTTTCATTAAGTGCTCCTTTGACCTCTTCATATACACACTCTTCAAATTTCTGAACAGAACCTTCTTCTCGAACACTGTCTTTTACCAGGTCATTAACTATTTCTCTCTTTAATCTCTTTACAAGGAAATGTTGTTTGTTCATCTACCTCTTTTTAGGTTGAACTTCTTGTTGAGTATGAATACCTAACCAAAACACAAATGGTTCCCAAGTTCTACCCTTTTTCTAAAGAACTGTGTTAACAATAAACTTTATAAGTACATGATGATAGATAGATTGTTGAGTGTGGTCTTTATGCCCTTTTACTCTATCTAACATTTTTTGCAGGATTTTTAAAAAGAAAAAGGGTAAATTAATTTTGGACTCTTGATTTAAATGCTGGAGGAGTCTGATATGATATTTGAAGACTAAGGAAAATATTCCCTCACAAGTGATGTAACTATGTATATTTATGATAACCTCTCTCCATTTAGGATTGAATTTATGTAACTCTAGACCCTTGCCCCAATCTAGGGTTTTGACATCTGGAAATAAGAAAACTTTTGAATTGAAAGTGAAGGGTATTTTCTTGAACGAAAGTTCTCCATCACCTGCTATGCCTGTGGCTTCTTCAATTAGCTCTCTAGTGAGTTCAAATTTGAGGGTGTCAAATGTAACAGTGTTATTATCAAAACCTTGACCAAATCTGTATGATAATTCTAGGTTAAAGCTATCGATTCTCTGGAAGAAATCAAACCAACCAGCCGTTTGAAAATTCGCTACACAATGAGAGAAACTTTCTGCCCAGCTTGTATCCATAGGTTCAACCCTATTTGTTTTACAACTTTTTTTCATTTTCTACACTATAACCCTAGACTGTATACCATTTCAAAAATATTCAAAATGGTTCTTTGCAATGATGAAATTAGCAGCCAAGCAAATTCGTAGAAACCAGGTTTGCAATTTTTTTATTATATCCCAACAAAACCAACGTCATGTCAAAACAAACCATGACTCTGTCAATGATTTTAATACCTAGTTACATAGCTATCAAGATGATAAATTGAACTCTTGAATATGCGCCATTGTGTCTTTGATAGGTGTTCGAAAACCTCCAATGCTTTACTCAGCAGCTGCCATGATCTACAACCGCTTCCTACAATGACTTCACCAAACGAAAACCTGACAGGTATGACCACGATCCTTACAGCTTCTCATACACCTATTATAATGATCATTGGGCTCTAAACATGTATCCTTCTGTCCTCACAAGTGTCCAACGTCTCCCACGGTCTTCAATTGCAAAAAAACACCACTATTTTCCATAATTTCCCAGGCTCAAGATTCTTGTAGTGCTTTTGTTCTTTGACCTTCACTCCTACGCTACAACAATCTTGTTTTGCATATTTTTTAACCAAAGCTTAAAAACAAAGGTTAGGAATAAGCTTTAATTTTGAAATAAACTTTATTATAAGTTTTCTCAAAGCTTAAAAATATATATATTCACTAATAATCCCAAAGAACAAACCTAAAACCCATAAAAATGAAATAAATCTAACCATTTAAAGCATTAAATCAATCAAAAAGTACCGATTTCCAAAAATTCTCAAAACCAATTTAAAATGTAGAATCATGGTAAACCAATGCTTGAAAAAATAAGACAAATAACCTAAAAACAACATCTAGTTATAACATGACGAAAGTCTTTAGTATCATCATCGTTTTTCTTCTTTGCAAGGAAAGTCTTTAGTATCAACATCATTGTTCCTCCTTGCGAGGAAAGTCTTTTTGAAATACACCAAGATTTTCATGAAAGATTGGTCACCACATCATCAACTTGCTCATCAGTACTCACATACTGGAGTTGTATGTCTTCCTTCGGTACAATATCCCATGGGATTCTTTGTCATCTTTATGCAATTCTAGTTGTCACAAAGAATCACTATGATATCCAACTCCATGCCAAATAGTTTTGAGATCATCTTTTCAAAGCCATATGGATTCCCAAATAGTGGAGCAAGTCGCAATGTACTCTACTTCAGTTGTACTGAGAGGAACATTGGACTGAACCCTAAGATCATGGCGGATCCTAGAGCATAACATCCATTTGATTTGTTCTTCATGTATGTGACACTTCCTACCCAAGTTGAATCCGTATATCCATATAATATGTAGTCATGAGCTCTACCATAGTAAAGTCCCAAGTCTGTCATACCTTTAAGGTACCTTATCACATTGCTTTGCAGCTATCAAGTGAACATATCTAGGTTTAACTAGATGCTGACTCACGGTGTTTGTTACAGCTGATTTTACCACACATGGTGGATCACACCTTTATGGCCTTCCCTGTCCCTCTACAGACTCTTTGGACCTCATGGACCATTTTTGTACCTTTGATGTTTCCAGGATCATCCCTAAAAACATGTATTATTTTCTATACACAACTTTTAAACCTATTCTCACATATATATGCGATTTTGACCCTTAAACCCGCGTACATCGGGATGTGTGCAAAAGACCAAATAGTTTTGGAGTTTTTTTTTATGTGGATCCGAATCACTTGTCTCTTGGCCTTCCTTATGCCTTGAGATCGCTCATATTTGACCTTCCATTACCCCATCGAAGTACTATATAAGGAACCCTTTGGATACATTGAAGGAAGAGGAATTGAAGAGCAAGAAAACTATAGCCCATTGTTGTCGGAGCTTATACTTGAGTCTACAACCCTTTTTCCCTTAGAGCACTTTGTGTTCTTCCCAAGCTTTCCTTTGCTTATGAGCTTCCTATCAAGAGATGGAGGATTGAAGTGGTGGGGGCCCAGGTAGAGGACTCAGTTTCTCCGATTTGCAGATGTGCCGATAGAGGTTGTCACTATTGTAATCTCTTATTTATATTAATAGAAATATCTTTTCCTGTCCAATATTGTGTATTTAAATGATTATTGAATCCATGGATGATTTTAAATGCTTATATGTTATTGATTATATATGCTATAGTAGGTCTAACACAATTATATACCATGCTTTTCTTGTTTGCTAAATGTTGAGAGAGCAAATTATCAATACAAGCAAGAGTGGAAAAGCTCAACAGGGATCTACATCAACCGTCTAGAATAAGGTATGTATCGAGATCCTTTAGTGTTAGATATTTGGTTTCTCTTGCATATAGGAAAGGATTGATTTTTTTGGTTACTCTGTCTATTGTGGTACCCCAAGCCATAGGAATTTTTCTCCGTAATAGAATTGGTGACAATAATGGGGAGTTCCTAGTCATTTCCTTTGGGGTTTTTTATCGGCATTCAATGTCTTTGAATTGCTCTCATTTCTCTGTTTCTGAGTCGGGTCTAGGGGCATGTTTTCCTGGTAGTGTATGATAGGAGTAAATTTTGTCTTAGCTTGTTTGTTTACCTTATTTTTTATCTCTTTTTCTTCTTGTACATGATTTTTTCCTTCACAGTCACATGTACACGCGGTTTTTACTCGGATTTCCGCGTATATACATGGGTTTTCTGTACACAGTCACGTATGCCCTGAGTTTTTCCTTTTAGGGGAAGATTCAGTGTTGATGGGTGAGTTTGGATGATTGTTGAGCCTCCTTGGATGCTTCTAGAGTCTGTATAAACCTTTTTTCCTCGCCAGAGACGCTTTTTAGGTTGATTTTTTTTAAGAATGTTATTGTCATTGCATTTTCTATTTTTTGTTTTGGTATAAGTGCATTAGGTCTATTTTACCTTGGTGATTTGCTTGGGTTCTGTTTGATAGTACTTACAGAGTCTGGGGGTGGTAGAGTCATTATTTTTCTTCATTATCTCATTTTAATTCAAAAAAATACAAAAATATTTGCTTTTTGGATCATTATGAATTTTTGCATTTTGCATTTTACATAGTACTTGCACTAGGTTTGGTTGGAGAGGTATTAGTCATATTTTCATATAGGAGTGATTGTATTTTTCACGTAGTAGCATTCCCTATTTTTNATTGATTGTTAGGTGTGCATTTTACTTCTTGTTGCGTCATAACACCATTAGTTGCATGATCATTTACCCTTTTGAGTAATAAGCCAATTAAAATCAATGCATAACAAAATGAATTACACTCTTTTCTTTTATAGGGTGAAGCAACAAGATTAGGTTTTAAGGTCTTGGAATAGTTCATTGTGAGTAAATTCTCCAAGACAACTAAAGGAAACATGTATGTGTATGTCCATGTGAGAGTGTGAAATTCCTTGTTATAATTAGTGTTTCTCAGGATCCTCCTCTTACAAGGGACTTAAGCATGAGGCAGTGTGAGCAGTTATTGATTGGGATGGCCCATAGTCATAACTTGGTAGCACCGTAGATATTTCCAGGATTGTATTCATATATGGGGGCTATTTCAATATTTTCGGGCTTTGCTACCCTGCCCATACGATTAATATTGCCTGCGACTGTCCGCCTGAGCATTGATTATATTGAGGTGACCTTAGCTTCCTTACCTAGGTTATCGAGGGGGTACTTCATAAAGGTTATTCTGCAGGTGTCCTAGCCAGGTTGGGGTCAGACAACACAATAGATATATGTGTTGAATCTGAGGGCCAGAATAATTGGTTACAAACCTCCTCTTGTTGTGTATGGGAGTCTCAAGCCTCTCCCAGGAAAGACATACCTGCTTCATTCAGGAGCTCACATATCCTACCCTTTCTTGCTTGTGATTTGGATTTACATTATATAGGTGTATGCTCTGTGCATGCTGGTTTGCCTAGGGTTTGCGTAATTAGAAAGAGTCTTTTTCATTTTTTGAGTCATTATGGATTTGGGTGTGGCACTTCACCGTTCTTGTCATTTAGCAGGACTTTTTCCTTCCACATCTCCTCTTCCTTTAGGAGAGAGAAATAGAAAGTCTGGGTGGACAACTTCTCACATTGATTCACACATGATGGGAGATCATGAGGATGAGATTCCTAAGATGTCTTCTCCACCTCAAGAGGTTGGGGAGGAAGATCCTACTCCTATATATGGTCCTTCACCAGATGTACCTTCACATTCCGGTTATGATCCCTCATTCACAGGTCGCTGGTATTGGTTTCTGGGCGATGAGACTCACCATGAACCCACAAGCACTAGTCATGTTATTTATGGCATGCCTGATATCCTTGCATGTCATCCGGCACATCATGCCAAGTCTAAATTGAACCTAGCACTACGCTTGGGAGCACTCATATTCCTTTCCATGCGAATAGATTTGGGAGCACTAGTCACATTGCACCTTCCATCCCGGCGATGGAAGCCACCTCACATGTTCATTCCAAACCTAGTGTTAGTATTCATATGCAGATACCAGAACCGATACGAGTGACCATAGGGAATACCACTTATATCCCTTCACATGTTTGTTCTTCCTCTGTTCCTACTCCTTCGAATGCATTTTTTACAACCCTTCCTCCCCCTCATTCACATGTTCCTTCGGGTCAGAATGTTGCTACTAGTCATGTTCGTACTGTGACTACCCGTACAATAGTATCTCAAAGTCAAGTATCTCATGTTGTTTCGGGAGGTCACATTCTTGTTTCTAGATCATCTTATGGTCCATCGCATGGAGTTCCCCATATCCCTACTTATGGAGCTTCTCATGGGCTATCCCATGGGACATCTTATGGAGCTTCTCATGGACAATCTTATGGACCACAGTATGGATAGAGCTATAAAACTTATGGGTACAGGTATCAGCAACCCACTTACTCCTCTAATTATGGCTTTGTAGCAATACATAGTCAAGGTACACCACATCATAATGCTTCCATGCAGCCCTACACAGGTCAAAGGGGAGGAGGATATTATGGCCAAGGCCATGGTATTTATAGTAGTCAGCCTTATATGAACCAAAACTATCAGGGAGCATAGCATAGATTGGCTCAACCTAGGCTCCCTTTCCTTGCAACGTTAAATTTACCTGACTTGGCCCGGCTTGGCCGGCTGTCCCTACCAAGCTTCCCTCAGACATTCCCAAATTCGAGGGCAAACCAGGAGAAGATCCTAGTGAACATGTCACTACCTTTCACCTTTGGTTCTTTTCCAACTCCTTACATGATGACGCGATCTGTTCAAGGCTATTTCAATGCACCCTCACTGGGCCTGCAGTGAAATGGCACATAGATTTACCGACGGGGGCATTCTTATTGTTCGATGACCTTGCTATGACATTCCTCAATCATTTCCAGCTACCAGTGCATTATGACGTTGGTATAGAACTCTTGTCGACATTTTGGAAGGACAAAGCCACACATATATCAGACCATATCCAAGAGTGGCATAGATGGAATAGGTTGATTAAAGCTTTCATACTCTTGGATTTTCTCCTTGAGTGGTTCCTTAAATCATTGCTACCTTACATCGCGAAGGATGTTTCTACATCTGGAGTTCAGAACGAGGAACAAGAAATTTTTAGGGCATGGGAATTGGATTTGATTTATTCTCAATCCAGACTATTATATGAGATCATACCTAACGCTCTGTGTTCTAGTTTCGATCCCAAGATAAATCCTGGACCACATGCCGATGGCATTGTGGGTTGTACAAGTACCAAACCCGTGGATTTAGTTGTGAAACAAGTGAGTCAATTATCTATCAATCAATCCATTGTGGGAAAAGCTATTTATTCATATCAACCCACCTAAATGGTGAGTGTACTTTCTGTACAATCATCGAACCAGAAGGGCAACCAGCAGCCCGGAAGGAATAAGAAAAAGGGTAAAAACAATCGTAAGGGTGGGACCAAGAATGAAAATTCAAATTTTAACGACAAGAACGACCGTAATACTGGGGGGGGAAAGCAGTCTAAACATATGGTTAAGTTTCCTTGCAAATTTTGTAAGGATGACCACCTCACTCACTTGTGCCCTTGTATGGAAGACGCCTCGAGATTCATAGCACAGGGCCCAACTGTGCTGACCAATCCTTTACCCCATAATAAAAATATGAACTTGAGTACCCATGATCCTCATGTTGTGTCGAGTGGAGATCAAAATCCAATGGAAACCAGTACTGGTCATGGGTGCATCAACATGGTGTGTGCTACTAAAGTTGTGACTCGTGCGAAAGACTATGGTTTGTCACAACCAGACCTTGGGAAGGAACCTCCTCCTAACAAGATCCCTTCGTATATTGAAAATCCTATGGATAAACCTGATATTGCAACTCGCATTACTAAGGGAGTCCTAAAGCGTTCGGGGCACAATCCTAATGCCCGAGCCACCCAAAACTATTCTGTTGTCGAGGATTTGGGTCAAACTCTTTGTGCGATGTCTGTGCTTGAAGTACTTCAAAGTTTTCCGTCGCAAAGGAAAGATTTACTTTCTGCTCTTGGGGTGAATGATGATAACTCTTCTTTCGTCATCAAATTTGAAACCATGGAACTCTAGCCTTTCTTTCCTTACTACGTGTCTCTCTTGATTCATGTAGAATGTCTTAACATGACCGTCAAACGCACTATGATTGACGAAGGTGCCGCTACTTCCGTGATGTTTTTGTCCTATTGGAATGGTTTGGGTTCTCCCAAGTTGTCTAAATACGCTACCATGTTGACTACCTTTGATGGTAGATCATTTCAGCTGCACGAAATTCTTCCTTCTCTTAAGGTTTGTTTGGGAGGGAACATCATCGCGATCGAGGTCGAGGTGGTTGAATTTCCCCTTGATTACAATCTTTTACTGGGTCAAAATTAGATGTATAGTATGCAAGCCATAGCCTCTTCTCTATTTTGATTTGTATGCTTTCCATTTAATGGGAAGATTGTTACAATTGATTAGAAATCATTCAAAAATCTGCTTGTTAATGCATCGTCTGGAACTTCTATCCCGATTATCGACCATTCTTAGCTAGAAACTGGGAGGGTGGGTGTAGGTATGTATCCATCCCTTACGGGGATATTTATTTGTCCTGCACCCATCCTTATGATCGTATCTAGTTTTGATGAGGCTTCATCTTCATTGAATTCAGTGTCTTTTCGCACTACCCATATGGAAGATCATTGGATTCTTCCTACACTAAGTCCTTTGAACGGATCTATCTAAATAGACGTGTCGTTGCATGCAACAATGATAGCATATCAAGTGAATATTTATTGTGTTGCAGAGCCTAGTCCTTCCTCTTTGCAGATGGAGGAGGAGGACCCATATGTGCTGCCTGCATGGGCAGTTCAGTCCTCTCATGCACATGATTTCCTTGATAGTGTTTTTCCATCAGATGAAGCTATTATTGAGGCCATGTCTGGGGTTGAGCCACCTTGGGAAGAGTTGCATCATAGATCTAATTTTATTCCTGAGCTTGACCGTTTGGAGAGTGAGGACTTTAGGGAGATTCTTAGCAAGAAGATTGGTAGCCCCGTGGTTCGATTAAGCTCTCCTGGTCAGATGGCTGATGGGAACATGGAAAATATATCAACTACTATTCCTATCAATCTCTCTCATGATCCTAGAAAGATTGAGAATGTCTATATTAGGGCAGAATGTTCCCATGCTAAGATTCAGGAGTATACCATGATGTTCAAATAGTTTTGTGATATCTATGCTTGGTCATACAAGGAAATGCTAGGTATCAACCCTCAGATTGTCGAACATGAAATTAATACCTATCCAAATGTAAATCCTGTTTGACAACATTTTCGTGTGGTGAATCCCAGAAAAACACCCACGATTAAGGATGAGATAGAAAAGTTGTTAAAAGCCGGTTTTATCTATCTCGTTCCCTTGAATGAGTGGGTTTCAAACCCCGTTTCGGTTGATAAAAAATAGGGAGTGATCCATATATGCAATGATTTTTGCAATTTAAATCATGCTTGTCCTAAGGATAATTTCCCCAAACCATTTATTGATCAAATTTTGGATGAGTGTGCGGAAGGCGAGGTATTTTCCCATGGATGGATTTTCTGGATATAATCATATTTAAATCAAACCTGGGGATCAACACAAAACTGCATTCATTTTTCCTTGGGGTACGTTTGCATATCATAAGATGCCTTTCGGTATTAAGAACACCAGAGCCACATTTCAGCGGGCTATGACCTTGATTTTTTATGATCTCAAATTGATTATTGAAATATTTATGGATGACCTTGCTGTTCATTCTTAGCTGAGAGTGCATCATTCCTACCATTTTATATTAGTATTCGAAAGATACCGCCATTACCAAGTTAGGTTAAATCCTCATAAGCGCATCCTTTGCATGAAGTCTGGTTGCTTGCTAGGGTTCATTATTTCTAAGGAGGGTATAAGAGTCAATCCCTTAAAGGTTGACGAAATACTTCAATTGTCTCCCCCAAGAAATATTAGACATCTTCAATGTTTGCAAGGAATGGAAAACTTCTTAGAGATATTCGTGGTTTACATTGCCAATTTGACTAAAGCCTTTATGCATGTTTTAAAGAAGGACACTACCTTTTGCTGGGATGAGGGAGCCTAGGAGTCCTTTGATGCTCTTAAGCGAGCCTTAGCATCGGCCCCCGTGCTTATTCCACCCGACTATAGCCGTGACTTTTTTATTTATGTGGCCGTGTCCATGGAGACGATTGGTATGGTTTTGGTTCAAGAGGATGAGGAGATCCATGAGCATGTCATATATTATTTGAGCCAGAACCTTATAGATGTGGAAATATGTTATTCCCATGTGGAGAAACTTGCCTTACCCACCGTTCATGCAATTCAGAGATTGAGACACTACATTCTCCTTCACCAGAGCTTGGTGGTAACTCATATCAATCCATTTCAGTTCATCCTCACTAGAAGGATGATCAGGGGAAAGTATAATAAATGGATTGTTATTTTGCAAGAATTTGATCTCGAGTTTGTTTCGGTGAAATCAAAGAAATCGTTAATTTTTGTGGAGCTCATTTCTAATTTCCCAAGTGAGGAGGAGGAGGAGGTTTATGAGGATACATTTATCGATGAGCATATTTTCCTTATCTCAACTCTAGATCCATGGTATGGGGATATCATCATATATTTAGAAATGTTGAAGGTCCCTACTCACCTTTCACGTAATGAGTGACGACGATTACATCACGTATCTAAGAACTAAGTTATAGTGGATAACACTTTGTACCACCATGGGGTAGATTCCATTTTATGTCATTATTTAACCCATGAAGAGGCTAAGGTTGTGTTGAATGATTGCCACGGAGGGGCATGTGGTGGTCATTTATCTGGGCTTTCTATAGCCCAAAAAATCTTGAGAGCAGGATATTTTTGGTTGTTGATATTTAAAGATTATGTTAATGCGGTCAAGAAGTGTCACCCTTGCTAGGTGTTTGTATGAAATATGTGCTCACATCCTACCCCGTTACATCAGATTATCACCTCCGGTACCTTCACCAACTGGGGGATTGAATTCATGGATTGCAACCCAACTTTGGCTAGGAGGCATCATCATATTATAGTGGCTGTTAATTATTTCACAAAATGGGCTGAGGCTATGCCCATAATAAAATCCGACGTTAAGACAACCACGCATTTCGTATTCAACCAAATTATTACTTGGTTCAGTATTCCAAAAGAGCTTGTCACTGACCATTGTATGCACTTTCAAAATCAAATGATGGAAGAGTTGGCCTTGAATCCAAGGTATAAGCAGGATCACTCTTCCTCTTATTACCCTTAGGTGAATGGATAGGTTGAAGCAGTGAACAAATCACTTAAGTCCATTCTCCAATGAACCATCACACAAAGCAAAACAAATTGCAATATCATGTTATATCCTTCTTTGTGGGCCTATAGGATCATTGTTAAGACTGCCACCGGTTTTTATCCATATCAGCTTGTACATGGAGTGGATTTTGTCTTGCCAGTTGAATGTAAAATCCCTTCATTGAATCTAGCTATAGAGCTTTTACTAGACACTTCTGCATTGGAAGAACGTTTGCTCAACTTAGAGCAGCATCGGGATGCCTTAGTGTCTCTAGAAGTAAATAAGCGTCACGTTAAGGTCCAGTATGATAAGTCTATCCATTCGAGGAGGTTTAGTGAAGGTGATTTGGTCCTTTTGTGGGATCAAGATAAAGAACCCTTGGGGGCAAGGAAGTTTAATCCCATGTAGTATGGTCCTTATGTAGTTAAACATGTGTTAGGAAAGGGCACGTATGAGCTGGTGGATTATGAAGGGAGAACCTTGGTGAAGCCTAGAAATGGGATCTATCTTAAAAAATACTATTCATGATCTTCAGCCGTGGCTGATTATTGTATATTATTGTACAATTTTTTGCACAGTTAGGTTTTCTTATGGTGATTGGGTTTGTTGATTAGCTTTTTTTTCTTATGGTAGATGTCAATGGAGTCTTCCACTTACATTGGATTTGCTAATGGTGCTAGCCACCACACTCAACACTCAGCCTCTACTGCTTGGGTGATTTATACTCCTACGTGTTAGGTATTGTCTTTAGGAGGCGTATGTTTATGGCCTTCTTCGAACAATGTTGCTGAGTATAGTGTCGTTATCGAGCTATTACGGGATGCCATTTCACATGGTGTTGTCTCTCTTGAGGTACGTCTTGATTCACAGTTAGTAGTGTCACAACTTAATGGCTTGTATCATATTAGGGATCCAACATTATTATGAAGATTCTTATGTGTGATATTTTCAGAACGACAATTTGACAACATAACATACATACATGTTCCAAGAATTTTTAATCAAGTTGCTGACTCATATGATAACTATGTGTTAGATTGGCATTTGTTTCATAGACCATAAGAACATCACAAACATATATTTTTACACACATGTAAATAAATAAAATCGATCATCATAAAAAAATTTCATTAAACATCCAAAATGTGACATCATAATACGTAAGTGTCATAATACAAAAATGGGGCTTCCAAGCCACCAAATTATAATACACGGTAGTACAAAAATGAATCACTCTCAGGTCTCTAATCCTGTGGGGGAGGAGGGGGGTTCTGATCATGGTAGCACACCATGACTCTAGCTAGTCATCGGAATAACCAAACCCATGCTCGTGGTACACCAGCAACCTGAAGCTGCATGGCCTCAGGAAAGTCCTTGACTTGTGCCATGGGTACCCTGTGTGTCAAGCATACAAAGTTTGTGTGGATGCTTTAAAGCATCCACTCTGCATCCACACCCATGATATCATCTCCTCTTCCCCTCCGTCTATGATGAGGGAAGCTGTTAGGCCACCATGGTCCAACACCTGCATACATATGACATATTGTCACTATGTGTCATCACACCAAAACATGTCTTTTGAGTCTATATATCAAAAAACACAAAAAAAATTAATAATTAAAAAAAATTTAAAAAGTGGGTTTGTGATTCGTTACCAATATCATCGTATGCTACTCCTGGTGGTAGGGGCATGTCGAGATCTCCTTGAAAATCTATCCCTGCATAAAAGTAATCATCAATGGCAATGATCTGTCATCGCCACCATGGAAAGAAATCAGCTGCATAGGGGTTGGACACCCTACGTCTGCCTAGTCTGTGGATAGGATCTTCCCAACGTTGTTGGGCTGGATCTTGAACCCCATGAGGAGGAACGTCAACTCTAGGGCTTATCCCCAAAACACTCTCAAAGAAGAACGTGCTCATTATACTGCCGAAACCAAAGTTTTGTACCCTACCCATATTGCAATCACTGAGCTGCTGCTTCATGTTACTCAATAGCACAGTACTCCAATCGTAAAATATGGGTCTCATGCACTCCACTACATATAACATAAATGGCCGCAAGGCCTGGTGGAGTGATTCTAGACAAGCTATCCTACCGAGTGCCAATAGTATGGCCTTTAGGCCTAGCACCTGGATGGAGTTTGTCAGGATTTGACTCCCAACCTTGTCCATGTCCAAAAAATAGTATATTGTAATGTACTCATCAATGGTGAGGCCACCTTTGGACCCGTGAGAGCATAGGTTCACCACCTCTCCCCATCGGGACAATCCGGTAATGAAGTATATGTCCTCCACCTCCATAGTGAGGGACATCCTGTCGATATGAAATGACTCTAAGTTTGGATCCCAGTAGTCTACTAGCATCTGCAGGAGTCTTGGTTTGGCCCTCAAGCTGTTAAGACACCAAAACTTGTATAACCCTCATGCACGTAGAGCTTGTTGAGCCATCAAATCACCCCGAACAGCCTCTTCTACATCTCCATGTTACCTCTCCCTCCATTCTAGAACCATTTTGCACATTAAAAATATTTTTTGTTCAATATATACCTTTAAAAACCATGTGCACAGTTGCATATGTGACTATTTGCAAAACAGATACGTATGTACGCGGGTTTGGGAGGTTTTTCCATGTATATCCATCCCTATACGTGGAAAAAGTCCCGATTTCCATGTGGTCCAAAACAACCATTTTAGACTGGCCTAAAAGTCAAATTTTCACCATGGAAATTGAAAAAATTTGCATGAAAATGGAATAGGAGGACATGAGAAGTTACCTAGAACAAACGGTGTCGAATTTCATCAGACGAAGCTCCTGGAATTTGTGTTTGAAGCTCTAAGCTCAAATGGGTAAAAATTTCAAATGATATGTAATTTTTGAATTTTTTACCTTTTTATAGAAAAATTTTGAATTTTTTGAAATTTTCTACCCCCTTTCTATAGTTTTGAACCATTTCTGACCATTTTGGACTGTTTTGGACTAATCTGATGATGTAGTAGTCTGTTTTGAGCGTAGTTTCGACCATTATTTTGACTCATTCATGCCACTCTCAGGTATTATGTCTAAACTGGAATATAGGTTAGATTTCACATATGTGTGCATTTTGCATGACCTTATGACCATTTGATTATAACCTTACATATGAACCCATCCTATCTTGTCACGAAACTTCTTGCTGTTTTAGAAGTGACATGATGTGAATGGTATATCTTGACCATACATGGGTGCCCTAGTTAGCTCCTTTTTTTTGCATTTGGTTCCCATCCAGACATTTTTCCCTTTAGGGTGTGGGAGTCCTTTATATAGTATATCCATGTCTTTGCGTAAGAGCCTCATACTCCTCTTGATCTTTTTTCTAGCCTTTGTCCCTAGGAGTCCCTTATGTCAAGTTGTAATTGCATTATCATGAGTTTTTCCTGCCTCATTGAGCCTTATGCTAGCTTTCCTAACTTTGATTATCAGCCATATACCCCAATCCTGTCTCATGTCTAGACACGCAGAACCATTTTACATATCCTTTACAGCTTGATTCCCCATTTTTTTACCGGGAGGGGAATTTCCCTTGAGTGTCTTTATCCTACACGTGTATCCTTGCATTGAGCATAGGTATGTTCCACTACTTGGAACTATTTTGTTTTCCCATTGACATCGTCTCCTCCTAGTCTGTAACTATAAAGCACATTTATTCTTTTTCAAGCTTTTCAAAATATTTGAAAAAGTCAAAAAAAAAATAAAAAACCAAAAATCCGGACAAGAAAAGATGTTATCTTTGCAGCAGTTGAGTCATGTCGCCTTCGAATAGAGCAATGTATATCACATCCATTGGTTGGGTTAATAGTTTGACTTTAGGAGATGTACTTGTTTCTCTGAGTTTATCTCCACCGACTGGTTAAGATTCCAGTCCCTATGGAGCCTCTGTCGATGCCTCCTATGTCGCAGAGATGTCCTAGTTTTGTATATCAAGTCTATGATGCCTACATTCAGTCACCATTCACCTTTATTCTCTTGTTTGAAGGAAGTTGAAACCTAAGTCGACTATTCCTCAGTCCTCTTGACTTTGTATGTCGGCCATTCCCGGTATTGATACTAGTTCGTGCACTTTATGATCAAGTCCTTCCACATTATATAGCCTTGCTAAGCACCTCGTGTTGGATGATGGGGGATGCCTTAATGCCATCCTTCCAGCGGATTTCATCCCATCAACTTCAGATCATTTATTCTGGGATAGGAATCTAGAGTCATTTTCGAGTGCCTTGAGACTTGCAGTCATCAGTGGAAGGTTCTCTCGCCATTAACAGTTTTGGGAATACGTCAATGTCACCTGATCGATGGATCCTTTCAAGTGTTTGAGCTCAACACATTTATTCACACTTGTTAGTTTGCACTCTAGTACCTTGATTCCCATTTACATTATCGGTGGGTGATCTTGCGTCTGTTAACGGTATACATCAATGACCGGTAATCAGATGATGGACTACTATGCTCGACCTTGACACCTCTATTCACATACAAGGACATGTACTTGTAGCAGATTGTGTAAAATACCTTCCAGATTGGTGGCATTTCATATATGCTACCTCCTTGATCATGCCAGTGTTCATGAGATTTCAGCTCTCGTGACTTGATTCCAGTGTATGTAAGATATTACCATCCATTATGGAGATCTTGATCCATTACATATCTTCATCCTTTATGGAAATCATGATCCTTTGTATATCTTTATCATGGAGATTCTGATCTATCTATATTGTACATGGCGATGACCACACATGTCATATTTTGTATCATGCCTATTCATGGCGATTTTACTCTTATATATCCGAGACTGCTATATCTACTTGCAGTTATGTGCAGAGTTTGATCATTGTATTGTACTATTGGATGACTAGTTCTTCCACCTGGCTCTTCATCACTCCACTTCTGGGATGGACTTATAATGTATTTCTACCATCGTATCACCCCTTTGACCTCACACATTAGGGGGCATCTGTTACAGTTGATTTTACCACACATGGTGGATCACACCTTTATGGCCTTCCCTGTTCCTCTGCAGACTCTTTGGACCCCATGGACCATTTTTGTACCTTTGATGTTTCCAATATCATCCCTAAAACATGTCTTATTTTCTATACGCAACTTTTAAACCTATTCTCATGTATATACGTGGTTTTGACCCTTAAACCTGCATACATCAGGATGTGTGCAAAAGGACAAATAGTTTTGGAGTTTCCCTTCATGTGGATCTGAATCACTTGTCTCTTGGCCTTCCATATGCCTTGAAATTGCTCGGATTTGACCTTCCATTACCCCATTGAAGCACCATATAAGGAACCCTTTGGATACATTGAAGGAAGAGGAATTGAAGAGCAAGAAAACTATAGTCCATTGTTGCCGGAGCTTATACTTGAGTCTACATCCCTTTGTCCCTTGGATCACTTTGTGTTCTTCCCGCGGCTTTCCTTTGCTTGTGAGCTTGATATTGAGAGATGGAGGATTGAAGTGGTGGAGGCCCAGGTGGAGGACTTAGTTTCTCTAATTCTCAGACATGCTGACAGAGGTTGTCACTATTGTAATCTCTAATTTATATTAATAGAAATATATTTTCCTGTCCAATAATGTGTATTTAAATGAGTATTGAATCCATGGATGCTTTTAAATGCTTATATGTTATTTATTATATATGCTAGAGTAGGTCTAACACAATTATATAGCATGCTTGTCTTGTTTGTTGAATATTGAGAGAGCAAATTATCAATACAAGCAAGAGTGGAAAAGCTCAACGGAGATCTACATCAACAGTCCAGAATAAGGTATGTATTGGGATCCTTTAGTGTTAGATATTTGGTTTCACTTGCATATAGGAAAAGATTGATTTATGCGGTTACTCTGTCTATTGTGGTACCCCAAGCCATAGGAAGTTTTCTCCATAACAGTGTTCATAGCAAAGAATATATCTAGCCTTGTATTCGTCAGATATATCAATGACCCAATAATCTATCTATACTAAGTCATATCCACTAACTATGATGTCTCATCAGAAAACAACTTCATGTTGGTATCCATGGGTGTGTCCATGGCTTTACAATCCAACATATCAAATCTTCTTCATATTTCCACAACTTACTTTACCTGGTTTGGAAATATTCCTTATGGGATTTTCCACACATCCATCCCAAGGATATAATGCATCAATCCAAGATCTTTCATCTTGAATTCTTCAGCTAGCTTGTTCATGTAATCTATGATATGTTTCTCATTTCCATTCAGAAATAGATCATCCACATACATCAATAGTATGACAGGTTCTGTTGGAGACATTTACCATCATACACACTCTTTTGGTCAAATTGGCCTAGTTAAACCACTATCTAAGTTTAATTGACATCAGTGGAGCATTAATTGCCATCATCCAGTCACACCCATGCCTACCTATAGTCAAGGAGGCTAACTTAGCCTTCTCCTACAGTCAAGGAGGCTAACTGGAGCACTCCGGGGGTGATCTGTGTGACATTAATGCACCTAATTGCTAACTGGTGGTTACAATCAGTTCAACCAGTCAGTTATAGTCAGTTAAGGTGCCCCCAGTCATTAAATATATTATTTAATGATTATTTAATGATTATTTATTATTATTTAATGATCTAGAGTCAACAAGTCACCTCCACCAACTTCTAATGGTCAATTCAGCTTCAGTTAACCTCATCGGGGTTCATTGGAGTCATGGAGCACTAGCACTTGATGGTTGGATTGCTATGACATGTGTCTGATCTCCTTTAGTTGAGATTCAGTCATTTATTGCACTTTGACTTCAGTTAGGGTTTGGTGAGTCAATTAGGTTTTTGGTCAAGTGGTTAACTAAGTGTGATTGAATGGTTGAGAGTCAGTTAAGCTAGACTCACTCACTGAATTCGAATTGTCTCCTTAGGTATTTGAATTCTTCATGGAGTTAAGCTATTTCTCAACATTGGTATTGTAACCCTTTATTGTTTATTAAATATACAGAGAGGAAACCAATTCCGGTTCCGATTATTACCAATTCATGAGTATTTGTTAATTATTCTTTGATGATTCTGATTCCAAGTTCCTAGATCATGTGCAAGAATTAATATGGTATCAGAGCTTGTAGCAGGATGAAGATCAATCTCTCAAAAACAAGATTTTTGACAGATTTCTCCATGAAATGTGAGCAATAGCTCAAAAACCCAGCACTACACTAGAATCCAAGGCTTACCACTTAATACCCCAAGTAAAGAACTTGTTGATCAAGCTTGCTTGATTGACTATGCTGGGTGTGATGAAATCCTAGAATGTGCAGGCTATCCGACCTTATTTTTCCCTTTCTATTTTTATTTTTAGGTTTCTACAGGTGAAGCATTCACTACGGCATATCCAAATGGCCTCCTCAGTACCTCTCTTGACTCCATACAATTTCCACACATGGAAAAATAAAATGGAGCTTCAATTACACTCCAAAGGACTCCATAGAGTTGCCATGGACACTGAAGTTGAGCCTGGATCTATCATAGAAAAATAAAGATTCTTGAACAAGAAGGATGAAACCTTCGGTTTCTTATGCCTCTCTATTTCCAAATACCTTCTCTTCCATCTTACGGATCTGAAGACACCGAAAGAAATATGGGACAAATTGGAATCTCTATATAGAAAGCATGATGACTTGAGAGTTTACCAACTCGAAAATGAACTCATGTCTCTCCAACCTTCCAATTTCGAGACTCTGAATGATTTCTTTACAAAGTTCAAACATACTATTTTTCTCTTGAATCAATGCAAAGTGGAGAAGGAGGATGATCAGCTCATCCTAGCCATCCTCTCCAAACTCAGGGCTGATTATTCAGTTTTTGTTTCTACATTCCGTGTAGGGAAGCTCACAATTCCCAGATGGAAGATGCCTACACTCAATGCCTTCATTGTGTCCCTAACTAATGAACATGACAAGCTTGTCAATATGGGGATCATCCGATATTCCCGTGATCAATCCCTCCATGTCTCAGGGCCCAAAGATGTGAAGGGTAAAGGAAAGTTGCAGAAAAATTAGAAAACTAAATTTGATGCTCCCAAGCCTAGAGTTGAAAATCAGCAGCATGATGAATCTTTCGGCTCAAGGAAGAACAAAGGAAAAGGGCACAATGGGAAAGAAAAAGTCAAGTGTTCTTACTATGGGAAGGGTTTTCACCCTGAACATGCTTGCATGAAGAAAAATCTTGATGAAGCAACCTCTCTCCTTGAGAGGAATCACATCAATGTTTCGGAGAGCTTTCGGAGGAGAGATCACCAAGATCGGGAACCACGGCATGAGAAAGGTCATGCACTCATGGCAAGCACTTCAAAGTCCAAAGCACTGTTGATTGATAGTGGAGCTTCAAATCACATGATGGCTAAAAAATACTCCTTTTCATCCTTGTAGACTGGCAAATCCATTCCCATCCACATGGGAGATGAATCCACCATCATTTCCAAAGGACAAGGTACTATAGATCTAGAAAATGGTTTTTTTTCTAAACTTTTGTATGTACCATCTCTAGTAGCAAATCTCCTTAGTGTATATCAGATGACACATACAGGAATGCCTAAGAGAGTCTCTTTCAGCCCAAATGATGTTGAGATAACAGAAATTGCATCCGGGAAACTCATTGCAAAAGGCCTTGCAAATCATCATGCAAGAGCCTATGAGTTCTCTCACTTTGTTGCGGATGCAAAGCCCACCGCTCTACTACCTCATGGAAATGAGGTTAGTAGGCTGTGGCATGATAGGTTTGGCCATCTAAATTTCAAATATTTGCAGCAATTACAGAAAAACTCCATGGTTGAAGGCCTCCCGGTCATCAAGGCAACCACAGGAGTCTCCAAGGGCTGTGTGATTGGAAAACACCTTGAGCACAAGTTCGATCGGGGGAAGGAAAACTGAGCTACAAGCATATTGGGGCTGATACATTTTGATATCAGTGGTCCAATTCCTGTCACATCCATGAATGGATCAAGGTACCTCCTTACCTTTATTGATGATTTTTCAAGGTATACATGGGTTTTCTTTCTCAAAAAGAAATCAGAAGTATGTAAAAAAAATTCTGAATTGAAGGCCTTGATCGAAAATGCCTCTGGGCTTATGATCAAGATCTTGAGATCTGATAATGGAGGAGAGTATTTCAGTAATGATTTTCTGTACATTTTCTCCCAAAGTGGTATTCAGGTCCAACATTCAATTCCCTACACTCCCCAGCAGAACGGAATAGCGGAAAGGAAGAACCAGTCTCTCAAAGAGATGACCACCTGTATGTTGGAGTCAAAGAAGCTTGCTACAAATTTGTGGGCTGAAGCCATGCATGCTGCAGCATAAATTCAGAATAGGGTACCACATTCATCAGTGAAATTAAATACTCCTTTCGAAGCATACTTCAGACACAAGCCAGATGTGTCGAACCTACGGGTGTTTGGGTCCACTTCATGGGCCCGGATTCCACTTGATAAAAGAAGGGCTTTGCAACTGTAGAGCATAGAATGTCTGTTTATTGAGTATCCTGATGAATCTAAAGGATTCAAGATACTGGATATCAAGACCAAACAGATCATCATCGAGAGAAGTGTCAAGTTCGATGAGCCTCTTCAGGAGGTGGAACTAGTGAAGGAGAAAACTGTTGAATTTCCTTCCTATTCCACTGAATATTTGGATGATGAAATTGGGGGTGACGAACCTGATTTGGATCCTCTTATTTCTGATGTTAGTGTGAATAAATAATTATATACTTAATCATAACCTGAAGTGCAAAATCATCTTCCTACATGGGCCCAAAAGACACTCTCCTCTGCAAGAGACAACATTGGAAATCCGGATGATCCACGGAGAACCCGGTCTGATTTCCAAAGAGCAGGTATTGCTCTCTCTTGTTCTGATAATTTGCTGTCTGAAACTTGCTATTTGATGATTAGTTCATATCCAAAATCCTACTACCATTCTCAAAATGATCCGAGATGGAAATTTGCCATGGATGAAGAGATGAATTCTCTTCAGAAAAACTCTACTTGGGAGCTAGTTTCTCTTCCTCCGGGAAGGAAATTGGTTAAATGCAAGTGGGTGTTTCAGACAAAGGTTGCTTCTGATGGAAGCACCTACAAATATAAGGCAAGTCTGGTAGCAAAATTTTTCTCTCAAGTCCAAGGAGTGGACTACCATGAGACCTTTGCACCAGTTGCAAAAATGGACTCCATCCGTCTTGTTTTGGCTATTTCCGCATCCAAGCACTAGGAGGTGCATCACATGGATGTTAAGTCAGAATTTCTGCATTGGTTATTTTCATGAGGAAATATACATGAATCATCCTAAGGGCTACATCACTGATCCATATTTGGTTTGCAAGCTAAAGAAGTCACTATAGGGGTTAAAACAGGCCCCAAGAGAGTGGTATTCCAAGATGGATGCCTTCCTTCTCTCGCAAAACTTTCAGAGATGTAGATCAGATCCAAATGTGTATTTACAGCAGAATTATGGTAATATAATTATAATTGTTTTATATTTTGATTACTTACTGATCACAAGTAGCACAATTTCCTCCATTTCAGCCATCAAAACCGCTCTCCACAATGCCTTTGAAATGAGTGATTTGGGGCTTCTAAAACAATTTTTGAGGCTCAAAATCGAGCAAAATTCTGATGGGATTATGGTCACTCAGTACAAATAAATTTCAGACCTGTTAGTCAAGTTTAACATGGCTGAATGTAGACCTGCAAAATTCCCTTTCCTTTCAGGTATCAGCCTTGAAGAAGGAAAAATCACACCTCCCATGGACTGCACTATCTATCGACAGCTGATTGGTAGCTTGTTGTGCTTGACACATTGTAGGCCTGATATTTGTTATGCCATGAATGCTGTATCAAGATACATGCAGCAGCCTCATGATATTAATTCGAAGGCAGCCAAGAGGATCCTCTAGTACATTCAGGGAACCAGGACCTACGGCATTCACTATGCTGCAGATTTCGAGCTAGAGTTGGTTGGATACACAGATTTAGATTGGGCGGGTGATTCTATTGATAGGAAGTCAACTTCCTGATATGTATTCATGTTTGGTGGTGGCCCTATTTTCTGGTCAAGCAAAAATCAGGCTGACATAGCACTATCTTCAGCAGAGGCCGAGTGTCGAGGAGCAGTGAATGCTTGCATCCAAGCAGTTTGGTTGCAAGGCATTCTTTCAGAGTTTGGTCTTGGTATTACTTTGTCCACTGTACTCTTTTGTGACAACCAGATTGCTATTAAGATATCCACAGATCCAGTTACCAGGCAGAGGACCAAGCATGTAGAGATTCACATGCACTACATCAGGGAGCTAGTGCATGACAGGACCATCATTCTGCAATACTGCTCGACTAATGAGCAGATTGAAGACATATTCACCAAGAGATTTTCAAAAAATAAGTTCACTTACCTCTGTTCATTGTTTGGGGTGAGTTCATCAGGGTGATCCAGACTACTTTCAGTGTTCAGCTTGAGGGGGGGTTTTTCCCATTGGGTTTTCCCTCTTTTCCTCACATAGTTTGTTTTGAGCATTGTTTTAGTTTCATCATTGTACATGGTGACCTATGGCCTTAGTTTCCAAGGCCCTAGCATTTTTATGCATATATGTTTTCTAACTCTTCCTGAGTATAGCTTAAAGGGGGGTGTTGGAGACATTTACCATCATACACACTCTTTTGGTCAAATTGGCCTAGTTAAACCACTATCCTAAGTTTAATTGACATCAGTGGAGCATTAATTTCCATCATCCAGTTACACCCGAGCCTACCTACAGTCAAGGAGGCTAACTTAGCCTTCTCCTACAGTCAAGGAGGTTTACTAGAGCACTCTGGGGGTGATCTGTGTGACATTAATGCACCTAATTGCTAACTGGTGGTTACAATCAGTTCAACCAGTCAGTTACAGTCAGTTAAGGCACCTCCAGTCATTAAATATATTATTTAATGATTATTTATTATTATTTAATGATATGGAGTCAACAAGGCACCTCCACCAACTTCTGATGGTCATTTCAGCTTCAGTTAACCTCATCAAGGTTCATTGGAGTCATGGAGCACTAGCACTTGATGGTTGGATTGCTATGACATGTGTCTGATCTCCTTCAGTTGAGATTCAGTCATTTATTGCACTCTGACTTCAGTTAGGGTTTGGTGAGTCAATTAGGTTTTTGGTCAAGTGGTTAACTGAGTGAGATTGAATGGTTGAGAGTCAGTTAAGCTAGACTCACTCACTGAATTCGAATTGTCTCCTTAGGTATTCGAATTCTTCATGGAGTTAAGATATTGCTCAGCATTGGTATTGTAACCCTTTATTGTTTATTAAATATACAGAGAGGAAACCAATTATGGTTCCAATTATCACCAATTCATGAGTATTTGTTAATTATTATTTGATGATTTTGATTCCAAGTTCCTAGATCATGTGCAAGAATTAATACGTTCATCATCCATAACCTTGAGGTAAAGGTTAGGATCAACTTTAGTTTTGGTAAATTTCATTCTTATCAAGAATATATCTATTCTTCATACCAAGCTCTAGGAGCTTGCTTTAGTCCATACAAATCCTTTTTCAACTTGCATACATTAGTCGCTCTATTTTCAAATTCAAATCCTTGTGGTTGTTCAATGTAAACTTATTTTTCAATCACACCATTAAGGAAGGTTATCTTTACATCCATCTCGTGTAATTCTCACTTCATCATGGAAGCAAGTTCCATGATAGTTCTAATGGAAGTGTATCTTTCTCCTGGAGAAAATGTCTCTTCATAATGAATTCCCTTTCTAAGAGAATCCTTTAGCCACAAATATTTCCTTCCATCACCAACATGTTTTATCTTGCAAATCCACTTGGAAGATACCACTCTTGCTTTTTCGTTTGGGTAATATATCCCAAACATTATTATTGTATTCTTCCATCATTGCATCTACCATGAGTTCATTCTGCCAGGTCAGTGACATATCATAGTCTTCCGCATTTAACCTTGAAGGTTGGAACCCACTTTAATCTTGGTAAAGTATTGGTCCAGTAGGGAGTTTTCCATCCTGTCGTATCTTGTGGAACTCAGGGATCTTCTGCAGTCACTCCCCCTGAAGAAAAGCATTATCCTCTCTCTGTATTCTATACTAGAGTGACAGGAAGCACCCTATGCTACTATGTATCCATCTCAGGTTATTAGATACCAAGATCCCTTTATCTTGAACTTTGTCAAAAGGCTCCTATTGCACCCATATATGAGCTTGTTATCTTCTATAGGGTTCCATCTTTAACCTTGTAGAAATGGTTAATATATTCATCACTCTAGGTGATATTTCAAGATCCTGGATGTGCTTTTCTATGGGTGCCTTTTGAGCTCATAGAAAACCTATTTGGTATAGGTGGTTCTTTGCTTGATATATACTTCTACTTCATTGGAGAAGTGTGTCTGGTCAATAGAGTATGTCATTCCATAGCCTATTCTTTCTTATAAAAACAACGAACCTTGTTTTGTATACTTATTCTTGTAGATCCATAAGGAAGACACTACAAAATTCTCTTCAAGTCTCATAATCATATCCTAGACATCATTCCCCATGATCAATTGTTGCTCTTTGATCATGTCTTCCTCCATAGCTGGAAGGGTTTGCATCAATAATGTCACCCAATTGTGTCACACAACTAGAGTGTGTTTTACGCCTCTTAATTTTGTTTGGAAGTATTGTCATACTTTTCTTCATCTTGGAATATCTCTCATGCCAAAGATGGTCTTCATCTCTCGAGGTGATCTACCTCTCTCTGAAGCTCTTTCTTCCATCGCGGTGTCCTTGACCCTGGGAGCTTTCGGTTCATGTTTATTCTATTGAATCTTGAATTTTCATCACTTGTTCTTCGGAACAACTTTCATCCTCCTTTTCTTGTAGGAGGTTTTACACAACCTTTCCTACAAGTCAAATGCATCAGTTGCATGGTTATAACCATTTCATAGGACATATGCATAATGAAAAATTCTTATGCATCATGCAATTGTTTATCCAATACAAGATTCATCCATATCTCATAGAAAATTTCAAGATGCCTTCTATATCTACCATGACATCATTGATATTGTTCGCTAAATCCAATATGTTAGCAAAGAGGTTACATTCAATATAAGTAGCAATGGGGTGTTGTATAGCACCATGGGCTACTTACCCATAACATGCATATTAGTAGTACACTGTTATTTAATGCAAACATTCTATCATGCATAATACACAACATATATAGGAAAGACAATTAAAATAATTATCTTTGTTTGTTAGTCTTCATCTCCTTCTGGATCAGCAGCTTCTTCTTTGATCAGTGAGCTTGCTTCAATCTCATGCTTGCTTGAATGCTTTTCTGGAATGATGCTTTCGGTGGACCTAGGGCTTGATAGAGAAACCCTAATTTTTCAAATTAGGTATCTTTCATACTTATTGGATAGAAATATGTCCCTCCTTAAGGCGAGTTGAGCAGCATACTCATTTTCCCAAAACTGTGATTAGAACTACAAAATATTTGATGCCATATTTTTCTTCAATTTCTTCTTCAAAATTTCCTAATATTGTTTCTAAAGTATATCCAAAAGTATTGCTCCTATGTGTCTAAAAATTCTCAATGAGGTAGCATCGTTTGTAATATTTCCATAACTGTAGGTTAAAGCAAATTTGGTTTCACCAATTGCTACTTATGTGAGTTTTCTGAAGGTGACTTATTTCAGGATTGTTCAACATATAAAACTTGTATGGACTTCCAAGTGTCACTGTTTCATCTTCGGAGCATCAAACTTTTACCAGATAAATTACAGTTTGTTCTCTATTTGGAACATCTTGTGAAATTTCATTTGGACCTTTGTATCCTGAGATATAGAAATTTTCCCTAGGCCACTTGTTTAGGACTGAATCTTGGGAGAGGATGGAACCCTGATTCGGAGGAATCATATATCCTATAATATAGCTAATATGAGCCTGAAACTTGTACAAATAGTACATCAGGAATTTATCTTCGCCCTATAAAAGTTTCAGCTCTTGAGCCTTCTCCAATCTCCAGATATAGAAAATGCACCAAAATGACTACTTTTAGGGTTTTTTAAGCACACAACCCTAATCTTCAATAGTTGTAGTTGTAGAAATATTTTGGCTGTACAAAGACTTATTTCAAGGTGGCACTGATACCATGTTAATTTTTTAATGATTATATCAAGTATTATAACATTTATCATCATAACAACATAACCATAAGAAAAATATCACTGAAAGATAGATAATCACAACCACACAAAAGAACACAAAGATTTATCCTGTGCAACTGTCATGGGGAATAAAACCCAACAAAACTTCCTATGTATAAGATGTATAAAAAGTAAAATACATGATCCCAGATAGGTGCGCTTCCCTCCAGCAGATATGTCTCTCTCTCTCTCTCCTATGCACTATGCACAAGTGAGTGTGTGTTCAAATGAGGAACACATATCCTCTATTTATACTCTTTTTGTCACTTGACATTTAACCTAACAAGTAGGCCCCACTCAACTAAGTGGGCCAACTTCACTTAGGAAGACTCAATACAATATTATATTATATTCATTAGGGTACTATTTCCCCAACTTACAATGGAGGCTGTACCTCATGACTCTATGATGACCAAATACAATAGTAACATCTTGTCAGAGGAATAATAACATCTCCCTTGGGTTACATCAGTAAAATAAATTTAGAATATCATTTTAAGTTACAATATTCAACAACTAGACCAACGATGGACTCCAAATTCGGTGAAGCGACTTTCATAAAAAATTCACGCACACTCGCTAATGTTAAACAAATTGCTAGTTGAATCAGTGGAATTTTTGTGGACCATCAAATTTGTGTCCCCATTAGATCTACACTAGACTCCAAATTTGATGAAGTGGATTCTTTAGAAATTTCGCGCACATGAAAATTTCGTTAATTTGTGCTAGTTGAATTAGCGAAATCATTGTCCAGCGTCAATATGTTTGATGGTTGATCTCAGTCGTAGATATGTTCAAAAGTTATCCATTCGTTAGCCCATCTACTCTGGTTCTTCCCTGTCCTCATTCATTCAATTTTCTTGGAGGAAACTGGTTGAGTATGTTAATGCCTTAGGCAAAACAAGGCATGACAATCAATTTCATAATTGAACAATCCTGCAATTGCAAAAGGTATGTTATTTCTTCTAAAGCAAGTAAAACTAGAGAATGCATGCCTACTACGTCAACCCAGTCTTCATCTGAATGTTGTGGTCATTCAAACTATTAGCACTCAGAATATACCCAGGTTGTAAAGGTAAATCCCAAAGGTAACAACAAAAACCACTTCAGAAAGAAACTGGCTTTCCTTTCCAGAGAGGGATCTTTCAAATTTAAATTTAACAAGGCCAGATATAAAATGAACACTTAAAAATCATATAGACGGTTGAAACAATACACATAATCATTGGGCAATGGAGTCAAATATACATAAAGGTATCACAAAATCGCATGCATGAGATTTCATCAAAGGCGAGATAACCACTTAATTATAGTCATTCATTGAGTTTAGGTGGAAAGGAAGAAATAATGAACAGTCCATCAATATAGAGCATCAAAATATGAGTTCCATATTAATTTTAGCAGAAACATTTATGAAATATCTGAAACAATAGTCAGAGCATAACAAGTATGAATTCCAACCATTCAATACTACGCTTCAGATACGAGGAAAACAAAATGGAATGTAACACTGGAAAAATGATCACACAGGAAAGAAAATACAGACTGTAATGTAAATAGAACAAGAATCTCTAATAACCCACACACATTCAACTTTTCTCTTTCAAAAATTATATGTCCTTAAAAACATTCATCAACAAATGGGTTCCGACCCCCATTACATCAAGTAAATGCAAATATATACATAAATGATTTCTTCCCCCAAGAAGATTTAATAACTGAATAATATGTTTAATCAAAGTCTTTGTAACTATATCCCTAACAACTAGGAATAAAATACTTTCTTTGATCCTGATATTAGATCATTTAATTAAAATCAACTTGGTGACAACAAGGCTCAAACAAACAGCTCCATAGCGTGCAACACCTGTTTTCACAGATGGAGAATATACTTTGTTTTTCCAAAACTTTCCACAACTTTCCATTGTTCTGCACTTGGGATATCGTACTCAATAATTTCTTGAAAAGATACTTCCAAATCCATATAGGTTTCATAAGACATAGTAGGCATCCCTCCTCTGACGATCAGAAATTTCTGCAATGTCTCGAAGTATTCTGTTAACTTGTCTACGATGACTTTTCCCATCATCTCCTTTACCAAATCATCAAACTTAGAGTGATCCATACGGATTTATACTAGCAATCTGTGATAATTTTCTTGAGAAAGAATTCATCCTTCTTCGTCCCAGAAAGAAGGAAGGCCATCTTAAAACAATTCTTTAAAAGCATGCCTGAAATCATTAATACGCGAAGTCATCTCATTAGCCTTATCTTGTACTGTCTTCATAAGATGATGTTTGTGAATGAACCCTTTTGACCACATTACCATTTCCACTTTGTCTTTGATTCCTATATCTTGTAATTTTTGATAATTTAATGAATTCAAGAAATTTAATGCATTCTGAGCTATGCTTAGGGGATTCCTCTCCACGATCTCATTTACTAGTTTTAATCTCTGATTGGATAAATTAACCAATTTACTTTGGTCATCAAGGAAATTCAAATAATGTCTGAACTTAGTAATCTCCCTAGACAATGTATCCCAGATTATGTGCTTAGCTCCCTGGAGAGGACCCTTTCCTGTATTCCTTTCTTTTAATTCATTAAGCTTCTTTTGTAACTGACCTTTATCCTGTAATATTTTATTCTTATTTTCAACCATTTTGGTCAGCTCAGATTTGATTTTCTCATTTTCTTCTTTTAATTCCCTTATCTCTACATCCTTCAAGCTAACTTGTGACATGGGTACTAGTAAATCATCAGCAAAAAATTCATTTAAAGGTTTCTCAATATTTACAATGGTCAAATCTTCGTCAGTAGGAGTCTAGCTCATTAATTTTTCCATAATCTCTTTTTCATCATTTTGGTATTTCTTTAACCGTGAAACCTGTGCCATTAACTCATTTCACTCTATTTCCCATTTGTCGTTTTCTTCTTGCAATTTCACAGTTTTTCCTTTGTACTCCATCATTTCCTGATGAATCTTATCCTTCTCCTCCTGTAATGCTAATAACTCCGATGACTGAACATGTTCAGAACTTGGAATTTTCAACTTCTTCTTTAGTACCTGGAGGGCATTATATTTCTCTTCTAAAAGTCTTCTAATGGCTTGGGTATTTCTTGTTTCATCCCCTGAGCTTACGATATCTACTTGCAATTTATTTATTTGAATAGAATTCTCCTTGTTCTCAACTTTCTCATGCCTTAATTAGACCTCTAATTTATCAACCAAAACTTGCAACTTGTTAATTTTCACCATGGCATGCAATAAATCTGAATAAATAATATCTCTTGTCTGTTTATGCAACTGTATTTTGTCAGGTGCACTAATTTTATCCAACCTTACTTCCATTTCGGCCACTTTTTTGTCACTTACCATAGCTACCTTTAAAGTGTTTCTCTCTACATCCCGAGTGGAAATCAAGGAAGTCTTTGGGTTATTCAGACTTCTCACTCATGGGAGTAGATTTTTAGTTTATTCTAGGGACTGTCTCTGCTTTTCTACATAGCTATTCATGAATTCTGGTTTAGATTTAAAAACTGAACTTGATTCTTCATTATTTACACTTTCAAAGGAAAATTGATTCATATGCACTGAATTTTTCGGAATCAAAGCTACCCTTTTAATTCATCTTAAACTACTTCACTTGAAATTTTATCATACTGAGATGTTTTGGTCTTCTTATGTGAACTGTCTTCATCTATTTCCATATTTTCATTCTCAGAAAAACTTCGTTTAATCAAAACATTGGAACTTTCTAGAATTTGAGAAATTGTAATTGATCCACTGCTTGTACTCTCATGGCATCTTGGATTTTCCACAAAGTGAGACAAATTGGCTACTTCCTTCAAACCCTCAACATCGTGGTGTTCAAATGGTTTATTTTTATTTTCTTGTTTTCTTAGAGAGATTATATGATAAGGATCATAATTGACCCTTTGTTCCTTCTGAAAATCCATACTTTCCAAAAATTTCTCCATAATCACGAGGGCACCCTTGTTTTTAAATATGAAGGAACCAACTTTAAGGGGGAATTTGATATTGGAGGATTTTTTGAAAGCTCCAAAATGTTCCTCTTCTGCACATTGTAGTCTCTGTCTCATGTATTCTAATGCAAAGATCCTAGTGGTAAGGAAAGCAGGAAGCTTGTACAGCTCTCCAGTGAAACCATATACTCTCAAAACTGTAAAATCTTTATACAAAAACCAATCTCCAACCCTGTCCTCTGATTGCATCATAATATTTATTTCTTCCAATACTCTCGGCAATGCTTCATCAAATAGCAACTTATATATCTCTGACATAATGGAATTTACAAATTTGAACATATTGATTTGCTTTGACAAATCGAAAGAGAATATAGTACTCAAGAATTGCAATTCACTGACATTTGAACATAATAACATGTTCAACAAATATGATTGATACTTGAAAAATATGACTTTTGAGAACTCGACCAATTGAATATGGATAGCCTTTGCTAAATATTAATCCAAACTAAAAACATGGACGGGGTGGGACTCAAACTCAAGACCAACTGAACTCATTTTCAACAAGAAGCCCAAGACAACTTCACTAACATGAACATCATCATCTAGACCTAAAACCTAACAGACCAAAGACACAACTAATTGTACCTCCTCTTTGAAAATGTGAATACGATACGGTAAAAAGAGACCTTTCAATGACTGGCCTTCATTCAGAATACTAGACAAAAATTCACATCGAACTTCATTTTTGCAACCTCTGTACATCTCAGCCAAAACAGACTCATTTACAGACTCACCACTATCAAGGTAATTATCGGGTAAATTCAGGAATCCACGGATAGCTTTTGCATCAACTCTACACAATATCCTAGATGTGGAACGACTCACAATCACTCTCTCAGAAGAGAAATAATTACTCGTAGACCATGCAGCGAATTCAGGAAAGGGTAAGGTCTGCTCAATGGAAAAATAATACAGAAATTATTTGCAGGCATTTAAAATGTCATTTCCTTGTGAATTATATCGCCAAAATATTTCTTTAATAACTGATACATTTCCCACTGATAGGAATGGGTCATATACGCCTCCATCTCTATCAACCAAGAATTCTTCTCTTTCATCCAGGACTCGGGTAAAACCTTCTAATCCTTTATCCTTCTCCATAATAGAAAAAATGACGATAATTCTGTGAATAAAGCTCAAGTGTTCAAAGCTTACCTGTAACTGTATGTACCCAAAGTTGACTATGAAGGATGCCGGGCAGTCCCTTTCATTCATGCTAGCGTGTAATAAAAACTGATTTTTCTAAACAAGTCAACTTCACTTTATATAGAAATCCATTCCGAAGGCTCCCTCTAGCGGTTTTTCTCAAACCATTTTTCTCCGCGGAATGTACCACAAGCCACCATGTGTATCACAATTTTTATTCCGCTATCACTTTTCTGCTCCAACCATCATGCAACTTTAGCCTTTCGATCCAATGATAACTTTTGATGAGAATTCACTTTATTTTTAAGCCGTTGGATTAACTCGCACGTACACATTCTGCTGGGCCTTTTTATTTTTTAACAACGTGTAAATTTATGGAGCAGACTTGTCATCGACCGTAGATTTTTCCGACCCAATCCCATAGCCGTCGATATTCGCACCTTGTTAATCATCTCTGCATACTCTAATCTTCTATGCATCTCCACAAAACAGATCTATTCCCAACCATTGATTTTCACATATTTGTCCTATACCATTGGATTGTGAGGTAATTTCGCCATTCATGTTCCTTTTTATCATACATTCGCATCGTCATATTTAACCTAAGTTCAAACAAATATCATTTTTCTTCACCATGTTTCCTTCGATACTCTGCAAGTTAGAAGTTTTTAACAACTGGCTCCATCTACAGATGATATCCTCCCTACAAGGTATCAAAGAACTCGTATACCAAGTGCCTGTCTTTAATCTTTACATGATAGCTTCCGAAAAAATTATCTTTCTTATTGATATATTTACTAGAAAGGAATGGCGTGCCTCCTAAATCTTAGGGATTTCACTGCAAGCTTCAAAAACATTCGGCTCGCCATCTGTGCTAATTTCTAAAGAAAATAAATATTTACAACTTATGATACAAGTTTTACCTTCCTTCTTAGGATATGTAATGTTTCAGAAATCTCCCGTTGAAAGGGTTACTATCCAAAGAAACTTTGTTCGAATATTCCAAAAGAAATGCATTATGTCCTCTATATCCAACGATAACATAAGGACCCACCCACATATGATAAAATTTTCCATGCTTATCTTCTTTAGGAGCATCCCACTTCAAGACCAAGTCATCAATCTGAAACTGTTATTCTTTCACCTTTCTGTCAAAAGTATTTTTTATTTTTTCCTGATGCACTTGTACTTTATCAGAAGCCTTATTCCTTTGCTCTTCTAGCTCAATAATCTGATTTATCCTCCTTTGCATTAGATTTCGTTCTTCTTTCTTCTCTTGGAAATACCTCATAACTGGAATACATAACGATGTTGGAAAAACAACTTCAGTTCCATACACCAATTGGAAAGGAGACATTCCAATCGCCCTTTTGGTACTAATCCTGTCATCCCATAAAGCATATTTGAGCTTGGTATGCCATGATCTTTTATTATCTTCGAACAACTTCCTGATGATCCTTACTAAGCTTTTGTTTGAATATTCAACTAACCCATTTCCTTGCAGATAATAGGCAATCGAATGATTGAGACTAATATGATATTTGTGACAGAAATCAATCATTTTCTTGGATTTAAAAGTGGCTGCATTGTCTGTTACTATTCTTTTGGGGCATCCAAATCTAGCCAATATGTTCTCCTCAAGAAAATCCATGATTACAGTTTCACTAGCTTTCCTGGTGGGAATCGCCTCAATCCATTTTGTAAAATAATCCGTAGCTATTAAAATCCATTTGTGTTGTCCTGAAGAATTGGGATTTATTTCGCCAATGAAATATAAACCCCACTATTGGAAAGGAGCTTCTATTGTTATTGTATTTAAAGGGAGAGGAAGTACCTTTCTTTTACCATCGAATATTTGACACTGATGACACATGCTGGTTTCTTTATATACATCTGAAAATAATGTTGGCCAATAGTAACCTGCTCTTAGGATTTTATTTGCAGTCACCTTCCAAGAATGATTCCCTCCATAATCTCCTTTATGAAATTCTATAACTGTATGTTGAGATTCATTTTCCAAAAGACAGTTTAGTAACACACCTCCAGGGTCTTTCCAATAAAGATATCGATTTATAATACAAAATTTGGCAACTTTCAATTTTACTGACCTTGCCCTTGACTTGCGCAATCCTACTGGTGCTTGTAAATTTCGAAGGACGTAAACAATGTCAGAGCACCATGGAGACACCACAAAATCAATCATTACTTCCACCTTTGTATCCAACTGATTAAACTAATAGGATAAGAAATTGATCTGTGAAGATTCACAATCTGAATTTGTCATCATTTTCGCTAATCCTTGTCCCTTAACCAACTTAGTAGGTTTTATCTCTATGTCATACTCCAGTAATGTAGCTATCCATTTTTCCCTTCTACCTTCTGAATTAGGTTGTGTCAAAATTCCTTTCACTGTAGCAGTTGGGACATGCATGATTACATGTGAATGTAGAATATATATTTTGAAATCTTTCAATGCCTTGACTAAAGCATATGCATGTTTCTCCATGATGTCATATTTCGATTCTCCATCCCTCAACATCTTGCTGAAAAATGCTATGGGTTGCTCCAAGTTCTCATCATTCTTCTACAAGAAAACTGCTGCAATGGTATGCTTTGAAGCATACAAAAATATTAAGAAATCTTTGGTAAAATCTGGACTCACCAACACTAGAGCATCTGATATTGCTTGTTTGATTTCCCAAAATGACTTCCTAGCTTCCGCATTCCATTTTATCTCATGACCTTTTTTTAGCATACTTATAATATTCATTAAGATTTCAGCAAAACTAGGCACAAACCTTCTTAAAAAATTCACCTATCCCAAAAATGATTCTATTTCCCTTTTACTCCTGGGTTCTCCTACTTTTAAAATTGCACTTACCCTTTCAGGATCAATTTTTATTCTGTCTTTAGATATTATATGGCCCAACAATTTTCCTTCTTCCAATGAAAAATCGGACTTATTCGGGTTCAATGATATACCAAATTTCCTACACTTCATGAAAACATTTTCTAAATGATGAATATGTTCTCTATCAAATTTTGAATAAACTGTGATGTCATCCATGTAAATTACCACAAAATTCCCAATTTCTCCTGCAAAAGCAATGTCCATGGCTCGCTGGAAAGTAGCTCCTGCATTCATTAAGCCAAAAGGCATCTTTACATACATAAAAGTGCCCCAAGGTGTAGTAAATGCAGTTTTATCTTGATCTTCAGGTAATACTTTAATATGATTGTAACCAGAAAAACCATCCAACATTGAAATTCTCTCAGCTCCAACTACCTTCTGCAGTATATGATCCATCTTCGGCAAGGGATAACTGTCCTTCATAGAAACTTTATTTAAGTTCCAGAAATCTATACACAATGTTATTTCTCCATTCTTTTTCCTAACAAGAACCAAATTTGTAACCCACTTTGAAAATCTTAGAGTCACGATGATTTTGGCATCAAATAAGTTTTTAATTTCCTTCTCAATAATGGGAAGCAATTTAGGATTTATCCTTCTAAGTTTCTGCCTGAAAGGCTTTTCCCCTGGATTTATAGGAATAATATGTTGTATTATATATGTATCATAATCCTTAAGATATTCATAACTCCAAGCAAACACATCTGTATACTTCTTCATTAAATTCACATATTCCTCTTTTTCTTTTACAGGAAAATTTTTTGGATAATTTTATAATCTTAGGATTTTCCTCGGTACCAATATTCCTATCTTCAACAGCATTCTCAACAGGATTCACTTTAGGATTCTTGGCAACATCATTCTGATCAAAAAAAATTTCCAAAGGAATCAAACCCCTGGGTATAAAATTATTTTTTAATTGAATATTATCTTTTCCTCCTAAGGTTCCCTTTAATTTTTCAACATCATCCTTTTTCTTTTCAAGCTCTTCATCATCCTAAAAATTCTCACCACTGCCATTTTCGGTATCAATATGAGTATTTACAAATTCTCCTGATAGTTCTAAAAACCTCCTTATCTGCATGTCATCTTCAAATACTTGCCAATATTTAGAATTGTCAGGAATAGATGGTCTGTTCACAATGTCCACTTGATATTCTTTCTGACCAGCAATAGGGGTTTTAAATTTTCCAAGAGCTACCGCCAAAGAATCTACTACAGTATTTTCATGTCTGGAAACCACCTGAATCGTATGTTCTATAAAAAATTTACCAATCATATCCCATACTTCGTTCCTATAAGCCCTCATTTTGGGATGCCTGGTTTGATAACTATCATTCACCTGGTTTATCACCAATTCTGAATCCCCTAAAACCTTTATCCTTTGTGCTCCCAAATCTTTCAAAGCATGCAACCCCAGTAATAAACCTTCATATTCAACTACATTATTCTTGCATTCAAATGTTAATTTATATGATAAAGCTTTAAAATCCCTGATAGGAGAAATTATATACACACCAGCTCCAGCACCTATTTTTTCCAAAGATCCATCAAAGTAGATAGTCCACAAACCTTCTTTTTTTTGTTTTGCCTCCAAAGCATCTTGTTCCATCACTTCTTCTTTTTTATTTTCTTTAGGCTTCATCTGCAGTGTAGCTTCCAAATCATATGGGACAATATCATTAAAGAAAATGGAAGACCCCAAATCAGTATCAACAGCATATATATGATGAAATTTAGACTTATCTTGACTGCTCACTAGATAAGGAGTTCTTTTCTCACTATATAACCTCTTACTCCCATCTTGAACGGGAATAGTAGAATATGCCATATCCATTTGTAAACTACCCTTCAACTTTGAAGTCCAAGACCTGGATAACAATACTCCAAACTTAGGTGGGAAATTTTCTACTACCACATCTATTACTATGGTTTTAGATGGTAATTTATTCAGTGTTACTACCATATATTTAATCAAACCAAGACATTTCACTCTCCTGGAATCAAAAGAATACAAATGTTTATATGGTCTTGTCACTTCCAATCCCAGAATTTCAACTACTCCTTTTGGCATTAAATTATGTGATGCACCCGAATCTAGCATAACATTATGAACCACCATATCATGCACATTCAAACTCAAATAAAAAGGAGGGACTTCTTCATTTTCTATATTTTCAACTTTCGACCCAAATGAAATAGTAGGATTATCATCATTCAATTCCAAAATATCAGATTGTCATTCTCCTTGACCTTTGACCATTTTTTTATGGTATTTCTATATTCATTGTTTCTCAACAACTCATTAAATGGAACAGAAATTTTCAACTTTGAAATCTCATTTTGCAAATTGAAACTAGAACCAACTCTTTCTACATCAATTGGGGTTACTTGCTTCATTCCTTTGTTTTTTTGTATCTCATTCTCAACTTCTTTATTTACAACAAACTCTTTTGGAATTTCCTTTTCCCGTTCTATATTTAGAGAACTAGTGGAAGGCTGGTTTGGATTTACCTTTGGATTTACCTTCCCTTTATTTATAAAGACTTCTTTGTTTCTCAATCTGATCTTCCTTTGTACATCATCCATAGCATGCAGATAAAATCTTTGATACTCTTATGTCTCCCTTCCAAATTCTTCATTCCCATCCTCCTGTGCAAACATGTTATGTTCTTCCTCAGTAAGATATATCTCTAAATCTAGTTCTCCAAAAAGATGAATTTCATTTTCAGTAGGATCTTCCTTGTCAACGACATAATTCTCAGGAAACAATGGTCGAATTTGCTGTTCATCCTGATTTCTTAGGTTTCTCATGTCTCTCTGCCTATTTTGTGGAAGTATAGGAGGATTTGGTATTCTAAAATTAGGATTCCTGATTTGAGGGTCGACTTGTTCTCTATTGAACACCCTATTATCCATAGTCAATCTGTCCATCAACTTCTCTATTGTCTTCAGCATAATTTCAAACTTGATATCAGTGGTAGAAGAAGTAGAAGGCAATTTTTTGTCCTTTTTCCTCCTATCAATGTCTCTATGTTTCATTTTTCCACTTGCCATCATATTCGCTTCCACTTCTAAAGCATCTGTAAACATTGCAGCAAGAGTTGTTGATTTCCTTTCTCTCAATGAAAATGCAAATTCATTATCAAAGGATCAAACATAATGCAGTTTAGCGACAGCTGTGGAAGGTTTTATATCTTCTAGGATAGAATTATAAACCCTCATAAACCTACTTGAAAATTCATGAACATATTCAAAACCCCCCTCTTTGAGACTGTTATACTGAGACAAGAGCTGCAAAGGATTCTGTTTGTCATCCCATCTCTCTAGGAATGCATTCTGGAAAGCTTGGATATTCAATATAGATCCATCTGGCAAGTCTTTAAACCATTTCTTTGCTTCACCTGATAAAATTTGAGCAAATAACCGCATTTTAACATCTACATATTCGACTTCCTCCAAGTCAACAAAATCTTCAAACTTAGCCACATGTTGTTTTGCAGTTATATCTCCTTCCCTATCAAATAAGGAAATCCTTTGGGAATAATTTTGAGAAATGTCATGTAATAAAGAAGGCAAACGCAAGGGAGCAAATATAGATGCCATTGGCCTAGGTGGATTCAAAGGTACTAAAGACTTTTGAGTGTTCTGAACAACAAGTGCTTCAACTTTTGCAAACTGTTGTAAATCTCTCCAAAGGGAATCTAGCAAATAAGATTCTAATCTTCAAGAATTAAATTCAGTATTATGAAGGTTGGATTCAGACTTAGTTTTCAACAAACTTCTTCCAACATTAACTTCCCATTCTGGATCAAAAACATTAGGAGCATCTTGAGAAGATCATGCACCAAACAAAGGAAAATCTATCTTTTCTTGATCCTTTCTCTTAAACAACCTTTCTGGATCTTCTAAACTCTTTAAAATTTCAATGTTAGAATTACCTCGTGTATGTCTTCTCAAAGCCAGAATGACTCTTTAAATTTTGAAAATTTTACAATGGAATCGCTAGGGCAAATATACAACCTTCACTACTGACAAAAAATCATGTTTTCCCACAGAAATGTTTTCTTGGTCTCCAAACTTTGTCGTTCTTCCCAGGGAAGATTTGCACTTTCATTCCCTGGCAACGGTGCCAATTTGTTAGCACTCATAATATACCCAGGTTGCAAAGGTAAATCCCAAAGTTAACAGCAAAAACCACTTCAGAAAGAAACTGGCTTTCCTTTCCAGAGAGGGATCTCTCAAATATAAATTTAACAAGGCCAGATATAAAATCAACACTTAAAAATCATATAGATGGTTGAAATGATACACATAATCATTGGGAAATGGATTCGAATATACACAAAGGTATCACAAAATTGCATGCATGAGATTTCATCAAAGGCGATATAACCACTTAATTACAGTCATTCATTGAGTTCAGGTGGAAAGGAAGAAATAATGAAGAGTCCATCAATATAGAGCATTAAAATATGTGTTCCATATTAATTTTAGCAGAAACATTTATGAAATATCTGAAGCAATAGTGAGAGCATAACAAGTATGAATTCCAACCATTCAATACTACGCTTCAGATACAAGGAAAACAAAATGGAATGTAACACTGGAAAAATGATCACACAGGAAAGAAAATACAGCTTGTAATGTAAATAGCACAAGAATCTCTAATAACCCACACGCATTCAACTTTTCTCTTTCAAAAATTATATGCCTTTAAAAACATTCATCAACAAATGGGTTCCGACCCCCATTACATCAAGTAAATGCAAATATATACATAAATGATTTCTTCCCCAAAGAAGATTTAATAACTAAATAATCTGTTTAATCAAAGTATTTGTAACTATATCCCTAACAACTAGGAATAAACTACTTTCTTTGATCCTGATAACATATCATTTAATTAAAATCAACTTGGTGACAACAATGCTCGAACAAACAGCTCCATAGCGCGCAACACCTGTTTTCACGGATGAAGAATATACTTTGTTTTTCTGAATCTTTCCATGGCTTTCCATTCTTCTGTGCTTGGGATATCGTACTCAATAATTTCCCAAATAGATACTTCCAGATCCATAAAGGTTTCATAAGACATAGTAGGAATCTCTCCTCTGACGATCAAAAATTTCTACAATATCTTGAAGTCTTCTGTTAACTTGTCTACGATGACTTTTCCCATCAACCCTTTCACCAAATCATAAAACTTAGAGTGATCCATATGGATTTGTACTAGCAGTATGTGATAATGTTTTTGAGAAAGAAGTCGTCCTTCTTCGTACCAGAAAGAAGGAAGGCCATCTTCAAAAAATTCTTTAAAAGCATGCCTGAAATCATTAATACGCGAAGTCATCTCATCAGCCTTATCTTGTACTGTCTTCATAAGATGATGTTTGTGAATGAACCTTTTTTACCACAGTACCATTGCCACTCTGTCTTTGATTCCTATATCTTGTAATTTTTGATAAGTTAATGAATTCAATAAATTTAATGCATTATGAGTTGTGATTAGGGGCTTCCTCTCCATGGTCTCATTTACTAGTTTTAACCTCTGATTGGCTAAATTAACCAATGTACTTTGGTCATCAATGAAATTCAAATAATGTCTGAGCTTATTAATCTCCACAGACAATGTATCCCAGACAATGTACCCTTTCCTGTATTCCTTTCTTTTAATTCATTAATCTTCTTTTGTAACTGACATTTATCCTATAATATTTTATTCTTATTTTCAACAATTTTGGTCAGCTCAGATTCGATTTTCTCATTTTCTTCTTTTAATTCCCTTCTCTCTACATCCTTCAAGCTAACTTGTGACATGGGTACTAGTAAATCATCAGCAGAAAAATCATTTAAAGGTTTCTCAATATTTACAATGGTCAAATCTTCATCAGTAGGAGTCTGCCTCATTAATTCTTCCATAATCTCTTTTTCATCATTTTGGTCTTTCTTTAACGTGAAACCTGTGCCATTAACTCATTTCGCTCTATTTCCCATTTGTCCTTTTCTTCTTGCAATTTCATAGTTTTTCCTTTGTACTCCATCATTTCTTGATGAATCTTATGCTTCTCCTCCTATAATGCTAATAACTCCGATGACTGAACATGTTCGGAACTCGGGATTTTCAACTTCTTCTTTAGTACCTGGAGGGAATTATCTTTCTCTTCTAAAAGTCTTCTAATGGCTTGGGTATTTCTTGTNAATAACTCCGATGACTGAACATGTTCGGAACTCGGGATTTTCAACTTCTTCTTTAGTACCTGGAGGGAATTATCTTTCTCTTCTAAAAGTCTTCTAATGGCTTGGGGATTTCTTGTTTCATCCCCTGAGCTTATGATATCTGCTTGCAATTTCTATATTTGAATAGAATTCTCCTTGTTCTCAACTTTCTCGTGCCTTAATTGAACCTCTAATTTATCAACCAAAACTTCCAACTTGTTAATTTTCACCATGGCATGCAATAAATCTGGATAAATAATATCTCCTGTCTGTTTATACAACTATATTTTGTCAGGTACACTAATTTTATCCAACCTTACTTCCATTTCGGCCATTTTTTTGTCACTTACCATAGCTAACTTTAAAGTGTTTCTCTTTACATCCCGAGTGGAAATCAAAGAAGTCTTTGGGTTATTCAGACTTCTCGCTGGTGGGAGTAGATTTTTAGTTTCTTCTAGGGACTGTCTCTACTTTTCTACATAGCTATTCATGAATTCTACTTTAGATTGAAAAACTGAACTTGATTCTGCATTATTTACACTTTCAAAAGAAAATTGATTCATCTGCACTGACTTTTTTGGAATCAAAGCTACCCTTTTCAATTCATCTGAAACTACTTCACTCGAAATTTTATCATCCTGAGTTGTTTTTGTATTCTTATGTGAACTGTCTTCATCTATTTCCATATTTTCAATCTCAAAAAAAATTCTTTTAATCAAAACATTGGAACTTTCTAGCATTTGAGAAACTGTAATTGATCCACTGCTTGTACTCTCATGGCATCTTGGATTTTCCACAAAGTGAGACAAATTGGCTACTTCCTTCAAACCCTCAACATCCTGGTGATCAAATGGTTTATTTTTATTTGCTTGTTTTCTTAGAGAGATTATATGATAAGGATCATAATTGACCTTTTGTTCCTTTCGAAAATCCATACTTTCCAAAAATTTCTCCACAATCACCAAGGCACCCATGTTTTTAAATATGAAGGAACCAACTTTAAGGGGGAATTTGATATTGGAGGATTTTTTTAAAGCTCCAAAATGTTCCTCTTTTGCATGTAGTCTCCGTCTCATGTATTCTAATGCAAATATCCTAGGGGTAAGGAAAGCAGGCAGGCCGTAAGGATCTGCAGTGAAACCATATACTCTCAAAACTGTAAATCTTTATACAAAAACCAATCTCTAGCCCTGTCATCTAATTGCATCATAATATTCATTTCTTCCAATACTCTGGGAAATACTTCATCAAACAACAACTTATATATCTCTGACATAATGGAATTTACAAATTCAAACATATTGATTTGCTTCGGAAAATCCGAAGAGAATATAGTACTCAAGAATTGCAATTCACTGACATTTGAACATAATAACATGTTCAACAAATATGATTGATACTTGAAAAATATGACTTTTGAGAACTCAGCCAATTGAATATGGATAGCCTCTGCTAAATATTCATCCAAACTGAAAACATGGATAGGGTGGTACTCACACTCAAGACCAACTAAACTCATTTTCAACATGAAGCCCAAGACAACTTCACTAACATGAACGTCATCATCTAGACCTAAAACCTGATAGACCAAAGACACAACCAATTGGACCTCCTCTTTGAAAATGTGAATACGATATGGTAAAACGATACCTTCCAATGACTGTCCTTCATTCAGAATACTAGACAAAAATTCACATCGAACTTCAGTTTTGCAACCTCTGTACATCTCAGCCAAAATAGACTCATTTACAGACTCACCACTATTAGGGTAATTATCGGGTAAATTCAGGAATCCACGGATAGATTTTGCATCAATTTTACAAAATATCCTAGACGTGGAACAACTCACAATGACTCTCTCAGAAGACGAATAATTACTCTCACACCACTCAGCGAATTTAGGAAAGGGTAAGGTCTGCTCAATGGTGAAATAATACATAAATGACTTGCAGGCATTTAAAATGTCGTTTCCTTGTGAATTATATCGCCACAATATTTCTTTAATAACTGATACATTTTCCACTGATAGGAATGGGTCATATACACCTCTATCTCTATCAACCAAGAATTCTTCTCTTTCATCCAGGACTCGGGTAAAACCTTCTAATCCTTTTTCCTTCTCCATAATAGAAAAAACGACGATAATTCTGTGAATAAAGCTCTAGTGTTCAAAGCTTACCTGTAACTGTATGTACCCGAAGTTGACTGGGAAGGATGGTGGGAGGTCCCTTTCATTTGTCCTGGCGTGTAAAATAAAAAATGATTTTTCAAAACAAGTCAACTTCACTTTATATAGAAGTCCATTCCGGAGGCTCCCTCTAGCGGTTTTTCTCAAACCATTTTTCTCTGTGGAATGTACCACAAGCCGCCACGTGTATCACAGTTTTTATTTCGCTACCACTTTTCTACTCCAACCATCATACAACTTTAGCCTCTGGATCTAATGATAACCGTTGATGAGAATTCACTTTATTTTTAAGCCGTTAGATTAACTCGCACGTACACATTCCGCTGGGCCTTTTTGTTTTTTAACAACACGCAACTTTATGGAGTAGACTTCTCATCAACCGCAGATTTTGCCGACCCGATCCCATAGCCGTCGATATTCGCACCTTGTTAATCATCTCCACATACTCTTATCTTCCGTGCATCTTCAGAAAGCAGATCTATTCCCAACCGTTGATTTTCACATCTTTGTCCTATACCATTGGATTGTGAGATAATTTTGTCATTCATGTGCCTTTTTATCATACATTCGCATCGTCATATTTAACCTAAGTTCAAACAACTATCATTTTTCTTCACCATGTTTCCTTTGATACTCTGCAAGTTAGAAGTTGTTAACATGAACCATTCCATAATGGGATCTGACTGATGATGCAGGGTTCACTCTCCTCAGTCATAGAGAAGGTTTTCTTTCGTGGTTGTCTAGTGTGGTTCATTGTTCATTGTTGTTCAATCCATATACATCATGGTGGTGTAGAGTTTCTCATGTTACACATTATGGTTCATGGTTGTGTTACAGTGTTTTCCCTATGTTACAGAGTGGTACGAGACCTTGGTGGTTTGTTTTACAATGTTGGACCCTGTGTTGCTGTGTCTTCCTATGGTTTACTATTATGTGCACCCTAGTTGTGTTCTACACTATAAACAATACCTAGGATTGGAAGAGATGAGGAATTGGCTTGATAAACCTAGTGCAAAGAGGAACCTCAAGAAAATATAAGAGTGGCTGGTGAATCTGCTCTGCACACCCTAAAGAGCACTGGAAGGGAAGGCATATCTCGAGGGACTATGTAGCAGAGAAGGGGATGCTTCCTTGTGTTGGGTGTGTAGGTATTGTGGGTACCATGCCAGATACATATTGTGGAGGTGTCCCTATTTATTAAATGATACACTAGCTTATTCATTCTTCCTTTCCACTTCCTTAGTAGGCTGTGAAATCCAAAGGAGATTGTTTTGGTTGGAATCTTGTGAAACCCAATTGGATATTGGCTTAGCTTTTTATCGTTTTGTTTTGGTGTTGTTTGTAATCCTTGGATAGACAACATGATAAACCCAACTGAAGGATGGCTTGCCTGTGTAGCATGATAAACCCATATGTTGGCTTGACAATGTGTAGTCTGATAAACCCAATTGTTTGATGGCTTGGTTGTGTGACATGAGAAACCCAACAATGTTTTGTCTTGTTGCCTATAGTGTGATAAACCCAATTGTGATATGGCTTGGTTTTGTTTCCTGTGAAAACCATATTGTTAACACCCAAAAAGTGTTCACTACCTCATCTACCCCACTACATGGCTCATTTGTCCATTTTCCTACCATATTTCCTTGAAAAACCTGAAAATCCTACCAAAAAGCCTCCAAAAGGCCTAAAATGCTTCCAAAAGGCCATAAAACCACCAAAAAGCCTCCAAAAGGCCTAAAATGCCTCCAAAAGGCCGAAAAACCCCTTTTTTCCTCCAAAAATATCCAAAATTCCTCTAAAATAGCAAAAATCCCCAAAAGGGAAGAAAAAATATAAAATAATGAGGAAAATGAGGAAAAAACCCTAAACAGCTGCCCTAAACCATATGGTTTCCAAAACCATGGGCTAGCACTCCACCACTAAAAAACTATAAATAAGTGATGGAGACCCCTCATTTCACATCCACAGTCATAAGCATCCTTACTCTGCCAAAACAGCTCTGGAAACCCTAGCTCACTTTTGAGCTACTTTCACCATTGAGAGCCCCCTTTTGGCCCATTTCCACCATCGGAGAAGGAGAAGGAGCAGGCTGGAGCTTAGAGCAACCGTCTTGGATCACTGCAAAGAGATTCACCAACCTTCACACCGGAGGTAATATCAATATAAAAACCATTATTTACATTTTGTTGTTTTGTTTCATGCATATATTCAGAGTAGTTCGTTTTTCTGTTTATCATTGTTATTTACATTTTTACTAAACTGCTACTAAGGAGTCAGTTATCCTTAGTAGGTGCTCATTCGCACAAGCTAGGGGTAAAACTCTAGCCACACATATGTTGTCTTAACTGTGTGTTATGTTTTGGCTATGTGTGAGTCTGTTGTTCCCTAGTTACTTATGGAGATCATGCCTAGCTCGAGCTTGGTAGTGTTGTTGAGAGATTAATGAAAACAATGGCCTATGGTTGGGTGGAACATTGTAGTGACATAGCTAGTTGTGGGACAGATTCATCATCAAATATAAGTATTCTATTGTATTGTCATTTTGCAATGTATTCGCTTAAGGATGTATGCATGTGTTGAATTCTTATTGATGACTTAAGTAGAATTTTACTTCTATTATTTTCCTGCATTTTAACTCTGTATATTCCTAGTATGTTTCAATGCATTTTTCCCTAAGTTCATGGAGGCTAGAATACTGTTAGAGAGTTAGAATATATCTAACTTGGCATTTTTTCCCCTTCAAATCTGCCTAAGGGAGGCGGAAGGTGAAAACCAGAAAAAGGGAAGTGGAATAGTGTAGAAAGTTAGTTTTCCGCACCCCAATATCCACTTGCGGAAGGAACAAAACTGAAAAGCGGAAAAGCAGTGAAAAGTTTAAGGTAAAGTTGAGTTTCTGACATCCAAGCCGCTTCGAAAAGCATTAATGTCTCCAAAATTTGAAAATAAAAAATAAAAAATTATTAGGCTAGTTAATTACTACCTAAACTAGATATTAGCTGATCTTCTGCGGAATATGTCGATCGTTGTTTTCTACATTGAAGTGACATAAGTTGTTCTTACCATTTCTAGATGTTTTCATGATGTGGTTACTAATGTAATTCTATAATGTGTTTATGTTACTTGATCTGATTTAGATGATTACACTGTTCATTGATTATTTCTTATTGTGCATGTGCATGTGTTTGTTCAGTTATAGCTTACTTCCTAGTTATAATCTTTGTTCATTTCTTTATGGAAAGTCCTAACTTAACTTGTAATTATCAAGGGGTGGAATAGCAGGAATTGTATCCCTTATAGGACCACTTGGAGAGGTGACTGGTTTTACTTGATGTTACAGGGTTTAATTAGTTAATTTTTAACTACTGCAACCTCTCTTCATTTTATGCAGGTTCATTAGGTCATGAAAACTTGCTACGACTGTTTAAACTTGGCATGCTACCTATGCTATACTGCGTGATTTCTTTTTGAAGGAAAAAGGAACAAAGTCCTATCCTAAAACATCTTACTCCTATTTTTTCTGTAGAAATAATAGATCAATGCTATGAGCAATGATGCTAAGAAGAAGCACAAGAAATAGATCTTTCTACTAAGAATTCTCACAAGCATATACAAGAAAACTAGAGAGAATAAAAAAGACTGAATCACATGAATGAAGAGATGAATATTGGTGTGTATCCTTTCATTGAATAATGATGAATAATAGTGTGCATAAATATTGCATCCCTCGTATGAAAATCGAGTTGAATGGAGACAACTCATAAAGCTAAAAAAGGATGACTTACCAAAATATAAAAAACCACCATACATGGCTAAAGCACTTCCCAAATCTATCAGGGACCTCACGAATTGGAAAAATCATGAGTGAGTTATCAAGGAGATGGAAAAAAAAATGCTAATCCTAGAAAATGGAGGAAAATTCATGAAGGATGGGTTGGCAACAAAAGCACCTAGTTTGCTAGTTTGACTAGCTTTACCTTATCACAGAAAAGCAGGAAAAGAAGAATAATGTAGAATCGGTTGTAAAGTGTTGTATACTAATTCTGGATGGTCAAAAGGTGGTCAAGATAAACCCAGAATTAGAAATAAATCATTCCTAATATATAGATGGCATGTATTGACTTTAAGGTGCAAGTGGATTCCAACTAATTAAGCTAGTGGGTGAATAATTAATCAAATAATGATTAATTATTTTATCCTAAGTTATGAGTAGGTTTAATATATTCCAACACCCCCCTATGATTCTGACTTTATGATTGGTATGATAAAAAAATATAGATGCATATAGGTCCCAACAACAAATCTATGGTCATCCTTAACAATTATTAAGTCTAGAAAAGTGAGGAAAGAGGAAAAACCACATGGGGAAAATCCTCCCTCAAGAAAGGACAAGGCACAAATTTTTTGAAATAATATGTCTTCAACACATCCTTATATTCACTTGAATGAGCTGAATGAACTTCTTCTGTATGGAATACTTGTTGAATAAATCATGAACTCCATGATCATGCGCTAGAGTGTAGAACCTACAAGAAGGAAGAGGAGAGAGTCCTTGTATCTCATCATCTGATGAAGTAGGAGAATTATCTGAATGCTTCTTGTTGCTTTCCAACTCTGATCTGCAAAAATAATCTGAAATAGAAAATATATCTGTGCATACTCCTTCCCAAAGAGTACAAAAATTAAGACAATTTATTTCACACCCAATTCCCTGAATAGCTGCAAAATTGTGATGTGAATCACATGTCAATATTTCAATCTGATGCAGCACATGTATATATCCGATATGAGGTTGATAAAAATATGATATATCAGAAGTATTAGCATATGGAACAGAAAGGACAAAGGATTCTTTGGCTCCATGAGGATATATGCCTAGACTAGGAAAATTATGAGCAATTGGGGAAAACTGATAGGTGTAAAAATATGAATGATGGATGGGCATAAGATCTGAACCATAAGTTCTTAGAAAATATCCAAACATGTTTAATATCATTCCACATATAACTAAGTACATGGATAACCATCCACTAAAATATAGGAAATACTTCAAACCATGTAAGATAAATATCATTGCATAAGAGACCAATGAGGAATCAACTAGTGAACTTGGGATTTGTATAGTCTTAGTAATATTCAAAGGTATGGTAGAATGTATGTATTGTGGTATTATATGTGTCATTACATGCATATCATCCTGCAAACAATCTTCTAAATCAGATATACAATCTTGTGAGGAAGAGCTGCTCAAATTCAAGTCAATATCTAGTGAAAAATCACAATTTTTGGGAGATGAATCTAGTAGACTAAGAGGAGGATTATCAAAGAAAGGATCTGATATTTCTGATTATTATACATCAGAGAATAAATATATATCAGATACATGATAAAAATAATAGAACTCTGTCACTCAAAGAATAAGTTATATCACCTTGGAACTGCGCAGTTTGACATTGTTTTAAGGAATCAACAGGGTTTTCTAGTTCTTCTGGAACTTTGAACTTGTGCTTCTAAAGAAACTAAGAAATGATGTTCATATTATTATTGAAACACTTATTATCTGAATGAAAACCCTTTCTTAAATAATAACACTTGGATGTGCTCCCTTTCTTCTTAACTTTCTTCATTAAATCTTCATAAGAATCTTCATCTTCAATTTCTGACTTTGGCTTCTTCATAATTTGCTTTTCTTTGGATTTGACATTATTTTTTACTTGAACCAAGAGAGCATGATCCTTGATATTCAAAGAGTTAAGTACACCCATATCGATTTATTTATCTTTCTCCTTTGTTATTGAATCAATAAAATAATTTAAAGAACACATTTTCCACTTAGGAATATCAAGCCTAGTAGCATGAAAAGTAGACACAAAAACTGAGTAATCAAGACCCATTTTTGAAAGAATGGAAAGGATTAATTGGTCATATTATTTCTCAATCCCACATTTATAAAGAATTAGAACAAGTGACTTGAACTTGGTGAATAAAACCTCAAGAGAATCGAAATTGCTTGGACTCAGTGAGAATAACTCAATCTCCAATTGATGCGCTCTTAGCTCATCTTGAACTCCAAAGAGAGACTCCAGTTGATTCCATACTTGGTTTGGATTGGTAAAAACATCTATATGAAATAGTATATCAGAATAAATAGAGAGTAAAATCAATCCATAGGCTTCATCCAACCTATTATTCCACTTAGCTTTCTCAATCACAAGATTGGGCTCATTCTCCAAAGCTAGAGTAACTCTATACAATCCTCTACTGTGCAATAGAATGGAGATTTTGGATTTACATTCATGGTATTTGAAGGGAGTAAGAATTATTGATGAAGGAGAATCCATATTTCTGAATTGATTTTCTCAAGAAGAAACTCTTTGCAACCTACAAAACAAACTAGGAGAAAATCTTGTAAGCTAGACAAGCTCTTCTTTAGAGTGGGATAGGAGACTGGATACACTCCTCAACTATGTATAACCTCATAAGCCTTTATACTCTGATACCATGTAGAAATAATAGAGAAATTATATGAGCAATGATGCTAAGAATAACTGCAGGAAATAGATCTTGCAACTAATAATTATCACAAGCATACACAGGAAAACTAGAGAGAAGAAAAAAGACTGAATCACATGAATGAAGAGATGAATATTGATGTGTATCCTTTCATTGAATAATGATGAATAATAGTGTACATAAATATGACATATCTCATAGGAAAATATATTTTTATGGAGACAACTCATAAATATCAAAAAGGATGACTTACCAAAATATAGCAAACCCCCATAGGTGGCTAAAGCACTTCCCAAATCTATCAAGGACGTCATGAATTGGAAAAAGGATGAGTGAATTTTTAAGGATATGGAAAAAACATGCTAATCCTATAAAATGGAGGAAAATTCATCAAGGATGGGTTGGCAACAAAATCACCCAGTTTCCTAGTTTGACTAACTTTACCTTATCCACAGAAAAGCACGAAAAGTAGAATAAAGCATAATCTATTGTAAAGTGTTGTATACTAATTATGGATGATAAAAATGTGGTCAATACCAAACCAGAATTAGAAATAAATCATTCCTAGGCTATAGATGGAATGTATTGACTTTAAGGTGCAAGTAGATGCTAACTAATTAAGCTAGTGGGTCAATAATTAATCAAATAATGATTAATTATTTTATCCTAAGTTATGAGTGTGTTTAATATATTCCAACAGTTTTGTTATTGTTTACACATAGCTAGGGTTTATCAGAACTATATCTATCTCGTTAAAATTATTTTTGTGGCTTAGGACTTGATAACTTGCATTCCTATGCTTAGTGTTTAAAACATATGATTGGAATGTTTTTATGCTAAAATGTGAAGGTATTAAGTCATAAGACTTAGCCATATCGTATTAAATTTTATATGCCATATGATATATATATATATATATATATATATATATATGAAGATCCATTCATGGAATATTCCATATTCCATGAACCTTGGCCTAACTTGTGGCAACGAAGATATGGGTGGTGGTCCCAATATAAATCGTATTTCCAACACCAAAACACATTGGGGTTTTTAAACTATAGGTATGAGGGAAAAATCACATCGTTGGTGGTGGACAGGGTGGCGGAGTAAACTCTCCTTGGGATGGGAAGACTCAAACCCTATGCTTGGTCTATCATGGAAGAAAGATTCATTTTTCACCGCTATGGGTATGCTATGTTCGTCTCTCTAGTTTTGTCAATGCGTGGAGTACTAGCTCTCCCTACGCATTTGGAAGGTATGCTCTCCACATTGGTTTGCAGTGTTATTACTTTTTGTTTCATATTGAGGGTTGGAATAATTCTAACTAGCCTTTGTTCCTTTTTTTAGGTGATAGAGCTTCCATTCGTAGGTCGTGGTGTCTACCAGGCTATCAATGAATACCCTTCACAGGTAATGTTATCACTCTAGGAAACTCCTGTAAGTTGTAGCTCGAGGATGCCTGGTAAATTAAAATGTTTTTAGGGTTTTCTGATATGGATCAAGTCAAGTGACCTATATAATATTACACTCTCAAGACATGCATGAAACTCACTCAATTACAAGGATTTTAGTTACAACTGTTCAGAAGTTGACAATAAGGTGCAGGGATGGAGAACTCATCAGGATGGATGATTTACATACAAAAAAGATGCATATAAATTGCTTAATCATGATAAGGATGGTACCTATAAATCAAATCATATTAACACACCAATAGGATGACAGCTATTAGTTATTAATCAACTTGAAAGTAACCTAAATACACATTTAGGCATAAGTACAGCAAAGACAAAGATGAAGGCTAAACAAATCATAACAAAAGAGCTTATATTCAAGAATGAGCAAAATGAGAAGCTAACAATAGTATAGGATTATAAATCCCAGAAGTCAAACCTTTTTTTATAAAAATATTCTTAGGCTTTATGACCTTTTACAAAATATACATATCCTCAAACCTCGATCCGTTTTTTTACAAAAATAAACAAAAGTAACAGTTTTTGCAAATTAGGGTTTGAAAAATTACATAGATACTTGTCTAACTATAATGAAGATATAATTCACTAACTGAACATTTAAACAACTGAAATAATTGCTGGTGATTACTGCTGCTGGTCCTCTGCCAGTTAACCCATTGATTTCTCCTTGACAGATAGGGTTGGTGTCTTTTGATGCTGTTATGTCATAGTGGATCTCACACAGACCCTTTTCTGATGCTTCCCTCAGTACCTTTTATCTTTAGATTACGTCCATGAACCATCTGCAGTTGCCCAAAACTGATTATGTCTGTCAAAAGCTTGATTTTAAGCCTATGTCTGATTTCAGTGGTTAAGATCCTCTAGGATTTTGTTAGCTAGCGACCAAAAAGCAGGATTTTGGTGGCTAACGAAGTATTGTCTTTCTTGCTTAAGCCACCAAAACCTTGTTTCCGTCATCATGGTGAACTGCTGCTTTCAGCAGATAACAACCTCATTGAAAAAAAAAATTAACTGCCAAAAACGTATTCTTTTGGTGGTTAATAAAATGCCCCAGCTTTCACCTAAATATCCGAAAGGGTTTTTCACCCAATTCCTATCTTCCTCCTTTCAGTGGTTAGCCTATGAGTTGCACCTTTCTCTAATCTACCAAAAGTGACATTTTTCAGTGGCTAATGAGATGTTCCAAGCCTCGCCTAAGCCACCGAATGTACTTTCCCCAATGTTTCTCGCCACTCACTTTCGACGGTTAAAACCTTTCTTGTTTCTCTCTCTAATCTGTCGAAAGTGCCCTTTTTCGGTGGCTAATGAGTTTTTTGTAGTCTCTCCTAAGCCACTGAAAGTGTTACTTTGAATCTGCTTGCTCAGACCTCTTTCGGTGGTTCACCTTTTCCCCACTTTCAACTATTTAACCATTGAAACACAACTTTTCGGTGGCTAATGAGCTATAATAGTCCTCACCTAAGCCACCGAAAGCTATAACTTGTAAAATTTTCATTCAAATAAAAAATAGAGGCTTTCAAATTGTCAGTGATACTCATATCTTTCATTACACAAGAATATTCTTCCTACTATCAAAATAAATTTATTTTGGGAGATAACATCTGGCTCCTACTTGGGGATGGGAACCTCCTAGTGAGGTCCCAAGAATCCTAGACCAAAATGCCTTTCCCTGTAAGAAACTAAATAACTTAGCACTGTCATTTACTGTTCCATTGGGCATGGATTTTATTCTCTAAGAAAAAACAACCTACTATCTACTAATTTACAATAATAAGGCCTCAGAGCCTCAAATAAAGTAGAGTTTCAAAAACTTCCCATTCGCTGGGCCATCAAATACCTCTTCCCCTTCTAGATTCTTCAATTTGAAGGTGTTATTCTTATGTACCTATGCTATCACAAAAGAGCCAATCCACAAAGAAGCAAATTTTCCATGTTTTCTCTTCTCCTGTCTGACAGCATCCCACTTGAGGATCCAATCTCCAACCTGGAAGTTGTCTACTTTTTCTCTTTTGTCAAAAATGCCCTTTATCCTCTGTTGATGGGCTTCTGATTTTCCTATAACTTGCTCCTTGATTTTTTCTAACTCCACCAAGTCCATTATCCTCCTCACCATATCATTTGGTTAATCTTCCTCTTCCTGAAAGAAATTTGCCACTGGAAGAATGAGCTGGATAGGAAAAATGGCCTCAATGCCATAAACTAGCTTAAATGGAGAAGTCCCTATGGATATTTTGTCTATCACCCTATCATCCCATAAAGAAAACTTAAGATTTGAATCCCAACTTTTATGATTTGTCTCCAGCAGTTTCCTGATGATCCTGACTAAAATTTTGTTGGATGACTCAGCCAGGCCATTGCCTTATGGATAATAGGAGGTGGAATACACCAGTTGAATGCCCATTGACTCACACATTTTAACTAATGCCCCATCTTTAAAATTTGGTGCATTATCAGTTTCCAACCTTACTAGGCAGCCAAACCTGCTAAAGATATTCTCATATAAAAATCTCATGATGACTTGATGAGTGGAATTCCTGGTGGGTACTGCTTCTATCCATTTGGTAAAGTAGTCAGTGGCTATTAAGATCCATTTATGATGTCCACTAGAAGATGGATTTATTTCACCTATGAAATCTAGACCCCACTATTGGAAAGGCCCTACAATAGGCCTAAGGGGTAAGGATTTGAGCTACTACTTCCCTATAGATCTTTGGCATTGGTCATAGGACCTTACAAAAGTGCATACATTAGCAAATAGGACTGGCCAATAGTATCCTGCCCTTAAGATCTTGTGGGCTGTGGTTTTTCAATAGTGGTGTCCCCCACATGTGCTGGAATGAAAGTGGTGCATGACCTGCTCTGCTTCCTCTTTATCTAAACACCTTAGCAAAACTCCAAACTGATCTTTCCAGTATAGCAGTTTGTCAATTATGCAAAACTTAACAAATTTTAACTTAAGAGCTTGCGCTTGGTTAGGATTGATATCAAGAGAAAATTCTATTTTTTGTAAAAATTGAATAATACCTGAGTACCACTCACATGAAGATATGTTTTTAGATACTGATGGAATGTCCTTCTGATCTTGATCTACTTCTGCTACTACCACAGTCTGCACCTTTTCTGATTTGACACATGTGAAGTTTATTCCCATCAGTTCACAGTTTTCTTTGGCCATGAGTTTGGTCAGACCTAGTCCCTTCACCAGCTTAATGGGTTTCACCTCTATATCAAACTCAATGAGCTTGGCAATCCACTTATCTCTCTTCCCATAAATTTCAAGATGAGTCAAAACATCCTCCACAGCAGCTGAAGGGACACATGCAAGGACTGTTAGTTTTTGATAGCTCGGTGGCACTCCTACATCAAGTGCCTAGGTGCAGGGGTGATTAACTATGGAGTCTCATTTATATTCATTAAGTGACTTTAGTAAATGTGTTTTTTATTAAAGTACCTTTTTGATGTGACTTTATGTTTTAAAAGTGAGTTTCACTTTAATATGTTTTTAAAGTGACTTTAAGTCATAAAGTGTACTTTTTAATATTTAGGGTGATGTGACCTTTCAAAAAGAAAAATTTTGTGTAAAGTTCACTTAGGAGATTTAAGTGAGTGAAAGATTAGATCCCAACCATAGATCTCTTGGCCAAGATCTAATCTCAACCGTTGAAGGTGAAAATTCATGAGAATAACCCTAATAGGGTAACTAAAGTACATGAGATTTCATTTTGGCACACATTCAAGAGAGATTTCTTGGAGACGGCTCGATTTCCAAGAGATGAGCTTGGAGAGAAGTGTGAGAAACACATTTGCAGGAGATTGCTGAAGAGACTGAGAGGAGGGCTCGATTTTCAGGACAGCTGAGAGAGAGATTCACAACTTGCATAGAAATCGAGGAGGAGTACAGGAGCATTAAATGCTGGCACAAAAATCGAGGAGGTGTATTGCTGCACAGAAATCGAGGAGAGGTACGTCCTGCATTTAATGCTGTACGGCTGCATTTATTTGCATAGAAATCGAGGAGAAGTATAGCTGCATTTATTGCTATACGGTTGCATCAATTTTTGCACAGAAATCGAGGAAGGTACAGCTACATTAATTGTTGTACGGATGCATTAAATTTTTGTACAGCCTGGCACAAAAATCGAGGTGTTGTACGGCTGCCATTAATGTTGTACGGTCTAGTACAGAAATCTGGGCAAAGTTGCTGCTGGTTTTGGCACAGTTTTCGAGAAGAAAATAGCACAGAAGCCAAGGCAGATTTCTGAGTTGAAGATAAGTTGATTTTTGACTGTAAAAATTGATGTATGATTTTTCCTGAATCTCAATAAAATTTTCTCCTGCATGCTGGTTTTCCCCCAGGGGCTGAGGGGGTTTTTCCAGGGTCTATTTGACCAAAATACCGTGTTTTAAATGTGTATTACAGTTTGTTGATTTTGAGTTATTTTCCGCTGCAAATTTTGCTTAGTTACAGTATATCAGCTTACAGACACATAAAATTTACATGCATGTGATATATATTTGGTTTTATGAACATTTAAGACTGATATCAGAGTTTTACTAAGTGTTGGGCTGAGTTTGAGCTTGATTTTCAACATGGTATCAGAGTTGGGGCTTTGATATTTCAGCAGATTGTTGGGGAGCAGAGAAGTGCTGGTTTTTTTTAAGACACTAGTGCATGTGAAGTAACAGCTGTCTATAAAAAAAAATTTGCTGAGAGTGAGCAAAGAAGTGCTGGTTTAGTACAACTGATATTATTTTTTTGGTCAAAGAAGGCAGAGTGTGCCTTGTTGGAAAAAGAGCAGAAGAAAATGATGGCTTGCATCCGGTATGAAGATAGGTTGGAAGGGATTTCCAACTACTTACAGTGGAAAGCACTGATGACAGTTGTTCTCAAGGAAAACAAGTTGTGGGCTTTTGTTAGTACCACAGTGGCTCCTCCCGTAGCTGATCCTATAGCCCTTGACATACATGAGGTGAAGGAGGCCAGAACACAGAGACTGCTTCTGGATGGTGTTCGAGATCACCTCATCCCACATTTGGTAGAGAAACAAAATGCTAAGGGGATGTGGGATACTTTAAAAAGTTTGTATGAGAACAAGAATGAAAATCGTAAAATGGCCCTAAAAGATAAGCTTCATGGCACTAAAATGACGAGAGGTGAGAATGTAGCCTCTTACCTCACTAGACTCAGACAGATAAAAGATGAATTGAGTGTTGTCGGTGAGGTGATTCCTGATCCCGAGCTAGTGCGGATAGCCCTGAAGGGATTCACTAAGGAGTGGGGTGTGTTCATGAAGTGTGTAGTTGGCAGAGAGAACTTTCCCTCTTGGGAAAGACTATGGGATGATTTTACTCAGGAGGAGATCCAAGAAGGGAAGCCTGAGCAAGTTGCTGATGATGAGAATGTGGCCCTTTCAGCTAAGGGTAGAAAGAAAAAGGGTGGCTCGAGTAGTGGAGCCGAAGACTTGAGCAAAGTAAAATGCTTTGCTTGCCAGAGTTATGGTCACTATGATGGGCAGTGTCCCAACAAGAAGAAGCACAAGAAGAAAGAAGAGCCTGAGAAAGCCTCTTCAACTGAAGTGGGAGATTTTGCAAAGGAATTCGAGAAGGAATTCTCGCTTTTCTCAATTCTTTCAGACAGTAGTGTAGCAGAGAGTTTAGACACTGGAGCATGGTACATAGATAGCGGAGCAGCACGCCATATGACATGGATACGAGCAGTGTTCCGAGAGTTGACAGATCATGAGAGAGTTATACTGACTGAGGATGGGTATGCTGGCACCCATGTAGTAGAAGGAGTTGGAAAATTCCTATTCCAACTCGAGTCTGGTGGTTATCTGGAGGTTGGCGATGTGTTGTTTGTTCCAGAGCTGAAGAGGAACTTGGTCTTAGTTTCAGCTTTGGAGGATGACAAATATGCAGTTCTTCATGTGAGTGGGCATGTTTACATATATCCGGTGAGTGGGGGCCTGGGTGCAGCGAGTCTTCTTGGCATCCGTGATGGCCGGATGTACCGAGTTTTGGGTCATCCGGTGGATGGTGACCCTGGTGAGAGATCAGAATCAGTGGCAGCATCAGTGGCTGTCAGTATGGAGGATTCATCCAACTCTGTGAGGAAATAGAGTTGGTATGAGATGGTTCTTCAGGATGAGCAAGAGAGTGAGGAGAAATCTTAGTTCAGAGTTGTCAGACGGAGACCTTCAGCAGTTGTTCCAGTGCAGAGATCTGATAGGCATTCAGATTCAGAGGGAGCTTCAGTTATTGGAGGCAGAGATCCAGGTGGAGCTGATGACAGTAGTACCTCCCTCGCTAAGAGGGAGTGTTAGTTTTTTATAGCTCGGTGGCACTCCTGCATCAGGTGCCTAGGTGCAGGGGTGATTAACTATGGAGTCTCATTTATATTCATTAAGTGACTTTAGTAAATGTGTTTTTTATTAAAGTACCTTTTTGATGTGACTTTATGTTTTAAAAGTGAGTTTCACTTTAATATGTTTTTAAAGTGACTTTAAGTCATAAAGTGTACTTTTTAATATTTAGGGTGATGTGACTTTTCAAAAAGAAAAATTTCGTGTAAAGTTCACTTAGGATATTTAAGTGAGTGAAAGATTAGATCCCAGCCATAGATCTCTTGGCCAAGATCTAATCTCAACTGTTGAAGGTGAAAAGTCATGAGAGTAACCCTAATAGGGTAAATAAAGTACATGAGATTTCATTTTGGCACACATTCAAGAGAGATTTCTTGGAGAGGGCTCGATTTCCAAGAGAGGAGCTTGGAGAGAAGTGTGAGAAACACATTTGCAGGAGATTGCTGAAGAGACTGAGAGGAGGGCTCAATTTTCAGGACAACTGAGAGAGAGATTCACAGCTTGCACAGAAATCGAGGAGGAGTACAGGAGCATTAAATGCTGGCACAAAAATCAAGGAGGTGTATTCCTGCACAAAAATCGAGGAGAGGTATGGCCTGCATTTAATGTTGTATGGCTGCATTTATTTGCACAGAAATCGAGGAGAAGTACAACTTCATTTGTTGCTGTACGGTTGCATCAATTTTTGCACAGAAATCGAGGAAGGTACAGCTGCATTAATTGTTGTATGGCTGCATTAAATTTTTGTACAGCCTGGCACAAAAATCAAGGTGCTGTACGGCTTCCATTAATGCTGTACAGTCTGGTACAGAAATCTGGGCAAAGTTGCTGCTGGTTTTGGCACAGTTTTCGAGAAGAAAATAGCACGAAAACCAAGGCATATTTCTGAGTTGAAGATAAGTTGATTTTTTACTGTAAAAATTGATGTATGATTTTTCCTGAATCTCAATAAAATTTTCTCCTGCATGCTGGTTTTCCCCCAGGGGTTGAGGGGGTTTTTCCAGGGTCTATTTGACCAAAATACTGTGTTTTAAATGTGTATTACAGTTTGCTGATTTTGAGTTATTTTCCGCTGCAAATTTTGCTTAGTTACAGTATATCAGCTTACAGACACATAAAATTTACATGCATGTGATATATATTTGGTTTTATGAACATTTAAGACTGATATCAGAGTTTTACTAAGTGTTGGGCTGAGTTTGAGCTTGATTTTCAACAAGGACCTTGACATGGAGAATATACATTCTAAAAGTCTTCAAATATTTTATGAGAGCATAATCCTGCTTCTCAATTGGATCATACTTCAGATCAGCATCTCTCAAGGTTTTTTTGAAGAATGCAATTGGATGATCAAGACCCTCATCATTCTTTTGTAATAGTATAGCTGCCATTGTGTCATAGGATGCAAAAGAGAAAATGTAAAAACTCTTGGTGTAGTCAAGACTAATTAGGGTTGGGGCCTCCATGATATCCTTCTTAATGTCTTCAAAATATTTTCTTGCCTAGTCAGTCCATTTTATTTCTGCCTCTTTTTTTAGCATGACTGTTATATGCTTTACCAGCTCAAAGAAATTAGGGATGAACCTCTTGACAAAGTTTATCTTGCCTAAAAAGGACTGAATGTATTTTTTTGACCTCGGTATTAACAACTTCTGGATTGCTTCCACCCTTACCAGATCGATCTTTACACCTTCAGCTGAGACTATGTGGCCTAGGAATTTTCCTTCACTGAGTGCAAACTAGGACTCCTTAGGGTTCAGTGATATTCCATACCTTATGGACTTTAGAAATACCTTCCTTAAATGTTGCAAGTGGTCATGATAGCTGTGAGAGTAAATTGTTAGGTCATCCAAATATATTAGCACAAATTTATCTTTCAACCCTACACAAGCTAGGTCCATGGCTCTCTGAAAAGTAGCCCCAGCATTCATTAGCCCAAATGGAATTTTAGCATACATGAAGGTGCCCCAGGGGATGGTAAAGGAAATATTCTCTTGGTCATCAAGGTGCACAACAAATTGGTTGTATCCAGAGAAGCCATCTAGGAAATACATAACCCTAGCCCCCGACACTTTCTGCACTAGGTGTTCCATCTTGGGCAGTGGATAGTTGTCTTTCTTATAACACTTGTTCAGGTTTCTAAAATCCACACACAACCCGATTTCCCCATTTTTCGTTCTTACTACTACTAGGTTTTCAATCCACTTGGAGTACCTGAGGGGGATTATGATCTTGGCTTTGAGGTGCTTATGGATTTCTTTTTCAAATACTGGTAATAGGAGAGGACTGATGGATCTCAGCTTCTGCTTGAAAGGGATGGTGTCCTTCTCCAAAGGAATCATGTGCTGGATGATATTGGTGTCATAGGTTTTCAGGTCACTGTACTCCCAGGAAAAGACATCAGCAAACTCCTTATTAGGCTGCAAACCTTTGACCTATAATCAGTAGTCAATTTAGTAGACAAATTTATCAGTTTTGGATGGCTTTGGCTGCCTATGTTTTTCTCTTGGACAGCAGGATATAGCTCCTTTTTGGTAGGTCTAAAATGGATGTCATTGTGATCAAACAACTCTTCCAGTGGTACTAGGCCTTGAGGTATGTAATTGCTGGGTAATTGGACAATGTTATGATCAACGAATTTATCTTTCAACTTGAGCTGCTTGGATTCCTCCATGTTTAGGTTTTCCTGGTCTATGTGCATATCAGAGAATTCATCTACTAGTTGAAGGAATTTACCAAGGTCGTCGTCATTTTCAAACACCTTCCAGAATTTGACATTGTCTGGCAGGGAAGGTCTGTATTTAACTTGAACATCATAGCTGAGATTAGGAGGTAAAGGAGGAATAAAAAAACTTGCAGAGATAGCCAAGGAATCAGCTAGGTGATTCAAATCCCTAGGTATATATGACAGTTCAAAAAACATAAAGGAGTATCTGAGTTTCCATACCTCATCCCAGTAGCCCTTTAATATAATGGTTTTTGTATGAAAAGTGTTGTTGACCTGCTATATAATGAGGTCTGCATCTCCAAAAATATTCATGCACATGATCCCCATCTCCTTGGCAGATTTAACTCCTAGCAACAAGGCTTCATATTCTGCTATATTGTTAGTGGTTTTAAAATCAAGCTTGTAAGATAGATGAATGTTTTCCTTAGATGGGGAGATCAATACTACGCCTGCCCCTACTGAGCTTTGAGTTCTAGCCCCATCAAAATACATGCTCTAGACTGTTGTGGTCACTTCTTCGGGCTATTGATAGGTGGGTTCAGTGAGCTGGACTGATGTTTACTGAGAATAATCTATATGTATAATGCATGACCCAAAATCAATGTCCACTGCATAGATGGGGTGGTTCACTGAATTGCTCTCCTTGCTTATGATGTAGGCCAACTGATTTTCTCGATATAGCCTCTTAGTCTCTCCTCCAAACATGGGGATAGTGGCATATGTAAGATACATCTAAAGGGTGCCACCTAACCTTTTTATCCATGATCGAGACAGCAAGAGACCAAATTTTTGAGGGATATCAGCCACTACAATGTCCACCATGATGCTTTTCGAAGGTAGCTGAGTTAGGTTCACAACTAGGTCTTTGATGAGGCCTAAGCACTTGACTTTTCTGGATTCAAAGGAGAATAAATCATGGTAGGTATTTGTGATGCTAATACCAAGCACATCCATCACATCCTTTGGTATTAGGTTATGAGAGGCTCCTGAATCTAGTAGATAGTTATTGGGGATTTTATCATGGATATTCAGGGATATGTAGAAAGGAGGGCCTGAGTCCTTTAGGTCTCCGATCATGGCGCCTATGGTTACAACAGGCTTGTCATCTTGTAGGTTAACAAAGTCAGTGACAATATGCATCTTTGGCTGAAGGGAATTTAGAATGGAAGACTTGAATGCATCATTTTTCATTAGCTCAATTAATCGGAAAGGGATCTTCAATTTTTGAATTTCTGACTCAAGGTTGAAATAATAATGTAGCCTATCTGGGAACCTTACCTCATGCTTTGGAAATTTTATTTGGAACTGATCAGGAATGGCTGAAGGTGCTAGTTTCTACAATGCTTTGGATGTGACAGTAACCCTTTTAGCTTGTGCAGCAGGCTGTTTGACAGGCACAACATTCTTTTTGAGAGGAGCAACCAACCTAGACCTTAGATTTTACCCTTTTTGAACATCAACCTGATATACAGTCTCTTCAGTGATATGCTCATCAATTAGGGCTTCCTCGTATTCTTCTTGTGTCAGAAAATAGTATTCCACCTCATCCTCCATGCAGTGTATGTTGTCTTCAACTTCTCCTTCCTCTTCAATGAATTCTGGATCTTCTTCTAATACAACATTCTGAAATGAAGCTCTTATTCTCTAAGCTTACCCTTGATTCCTTTCCCTTATGAGAATCTAAACTAAGGGATTCCCTCTTCTATAAGGGACAAAATTATGGTTTCGAGGAGCAAAGTCACCTAGCCCTTTACCCCTCACAGGTTTCTGTCCTTGGTCCTTTAGTTTAGACATTTCAGTAGTCAGGGTATCTAATAGTTTGGTCATTTTGTCGATCTTGTTTTCTGATGAAGAAGCACCAATAGGGTCTGTTGGTTGTTTCTTCCTGTCCATCTTTCCTTTGACCTTTTGAGATTCCAAAATGTTTGATTCTACCTCTAGGGAAGCATCCTGCATGAGTGATAAGGAGGCAGACCTCCTTTATCTGAGGAGTAGGTAGAAATCAGAGTCAAAGGCATTTGCATAGGTTATCCTAGCTGAGTTATTAGTGGGATTCATTTTAGTGGGGATCTTGCTCTACATTTTGTTGAACCTCTTGGTGAAGTTGGAGACAGACTCCCCATTTTCTCTTTTTAGGTTGCTGAACTATGTGATATAGTAGAGGTGGTCTCTCCTCTCTCCCCAATGCTTTAGGAATATGTCATATAGGGCCTCAATGTCTGCCATTGATCCAACAGGAAGTTCCTTAAACCATTTCCTAGCCTGACCATCTAGGCTTTGCACAAAAACCCTAGTCCATACATCTTCTTGCTCTATGTTAATATTCTCAGCATAGCTGTAAAATGCCCTTAGATGTTCTTCAGCTATGAAATCCCCTTCTCCTGTGAACTTAGGCATATACTTGAGGTAATCTCCAGTAGGCATGGCCGAGAGGGGATTTGGAAAATTTAGGGGGGCATACCTAACTATCAGGATCCTTTCCATTTTGGTCATTTAAGGGGCAGCCATTTTGGAAATGGATACAGACAGGGTTGAGTAAGGCAGCACTAATGAAGGTGGTGGTGGTATACTTATCCCATTGTAGTCACCTGGGATTGGATCTTCACAAGTAGTAGTTCTTGAAGATGCCCAAACCCTAGGATTTTTTGATGTATTTATAAATTTCTGAGATTTAAGTGTTTCAGCAGAAGAAATAATAGCAGAAATTTTTCTTAAAATACATGATGTGGCTTCTTGTGTATCACTGCTGGTCTGTCTTTGTAAATCCCTATCTCTTCTCAAAATTTCTTTTGGATCTGAAATAGGTGTTGCTCATGGCCCCTTAGGGTTTTCTATGGTACTTGGTGTTCTTGAAGCCACCTTATTTCAACGGAGTCGCCAGATATATGATTACAACTAGAATAGTGTCCAAGCTTTGTCTATCATCAAAGCAAGGATCTATGTCATCTCCCAGGGAAGTTGAGCTTCAGTCTCCTCTCCCCGGTAATAGCACTAATTTGTTATCTCCAGGAAACTCCTCTAGGTTGTAGCTCTAGGATGCCTGCTAACTTAAAATGTTTTTAGGGATTTTTTGATATGGATCAAGTCAGGTGACCTATATAACCTTGCACTCTCAAGACATGCATGAAACTCACTCAATTACAAGGCTTTTAGTTACAACTATTTAGAAGTTGACAATAAGGTGCAAGGATGAAGAACTCATCAGTCTGGCAGATTTACATACAAAATGGATGCATATAAATGGCTAAATCATGATAAGGCTGGTACTTATAAATAAAATCATATTAACACACCAATAGGATGATAGCTATTAGTTATTAATCAACTTGAAAGTAACCTAAATACACATTCAGGCATAAGTATAGCAAAAATAGAGATGAAGGCTGAACAAATCATAACAAAAGATATTATATTCAAGAATGAGCAAAATGAGAAGCTGACAATAGTATAGGCTTATAAATCCCTGAAGTCAAACCTTTTTTATAAAAATAGTCTTAGTCTTTATATCCTTTTACAAAATTTATAGATCCTCAAACCTGGATCTGTTTTTTTACAAAAATAAACAAAAGTAACAGTTTTTGCAAATTAGGGTTTGAAACCCTACCTAACTACTTGTCTAACTATAATGAAGATATAGTTCACTAACTAAACATTTAAACAACTAAAGTAATTGCTGGTGATTACTACTGCTGGTCCTCTACCAGTTAACCCATTGATTTCTCCATGAGAGCTAGGGTTGGTGTCTTTTGGTATTGTTATGTCATAGTGGATCTCACACACACCCTTTTCTGATGCTTCCTTCAGTGCCTTTTATATTTAGATTACGTCCATGAACCATCTGCAGTTGCCCAAAACCGGTTATGTCTATCAAAAGCTTGTTTTTAATCCTCTTTCAGCTTTCAGTGGTTAATATCCTCTGGGATTTTGTCAGCTAGCTGCCAAAAATCTGACTTTTGGTGGCTAACGAAGTATTGTCTTTCTTTCTTAAGCTGCCGAAACCTTTATCCCATCATCGTGGTGAAATTATGCTTTTGATAGATAATGACCTCGTCAGAAAACTTTTTTAACTACCAAAAACCTGTTCTTTCTGTGGCTAATAAAATGCCCTAGCTTTTGCCTAAACCTCCGAAAGGGTTTTTCACCCGATGCCTATCTTCTTGATTTCAATGGTTAGCCTATGCAATGCACCCTTCTCTAATTTGTCAAAAGTGACCTTTTTTGGTGGCTAATGAGATGTTCTGAGCCTCACCTAAGCCACCAAATATACTTTTCCCAATGTTGCTTGCCACTCTCTTTTGGCAGTTAAAACCTTTCTTGTTTCTCTCTCTAATCTACTGAAAGCACCCCTTTTCGGTGGCTAATGAGTTTTCTATAATCTTTCCTAAGTCACCGAAAGTGTTACTTCGACTCTGCTTGCTCAGACCGCTTTTGGTGGTTCGTTTTTGCCCCGCGTTCAACTATTTAGCCGCCGAAACATAGTTTTTGGGTGGCTAATGAGCTATAATAGTCCTCGCCTGAGCCACCGAAAGCTATAACATGTAAAATTTTCATCCAAATAAAAAACAAAGGATTTCAAATTGTCAGTGATACTCATATCCTTCATTACACAAGAAGATTCTTCCTACTATCAAAATAAATTAATTTTGGGAGATAACAGGTAAGCCCTTTAAAAACAAGATTGAACAGTTACCTCTATGTATATATGTTTTTAACAGATATTTGAGCTCAGTGTTGTAATGGTGAATGATTTGGTTAATTTTTTTTACTGTGTAATGTTATGTTTATATTAAAGGGAATCCATAGATGCATAGGAAATTATGGTGTTTATGACGTTTTGAGTATGGCACCTTTGGGCTATGACTGTGACGAATCATATCTGTAATTTATTTTGGGTTGATAGCTTAAACATGTGACTTTGATGGTTAATGAAAACTTCTATATTTTAGTTTTAATGATGAGTCTTAAATTATGGAAATACCATTGCTTGCAATGGTGCCTTTATCGAATCAGGACTGTGTTGTTTTATTTGTAAATTATAGTAGGTATAATTGTATGCATTCATAGATGGGGTTTATTCATTGATACTGTCACTATATTGGAAAGGATGCGACCCTATGTATTTCATTGTCTGTACTTAAACTCTTGTTTTGGTATTTAAATGGAAGTTCTGCGTATTGGTTTTAAATGACTCAGTTTAGATTACAGTAGTGCCATTGCTGGAAATGGTACCCTTGCCAATTCGTGAGTGTTTTTTCTTATTGCCAATGTTTATTTTAATGGTGAATCATGTTGTATTCTACATACCTTGGATTTAATTTGGGGATGGCCTTAATCTTGTCTTATCATTGCGAAATTGGTATGCCCTCACTACTACATTTTGACCAAAAATCCGACGGCTATCATGTCGGATTTTCGACACTTCCCTGTCGCATGAACGACACTTTGATTTTTTTTTAATCGTCGGAAACTTGTCGTCGCTTAACCGACACTTAAATAACCATCGGTTAAGCGACACTTATGTAGCCCTCGCTTGAATGTAAAGCGTCGCTTAAGCGACGGAAGGTTTTCGTTGGTAGCAAATTTTTTTGACAAAATAACCTTTATAACCGTCGCTTAAGCGACGAATATCAACTAAAAGCGTCGGAAAACCGACACATATTACCGTCGGAAAAGCGACACATATTAAAAGAAACGTCGAAAATGCGATAGAATAATGGCGTCGGAAAAG
>LPNX010159498.1:18038-199721 GCA_001517045.1 Pseudotsuga menziesii | reverse complement strand
GGTGTCGATAAGGAATCTTCACAATGTCATTTTCTTTTATGAGTATAGTCTTTTGAGTTGGAAGTTGTATTTTCATCCCTTGTGGTTTTAAGGTTTCCTTTTGCATCTTTTCCAACTGCACGTAAACATTTTGAAACTTCTTAATCACTTCTACTTGCTCGTTTATGTCATCTTCAAACTTCTTAAGTTGTTCCTTAAGATCTTCGTTATGACTTCTGATGCAATCATTTTATTCCTACTTGTCTAGAAGTTTCCCTTCAGTGTCTTCCGTAGATTGTTCTGTACTATTTTTCAATTTCTTAATTTTTGTGGCTAGTGTTTTGTTATGATTCCTTAATCTAAAAATTTCTTTGGAATTGTTGGATAGTGTTTTATTACTTTTTGCGATCTCCGACTTATGAGTCTTTTTAGAGTTGTCCTTTTGTTGTTGAAGAACTTTTATCTGTTGTCGATATTGGTCGATAACTGACTCTTGATTTTCTAATTTATGTCGTATCTGCGTTAGTTCTTCATCCTTGTCTCTAATGATTTTGTTCAATCGTTTTATTTCCACTTCATAATCATTTATTTCTTTCTTTATATCTTGATTTTTCAATCTCTGATTAAATTCATTTTCGCTTTTAAATTTTTCAATTTGGGCAGACAATTTTTCTATATGACTTTTCTTATCGGAAATTTTTTGTTCCTTCAGCTTTTTTTGCATCTCATGTATTTTAATTGTTACTTCCGAGTTCGTATTTGTGTCTCGTGATTCTTCATTGTCTCTTTAATAAGGCTTTAACTTGGCTTCTAATTTCTCTATTTATAGTCACAAACCAGATTCCATGATCTCTGATTTCTTCCACACTAGATGATGATGGTCTTCGATTTTTTTTTTATTTTTTTTCCTTTGACTTCCCCACCTAAGTTCAATCTCACTTGCTTTTTAGTATAAATTATTATGCACCTTTTTGATCTTTTATTTCCCTTAAGTTTTGTAAAATGTGAGTAGATTGGGTGGTTGGGAGGAATGGTTGTTAACTTCCCCACCCAGGTTCAAATCTCACTTCTTTATGCACTTCTAGATTTTATGTTATTTAATAAAGAGAATTAAAGACTAAACTCAACCTAATTAAGGTATGCGTTATTATTTAATATCCAATAAGGGTTTGTTTTATAAAACCACAAGCTTGTTTTATAGAACCATGAGCTTTTGTTTTCTTCTTTTCTTTTTTTATGGGATCTTCTCCCTTCTTCTCTTTTTTTTTCTTATTTTTATTTTTATTTCTTCCTTTTTTTCTTTTTTCTTTTTACTTTTTATCTTTTTACGTTCTTCTCCTTTAGATTATTTTCTCTTTTTTTATTTTTATTCTTCCTTCTCTTTCTCTTTTCTTTTCTATTTTGTTTTTACTTCTCACCTTTTTTTTCCTTTTACTCTCTATTTCGATGGTCAAAGACCCAATTCAGGAAACCTGGAATAATGGCTAAAAGCCGATAAAATGGCCAAAGGCCGAAATCTAGCCAACGAGGCTCTGATACCAATAAAGTGAATACTTATTCACTTTACACAAATAATATTACCAAAAGACTTGGAATATTAAATAAGCCATAATAATATATATATTGATGATAGAATAGATATGATACATTTACAATGGTCATACTTATATACGTCCATTCGTGACTTTTCAACCTACATTCATGACTCTTTGATAATTATTAATTAATAATTAATAATTGTCTATTAATATTATTTTTAATATTTATATAATTTATGTTCGTTACATTTCAATGAAGTGAATACTTATTCACTTTACACAAATAATATTACCAAAAGACTTGGAATATTAAATAATCCATAATAATATATATATTGATGATAGAATAGATATGATACATTTACAATGGTCGGACTTATATACGTCCATTCATGACTTTCCAATCTACAGTCATGACTCTTTGATAATTATTAATTAATAATTAATAATCATCTATTAATATTATTTTTAATATTTATATATTTTATGTTCATTACATTTCCTTCCCCTTAAGGGAATCTTTGTCCTCAAAGAAGTATTTGACATTAATGTCTAATTTATTTTACTGTCATCTCAGAATTCTTTCCATTTTGTATTTGCAACATTTGAGGAGATGAGCTGATACGAATTACAGATTCCCCATGAGAATTGTCGCATTGTATCTGCTGTGGTCCATCCTAGATCTATTTTTATCGGAGCTCTGAGATATTTTTGTGGGACAATTCGTCTCAATTGTTGCTTTGTATGTCGATATGTTCACATGTCCACATAAGTCTTCTATGAATATTCATTTTGAACTTGTCGTTGGTCAAAATGACGATTATAATTAGGATGTCTGTAAGGTGTAGGTGTTTTTTGTTCTTCTTTCTTTTGGATTGCGATGAAGACTTTCTTCACTTCCTCGATTTGTGCTTCTTGGTTATCTAGTAGATTTTTATGATTCTGAATCTTTTCGATTCCTTCCTCTTGCGACTTTTTTTCAATTTCTAGCTCCTTGATTTGGTTATGTAGTTCTTGATTACTATTCTTTAAACACTGGTTTTCTTCTTGCTTTTCTAGTAATTTTCCTTTGAGGTCTTCACCGGATTGTTCCGACTTGCTGTTGTTTTTCAATTTTTTTGATTTTTGTAACTAGGGTTTTGTTGTGATTTCTTAATCTGGAAATTTCTTCAGAATTGTTGGATATTATTTTATTACTCTTTGCACTCTCTAGCTTGTGTTCTTTTTTAGAGTCACTATTTTGTTGTTGAAGAAATTTTATCTGTTGTCAATACTGGTCGACCACTGATTCTTGATCAGTTAATTTCTGTTATATGTGCGTCATTTCTTCATCTTTGTTGTTAACGATTTTGTTCAAGCGTATTGTTTCTACTTCGTAATCACTTATTTCTTTCTTTATATCTTGATTTGTTAGTTTCTGATTGAAATCACTTTCGTCTTTTAATTTCTTAATTTGGGTCAACAATTTTTCTATATGATTGTTCTGGTCGGAAATTATTTGTTCCTTGCACTCTTTTTGCATCTTATGTAATTTAATCAACATTTCCGATTTCGTATTTATGTCCCGTAATTCTTCATTGTCTCGTCGATAGCGCTTTAATTTGGCTTCTAATTTCTCTATTTGTGCTTGCAGACCAATTTCCATGGTCTCTGACTTCTTTAATGATAGATGTCTATCGATTTCTTGACGAGTCTTCCTTTGACGTTTTGACTCTTCCTCGATTGCTGATCTTCCTTGATTTTGGATTTTTCTTCACCGCTGGACGGTCTTGTTGACTTGACTTCTTTGACTTTTTTTTTTTACGAGGGATTATTCTTTGATTAGGTTAAATAACCTCTTTTTTTTCCAAAAATAATATTCAATAATATTATTTCTATGTATTTCTTTTCCTTTTTTTGTTTCTTCCCTTTTTCTTTTACAATAATAATTATTAATTATATAATTAATAATAATATTATTAATATTTTATAAACTATATATAGTTTAATTTTTTTTTCACTTTGGTATAAATTTATTTAACTTTTTGTGTATATATAAACCTTTCAGTTTTTCTCTTTTTCAACTTTATTATAGGGATACTTTATATCTTTTTAGCTCACGGTTAGTGTTAAGTATAATATATTGATTTATATATTACCCTTTCCTCCTTATAACAATGAAAGGAATATATGAAACTTTTTTTTCCTTTTCTTTAAAAGAATACGCCCACGAATAGCCAGAATGAGGACAAAGCCTGAAAAGGGATGGCTCTCATACCAATTGAAGTGAATAATTATTCACTTACACAAATAATATTACCAAAATACTTGGAATATTAAATAAGCCATAATAATATATAAATTGATGATAGAATAGATATGATACATTTACAATGGTCAGAATTATATACGTCCAATCGTGACTTTCCAACCTACAGTCATGACTCTTTGATAATTATTAATTATTAATTAATCATATCTATTAATATTATTTTTAATATTTATATATTTTATGTTCGTTAGAAGATTTATGGGTTTCAAGGGGGGAGATAAGTGATTAGATATAGAACAATAGGGGGGTGTTTAAGAGTTATAGGTAGAGAGAAAAATTTAGGGGTTTAGGGGTGGGGGAGAGGTGACATACAAGTGTTAGTGGTAAGGGGGGACATAGGCATGTGTGTGTGTGAGAGAGAGAGAGAGACAAAGAGAGTGAGAAATAATGGGGCAGTGGTGTGTTAGGGAGAGAGAGGAGGGGGGTTAAAGGTAGGGAGAGTAGGAGGGGGGTTTATAGGTAGGGAGAGGAGGAGGTGGGGTTAGTAAGAGTTAAGGGGAAGAGGCGAGTAGGGGGGACATAAAATAATAAAAGTATTGGTATAATTGACAATGTGGTAAATTCTATAGTTACATAACAAGCACTTGTTGTAGTATTGAAAAACACACACTCGTTTTTCTTTAATAAAACATGCACTCGTTTTGAAGTAATATAATTTGCACCCATTTTTTATTAATATAACAAGCGTGCATTTTGTTTAAATTCAAAAATGTATTCCCACCAAATGATAAGGTCGAGCCTCCACCCATGATGGCATGGAATTCTTATGCCTATGTGTATGCTTCAGACTTTGCTTTGGATTCAACATGCCTATGCCTTGGAGTATGATAAACCATGGCTAATTGAGCATTATATCCAAATTTTCAATATGCTCGTGTTTATCCATGGGTTAAAGTATGCTGCACACCTCTATTTTTTATGAATTTTTAGAAACAAATATGGTTTTTTTGCAGATTCCAAATATGTAATTTTTAAAAAGAATATGTTATTTTTTCTATGTTTTTCTTATTTATCTTGTGTCATCACTCCTCAACTCAAAAAACAAACTGTTAGTGTTTTGTCCATAGTTTTTCGTTTCTCAACCATTTTTTAAAACAATTTGTATGGTGCACTAAAGAACATCGACCTCTACAAGCTATAAAAACCCATTTCCAAATAATTGCATTAAGACATTCAAACGTTGCACCCACAATTGACATACTATTTTCGAGGTGTGATCACTTGGATAATTAAAAATAGAAATAAAAATATTATTATTATTATTGGAAAAATAGTCGTGCACTAGTATTATATGTTCTCTATATGTCTACTAGTTTTCGTAAGTTTATTCCATCTTTTAGTCACTCAAAGGTTGCACCCACAAAAACATATGCCTTATAATTTGTCCCAAAAAAAAAAGTTCCCATTAAAAAAGATCTAACATTAGACAGTTAAGAACATTTTCAATATAAATTTTTTATATATTTGGAAACGTCATTCAATTTCCTACATTTCATCTTTTTTACTCATCACAAGATTCATTGTGTAAGTGTCTCAAAATATCCATGTAAGTTGATGGATTCCTATTTTTCAGTTTTCTATTGCATCTAACGTGTCAAAAGAGACTCTCATTAGCTTGCACACACCCTCAATATTATCTTCAATTTCTTCTAATTGTTCTTTTAATTGAGAGACCCTTGTGAAGTATTCGTGGATAGATTCATCCTTGCTCATCTTTGTACTTTTGAGTTGGGATATCAAGTTCATCTTTCGGTTGATGTTTCTTCCTTCATACATTCCTGATATGGAACCAAACATCTCCTTAGTGTATCCTTAGAGTATACTCGAGGAATCAAGTGATCATTGATAGAATCGCCTATGATCCTCTTGGCTCTAATGATGTCTTTCTTGTACTTTTCCTTTACTTCATCTTCTTCGAGCTCCAACATAGTTTCCTTGATAAAATTTGCAAGATCATTCTATTCTAGAATGAGCCCTATTTTGTATTTCTAATTACTGAACTTTTCTATGCCTTCCAACTTGTCATCAAGCTTAGTTCTTGGAGACATCTTGTCTTGGAGATCAGAAAATGGAAAAAATTGAAATTTTCTCGAAAATGAAAATTGTCCTCACCAAAAGATGTGCCTGAATGAGGTGAATATGATGGTATAGTCAGTTTCTGAATAATCCAAATTGTAACCCTTGAAAATGGACTTGCAAGATCTTGGATTGTAGTTTCTAGTTTTATTTTGGGTTTTTTGGTTCCAACCCAAAATAGGGCTTGAATTTCTTGAGGATCTGCCCACTAAAAAACTTCAATCTTGGTTCCAAAAGATGCTCCTAGGAGGGGCATACTTCCCTATGTCACTTGCACTAAAAAATTTCACTTTATTAGAAAACCCTAATTTTCTTGTCCGGAGAAGCAGAGAGAGATTTTCCTCATGAAAGTTGTTCTTTTTAGGCTAGCTCTGATACCATGTTAAGTTTTCTATGTTTCCATAGCTTAAGCCCTAACTTAATTTTCATTTAATACATTTTCAAAATAACATCATAAAGAGGATCACTAAAAGAAACACAATCAAAAGGTACATAGTAATTTATCCTAGGAAACCCAAAAAGGAAAAACCCAAAAAAAACTTCCTCAATATAGATTACCGTAATGAAATGGCCAAAGAACAAGGTATCATACAAAGAGAGACCAAAACCCAAGAATAATATCCAAAACACCAAAGACACTAGTCCTTCACCTTCTCTTCCCTTCATTCTTTCTCTCTCATGCGCAATACAAGTGTGAGTGTGAACAAATGAGGGCGGGAGCCTCCCTATTTATACTAGTTTCCCAACTGACATTTTCCCTAATTGGGCCGACCTACCTAGGTAAATTTCGCAATAATAATTATATTCTTCTTTTCTAGGTACTATTGACCCGACTTACAGCTGAGGGTTTACCTCATGACCTTTTACACTAGTAACATCTCCCGAAGGTGGAATAATAATCATGTGAAGCACAAGTAGAATATTCTTTGAAGTTACATTATTTCAATACTTAACAAATGCTTTCTATTTCACCAATTTAAGCACATATAGGAGATTTATATTGCACAATTCATATAAATATAAATCTATTTTTTTCATATGGTAGTTTTAGCTATTCTTTTAGCTACTCCAAACTTTATAAATTTGTTATTGTTCTTGTGTTTCTATTGTTTCACAGTCCCAAATTTTAGATTCCATAGTATATACATGAATTCATTTATGTTCTTTCCTATAAGCCTCCTTCCTAGGCCTGACTATGTAGATTTTCCTCCACATTTGGATAGTCCTTCCACTATGTGATTGAGTGAAACTATCCCAACAATAAAGGTTACCCTATAGTCAAAGTTCTATTCTATTGGCTCTCTTTCATTCCCTTCGACAACCTTGACATAAGGTTCTGATTTCAATAATCAATTCTTGATCTAGACATGTTTAAGAATATTTATGTGGAATTGTTTTCCACTTATTAGAGTTATTTTTTACCTACTTACTAGAAAATATCATTGCCTTGTATAGTTTGAAAGTGGACATAAAGGGACCAAACCATATATCCAAGTGATTTTTTCCCCAAAAAAAGCAACCAACTTGCAACCAAAACCAGCATTATCATGGGAAAGAAGAGGTCAAGAATAAAGGATATATACTATATTAATGATTCTATGAGAAAAAAAATGGACATCAAGAACTTGACACTAACCTTGAAATGCAAAACATGTCATTTGTGTTCTTTCTCTTTAAATATAAAAGCAAGTCAATGCAAGGAGACGAGTAGGAGATTTAAATTAAGAAAATTTTAAACATCTTTGACTTGATTTGCTATCTCATGTTCAATTTTTTTTTCAACTCTTTGGAGTTGACCCTATAGTTGTATTGACTCATATAGTTGTATTGACTCAAATGGAAAGAGAAACACTGTAAAAACTGATCCATTTTGTCTTCACAATTTGCACTGGTCAGCATAGTAACATGTCGCTACATCTACTCTTTAATAAACTAGAAATTTCCTCAATAGTGAAATTGAATGTGAAATAAATGTCTAGTTCTAACCTCAAGAATTGGATTTTATTTCTACTCAAAGAAGAAATCACCATATGTCAAAAAATAAAATGAGGAATTCTAGAAATTTTTGTACTCATTTTATCTATTTACGCCTTATCAGTCATGCAAGTCATCATGTTTCAGAGCTTTAAAAACAACCACAACTTTTGGCATACAATCCTTGCACTAGTACTTGTAGTACAAAGAGCAGAAGAAGATAATAGAAGATCACCCTAACGATCGGTGTAGTAATTATAATTATAATTCCTATTTAACGCATCTTTATCATCCCATAGTACGAAGTTATTCACAAGAAAACTCGGTTTTGATAATTTCTGGGCCATGACTCGCAATCCAAATGTAGAGCTTCTATTCTCTCTGTTTTCTCTAGAAGGAAGGTAACCCGATTCAGATGCAAACAGAGTGTGGGGAAACTTCCTGAACACAAGAAAAAAAAACTGTAGCAGAACTTCCAGAACATGTCAAACATGTAGCAGAACTTCATTGGCAAGAGGTATAGTAAATAGGGTGGACACTTGATGAGCATGGATTGGGTCGAGGGACGACAAATTTGGGAACAATGCCCTAGAAACATGCCCTCACAAAAAAAACTCCTATCGACATAAAAATAGTGGATTTCACGTTTTAAAATATTTTCTTAATCTTCTTTAGTTAAAAAAGAACAGGATTTTACATGAACATAATATATATATTTTATTACAATATGCTCTTGTGATTATATGTTGTTCTTAACACTTAGGCTTACTAAGAGAGCTTAAAGACTTTACATAGTTAAAATTAATTATGATATACAAAATCGTGACACAGTAATAGCCCATAATAGGTATGTATTAGGTTAAAATGATATATTTAAATCTAATTAAAGAGTTATAAAAAACTTGCAAAAATAAAAATAAAAATAATAATACAAAAAAATTGTGGCAGGAATTCACTTGCAGTGACATTTTGTTAAAATTTTATTTTATATCAAATTTTTTATTATCTTGTTTTATATATATATATAATTTATGATGTATACATTATATTTTAAATATAATTTATATTTATTACAAATTTTATGTTTTTTAATTAATTAAAAAATACAATGAAAATATTATAATATATTTAATTTATATTTATTACAAATTTTATATTTTTTAATTAATTAAAAAATACGATGAAAATATAACAATATATTTATGATGTTAAATAAGCATTAAGCAGCATTGTGCTTAATTTTACAACTCAAAGATTATGAATAATTAGATTAATCAAGTTCATATCTCCAAAACAACAACATTAAGTTAGAAAGTACTTAGTAAAAGCCTATAATTTTACTACTCAAAGAATATTAATAATTAGATTAACCATTAAATCAGATCAAAAGGTTCATATCTTCACAATAACAAAATAACAACATCAACTTAAAAATATTAAAAAAATCTAAAAATTAGTCATAAATTCATACTCTAATACCAAAAATATCTAGATGAACTTTAATATTAACTCTCTTTTTCAGAAGAAAATATAAACTCTCTATTATTATCCAGTAGAAAATTCCTTATACCAAAAATATCTAGATGGACTTTTAATATTAACTCTCTTTTTAGAAGAAAATATAAACTCTCTATTATTATCCAGTGGAAAATTCCGTATTTTAACTGAGCCTAAATAAGTAATGTGTGAATACTTTGTGAGATGGGATCAGTGGAGTGGCACACGTGTACGGCCAGGGATTCAACATATCCCGCTTTGTTTCTTCATCTTGACTTTGGGTTTCCTGTCCTAATAATTGAAGAGAAATTCCAGGTACACTGCTTTTGGCCCTATTCTCCTTTCCAAGTTATCTAGGCCTCCCGTTGAGAGAATGCCCAATCTATTTCTCAGAGATTTTCCCAGAGAAGAAGTTGGGCGCTGTAGTACGTATTCTGGTCTACTTTTACGATGATGTTGCAATGGAGTAGAACTATTGGTGTCATGCTGCTCCTTGTTTCTATTCATGTACAGGTAATCCAATCCCAAAGCAGACTCTTCTGTTTTTTTTTTGGTTTTGAGTTTACTATTTGCAGGAGAACAATTATGGAATCTCATAATGAGGAGATCTGAGTTTTTTCTCCTGAAATTGGTCAGGAAGGAGAAGCAAGCCAACAGCACTTTGTGTTGATTCATGGACTTGGGCATGGAGCGTGGTGTTGGTATAAAATTGTAACTCTGCTTAAGCAGAAGGGGCACAGAGTGGCTGCCCTCGATCTCACCTCCAATGGGATAAACAGGGCAGCCTCTACAGAACAGGTCAATTCAATTGCACACTATGCAGAGCCACTGTTACAATATATCAGCAACCTCAGCAATGATGAGAAGGTACTTGGGTTCTAACCTGCAACTTGTAGGCTTGGGAATAGTGATTATAAACCAAAACTGATGACAGGATTATGAATACACCAGATTGGATGTTTTCATGATATTTCTCTCTATTGTTGTAATGGCGTCCTTACTATAAAAGTTTGGATGTTTTCATGATGTTTCTCTCTATTGTTGTCATGGTGTCCTTACTATAAAATGTATGGCAAGCATTAGATGCTCTTTTCTCCTTTAATCCTTTCCATTTTGAGCTGGCAAAGTTCAAGGCTCAAGACAGGGATTTGTATTTCTCATTGTGGCTTGGGAAGTCTGCAAAATAACCCTCTCAAGAGGCTTCTCATTGCATTGTATTTCATATTTGGAGAACAAAATATGCTCAACCTTTTGTTATGCAATGGATTAAATTGCTGTTGAATAGCACAGGAGGGCCTGTTAGCAAGGAGGCAAATTAAAACATGCCATGTTATTAGGGTGAAATGGCCAGTGCGGACCTGCCATGCCACAGAGAGAATTTTGGCAGTTAAAAATTGAGGAATTGGGCTTTAAGGCCTGGGTCTCACCAGTTCAAAACCAAAATTTGAAGATCATTTTATTTTTCTCTGGTTGGACCGAGGAGGTGTTGCTGCGTTGGGATAGCCCACACTTCCAAGTTAATTAAGATGTTAAGACCGATTGGGTCCTGGATTCAAGCTAAAAGGGGTTGTACTTGGACTTGAGAGCTAAACCTGTTGTACAGCATGAGTGGGCCTAAGCCTTAGGTTCTGAGTGGGCCTAATGGTTGAGAGCATGTGTTTCTTTTTAGTCAATGAAGTCACAAGTTCAAATCCAGAAAGATAGTGCATGTACAGTAATCCAGAAAAGTAGTGTATGTACAGTAATCCAGAAAGATAGTGATAATGTATGGTAGTGTATTGTAAACTTTAGCAGTCCAAAGGAGGCGATAGGCGATAGAAAACCTTAATAAGACATCTCAGGACTTGGTTAATTAAATTGAAAAAATACTTCAAACCTTCTATTATATAGATAAATTGGCCTTTGAGAAGCATTCATCTTCAACATGGGTTTTTCCAGTGCCATTATTCTTGCTTTTTATCAAGCCTTTGAAGGGCACTGAAGTCTTTGTATTAAATGTGTGACAGGTGACTCTTGTAGGTCACAGCCTGGCTGGATGCCCATTATCATATGCTATGGAGATGTATCCAACCAAGATTTCCAAGGTTATTTTCATAGCTGCCTTTACTCCTCGAAACAATCAGAGCTTCCTTAGCTCTTCCCACCCGAAGGTGTGATGCAGACTTTTCTCTTTTAAACCTCATACTTGTATCGCTAAATGAGATTGATGCAATTATGATGCATACCCCTTTAAATTGTTCATTCAAATTTTTTGGACTATGGATTTCTATGATGTGTACAGACGTTCTCAAGGCTGGTGGAAAAAGGAGTGGTAGTACTAAATATGAAAGAAGATTCAGAGCTGCCCACGTCTGCTTCACTGGTCCTTGACCATCTCAAGTCCTATCTCTACAACGAAAGCCCTGAGGAGGTATGCTGAATTTCTCTCTATTGAATTCCGATACACGGCTGTGTGCTGTTATTGTATATATGGTGAGCTTCTTGGAATTGTTTTGTAGTTTTTCTTCCGTTTTCCATTACTTTTGCTGAGGAATAGTTTGTTTCTGGCCGGTCTTACTAACAATTATTACCACAGGATGCGAATCTTGCACGATCTGTTCTAACTCCAACGCCATTTCCAATCTCAGTGGAGTTCCTGAAGCTGTCAGAGGAGAATTATGGAAGTATCAGAAGATTTTATGTCAAGTTAATGAAGGACAGATTGTTCTTTCCAGATCACCAAGAATTCTCCATAGCACAGAATCCCCCTGAGAAGGTATTCAAAATGCATGCCAGCGACCATTCTCCCTTCTTCTCACAGCCTCATCAGCTCTGCAATCTCCTCATTCATATTGCGACTCTGTGAAGATTGCAGGGAAGAGTATTGAGAGTAATTCAGCAGTCGATTGCTTTCAATTACCTTGCGTGCTCGAACATTTCTAATACCTTTCAAAGCAGCCTTCCAAGTTATTCCCGAATAATTACGGAGTTACGTTTTTAAGCCCTAATTATTGTTGTATTTTGTATCGATTTGAAGTTTTTATTTTTAAAGTTTTATAAATAAATAATATGGTATCCTTCTCTTGTTACTTCAAGGTTACTCTCGAATACTAACTTGACCTTCAAGTGATGCTGATATGATATTATGAATGAAGCAATAACTTAAACAAGTTTCAATATTATAATATGAATGAACGAATTTGCATAAATAATTTAAATCAAGGATTTAACCAGGAATTTGCTTATTAACTAGTAGTATTTAGTTGGTATTCACATATCTCTTATAAGAATTGCATTTTTCTAACGATTTAAAAAATTCTAAAATCTATTAAAAATCAATTATTTCTTATAAAAATTGTATTTTTTAACCATTTAATTTTTTTTAAATCAATTAAAGAATAAAAGGAATTTGCATAAATAATTTAAATCAAGGATTTAACAAGGAATTTGCCTATTGACTAATAACTTTTAGTTGGTACCCACATATCTCTCATCAGAATTCTATATTTTTAAACCACTTGAAAAAATCTAAAATCAATTAAAGAATCTACATCCTAAAATTATATTATGGAGAAAAGAATTTGTATTAAATAATCTAATCAAGGATTTACTCATTATGCCTCTATTTTGAGCACTATGTCGTGCTCAGCAATTTCAATGAGAAGATTTACCAGCACGCTTAACCCAAAGATATTCCATATTATTGTTTCAAAATATTATTTTTTATTGCACATGAAGAATTGGTCAAGCTTTATCTACTGGTGTAGAAAACTATAAATATATATTTTATGTAATATCATATAATTATTTTTTATATAAAATTGTATAATATTATTTTTTTAATACAGCAAAAAAAATATTTTTTTTTTCGTATATGAAAAAATGGTCAAGCGTTCTCTACTTGTGTAGAAAACTACAAACATCTCTTCTATGATATACATTTTTAATATTATATAATTATTTCTAATATTAAATTGTACAATATTATTTTGATTAATTATAGAAAAACATTATATATACCAATATGGCGAACATTATCCATTATACACACTTCTCACATTATCCATTATACACACTTCTCACACCCCCTACTCTCACACTTGCCTCGGGGGAAGCACAAAATCCGTGGATAAAATAAGTTTTGCTTACAAATATCTCAAAATTTTATTGGTTCATTTTACATTGTCTTAATTATATTATACATTGGTGCACCATCTTGTCTTGTTCATATTATTTGATATTAAATCAACTAATCTAGTTCAATAATTGTCTAGGCTTCAACAGTTTGCAAAGTGAGTGCTTTCTCCCTTGTTTAACTTGAGGATCCTTTCTTGCTTCCTAGAAAAATCTAAGTTAAGAATTAACCCTCACTACCTCTTATATCCTTTATGCACCAATGGCATACTAGTCTCTCATCTCTCTTATGTACCAATTGCATATTGGCTACATATCTCACTCTTATGCATAAATTGCACAATAATTCATTATGGCAGAAATTATGGATCTCAAACTACAACTTCTTAGTTAAGAATCAACCCTCATTACCTCTTATATCCTTTATGCACCAATGGCATACTAGTCTCTCATCTCTCTTATGTACCAATTGCATATTGGCCACACATCTCACTCTTATGCATAAATTGCACAATAATTCATTATGGCAGAAATTATGGATCTCAAACTACAACTTCTTGTGCACTTATGCCTCTCTCAAGAGAGATAAGACCACAACCAACATGTTTTCCTCTAGTTTCCTACCAAACAACAAAAATGCCCATCGCTTTAGCTCAATGTATGCCTTTCCCTCTCTCATTTCAATGGCATTATGGATGGGGAGAAAGTAGACACCTAAATTTGTAACTTTGTGATCCCTTTCTAGGCCAGGGCTGTAAGACTTGTTGATAATGCAAAACTATCACATACTGTCCAATATCTTTCTCCACTGCTACCAAGTCAAACAATGCATACCATAATTCAACATTGACAATGACCAAAAACACAATGTAGTCTTTCAATCCCTTGCTTCAAAACATTAATAGTCTACTACATACCATCCTCATCCCTATTATAAGGATTGTGTCTCCAATCAGGACACCCCTCTCCACATCACCAAACACTATAAAATTATATTTTTCATAGAAAATTGCATTGACACCATTGCTTGAAATTTGGCTCCCCATCCTCATCCTATGATAGGAATTGGAATTCAATTAGGGAACCTTTCATGACCTCCCAAATGACACCCTTCAATTATGAGATAATCATCTCTTAGGAGTCATGCAACATTTCCCAATTTAACACTTAGATGCATAATTGTCTAAGACAAATTGCCAAACTACACCTAACAATACCCAACCCACTTTAGATTTACTTTGTTCATACTTAGTTAAGTTTAAGTGCATATCAAGTAAACTTTGGAAGTAAACAACAATAAACACATTTCACAGAAGATATAACATAACACTCAATGGAGTGCCCAAGATATTTCTTATTCAATTGTTACAATGTACGAGAGTGCCTGACCATTGCCTATGGCATACAAGAGTTTACACAGAAAACTGAGGCTTATGCTTGAAACCCCAACAAATCTACCCATCTCACATCTTCTTTGTATGTCACGCCTGTACACTATCACTGAACATGCACCCAACCAAGAACCTTCATTTTTGCATGATTCTACCCACTACATAATCAAGTGCATCTAGACATGTGGATGCCTTATCTCACATGCATGAGACTTGTCCACTTAGGATGACTACACCCATCTCTTGTGTTGTGAATTTTTTTGTGCTTCCTTGATGCCTCTTATGCCAAGGGTCCACTCCTTTATATAGGGTGTGACTCAACTTGGGTACACTTCCAAGCCAACGTGCTCATTTTCTAAGTATGCATAGTCAGTTCCTATACTTAGTCTCTCAAGTGATTCATTTCACACAAGGAAACTTCATCACATGACCTCCCGTCACATGGGAGCCCTTGGGTCTGCGCCCTAGCTCAATGCACCCAAGTAAGTTTGCTTCCTATGGAAACCAACACCACTTGTCTCCCATGAGAACCAGTGAATGTTCCCATGCATGCCTTCACGTGATATTGGGGACTTATTAATTCCCATGTAAACGATCCTCTAGTGTGTTGCAAATGTGGGGTCACAACATCCTTCCCCACTTGATTTTTTGTCACCTTGGCAGTCCCTCTTTCACTTTTTTCTCTCTGATAGTGGCTCCTAGATTTTGTTCCTCCCACTCCTGAATCAAGTCTTCGTACTTCTAAAGAGATTCCTTCTATTCCCAATTGTTCTCATTGTTCGACAAGCCCTTCCAGTTGACCATGTACTTGTTCCAAGTCCAACTTCCATGCTTCACAAAGCAGCTACCTAACACTTTCTCTACTCTGTGTTTTAGTTTGTCCAAGATCATGTCAGGGGTATGAGATGGTTTCACTTGGCTAGGATCTTATTTATCAATTTCAAGTAGGATTCAACTGGATTATGTATACAACAAGGTGATAATATTTCAAGTGATCTAGTAGCCTCAATTTATGTGTAACATCATCGATCTTCTCAAGTATCTTAAAGGGGCCTTCAAAATTCTGCATTAATGCACTTTCCTACTTAGCATATGGTATGAACTACTTCTTCCCCAACATTATAAATACTTGGTCACCAACTTGAAACTCTAACTCCTATCTCCCTTGTTATGTCCATCATTTAATCCTTTCAACTGCTTCTGTAAGTTGGATGCACACCCTTTCCACTCTATCTAATTTCCATCCTTTCATGAATCCCATGGTAGAGGACTCTTCTCATAGAATCCTTACACAATGGTATGAGTTTCCTTTGATTGTTTTCCTATATCCAACTCAAATGGAATATACCTTGTCGTTGAGCTCTTCTAGATGTTGTAGCTGAGCTACAATGAGTCTAACAAGTTTGGCCAATTCGATTGATGTAAACACACGTAGTGCCTCAAATAACCCTCTAGAAAATTGTTAATATGTTATGGCCACCCATTGGTCTACAGATGGTATGACAAACTCATCAAAAACTTTCTTCCAAGAAGTCTATACAAATTTTTCCAAAACCACCCTGTGAACCCATGTCCTTGTCTAACATAATGCTCATCAAAATACCCTAAAGCTTCACAACATTTTTGAATTACATTTTCACAACTTCTTCCACTGAACATGACACTTTCATTGGAATGAAAGTGGCATACTTGGAAAATCGATCCACCACCACTGAAATTATATTGAACCCTTTGTGCCATCAGCAACTAATTTATGAGGTCCATGGGCACACTTTTCCAAGGCTTCTCCAACACCAATAAAGTTTTGAGGGGACCAACCTGCATCTTGTTCTCTGACTTGTATTGATGCCACACCAAGCAAGTCTTGACATAGTCATCTATTCTATGTTTGATATGTTACCAATAGTACCCACCCTCTATCCAAGCCAAGGTTTTCCATTTCCACAGGTTCCCAACCTACAATGAGTCATGACACTCCTGCAACAGTTCCCTCCATAGGTTTGAAATCTTAAGAACATACAAATTTCCATCAAAGTACAACAAACTACCCTCTAACCAAAAATTCTAGGTGTCTACTTCCTTCACATATTTCATGATGCTCAAGAAAATTTGGTCACCTTCTAGCATTCTATTTATATTTTCCTGCAAGTCTGACAGCACCTACGAGTGACTTCCATTAGAAAACTTCTCATTCTCACCCTTCCCTTCCGAGGAAGCTAGTTACACCTTCCTACTCAAGGAATCTACAACTATGTTGAACTTTCATAAATGATACTCAATGGTCATGTCAAACTATGCCAATAATTCCTACCACCTTGCTTCCTTAGGTCACAACTTTAGTTACGTCATGAAGTAGCTCAGCAAAGCATTGTCCATTTTCACTACGAATGGATTACCTAGAAACTTGTGTCACCATACCTACACTCAATGTACAATTGTGATAATCTCCTTCTCATGAATGAGATATTTCATTTCATGATCATGTAGATTTCTATTCTCATAAGCAACCAAATGAGCTTCTTGTGTCAAGATTCCTCCTATTTCCAAGTAAGAAACATCAATCTACACTTCAAATGACTTCTCAAATTTTGGCATCCTTAATACTGCTTCCATGGTAAGCCTATCCTTCAATTCGCAAAATGTTGCATGGCACTGGTCTATCTAGTTCCATGCACTTTCCTTCTTCAATAGATCACTCAAGGGGGATGAAATATTATAGAGTATCCTATGCTGAACACGTGGCTATAATTTGCAATCCCTAGAAATATTCTTACTATCTTAACAGTTCTTGGCTCCTCCTAGTCCTCAATGGCCTCAATATTCTTAGGGTCCATGCAAATGCCTCCTTGACCAACCCAATGGCCCAACAAGGGAATTTTTACCTACCCAAACATGGACTTAGACTTTGTAAAAATTAGTTGATTTTACCTCAATGCATCAAAAACTTCCACCAAGTGCTTCTTATTCTCTTCCATATTCTTATTGAACATCGCGATGCCATCTAGATAGACAACAACAATTGTCCGAAATTGGCTTGAGAACATTGTCCATGCTAGTGCAAAAGATCGTAGGAGCATTACAAAACCCAAAAGGCATCATCGGGAACTCATAGCTCCCACACCTCATCACATAGATTGTCTTCCACACATTTCTTTCTGCAATCCTCACTTGATAGTACCCTTTTCTCAAGTCCAACTTTGAGAAAAAAAATTCCTTATCCAACTTGTCAAAAAATTCTATTGCTAATAGCAATGAATATCGATTCTTGATGGTATGGTTTTTCAACACAAGGTAGTCCAAGCATAGACTCAATTCTCAGGTATCCTTTGTTTGAAAGAGGATCAGTGTGCCACATGGAGACATTCAATAAGGTATGATGAATCCTGAATCTAACATATTTGTCAATTTCTTCTTCAACTCATCCAACCCTAGTCCCGATATTCAATAAGGAGACTTTGCAATATGCATCAATCTTGCTTCAAGCTTGATATAGTGGTCAATAATGTGCCTAGGTGGGATTCCCTTAGGAAAATTATCAGGCATGCGATCCTCATACTCTTCCAATGCACTGATGACCAAGGCACTACAAGGATGAACTCAAAGTCCAAGCTCAATGATCAACTCCTTCCTTAAGAAGTTGTGATAGGAACCCAAGTCAATCAATGCCTGCATGCTCCTCCCATTTATTACCAAGTCCACAAAACAAAATTGATTTTAGTTGTGATCTTGATTTCCATTCAAGGATTCAAACTATTGCACGCTCTACATCAAGCATGTATGCATGTCACTTATTGCTAGCAAAGCACCCTGTGCAATATCCTTCATTAAATGGTTGACATTAAGAAAAGAAGAAGTCTCACCTTTCCTAGGAATATGCAATGTCTTGGTGTCACGTAGCATGTTTCCTTTTATATTTGTTTGATTCATCAACATGTTCCTTTCCCCAACTACTATCCATAAAGCACCCTCCAATACTATTGCATACATATTTACTCCACTAAACTGTATTTTGAAGTGTGGTGGGAGGTATGGCCAATCCTTTGACCCTACAATAACCTACAATATAAATTATTCATTTTTCTTCATCCGAACTTGCTCTAAATCCATGGCCAAGTAGCTTTGCAACCAAATATTTTCCATGCCTACTTTTCAGAAATCAAAGTGGGAGTGGGTATGCACCCTACACTTGTTGCATCAAACAATTTTGAGATTTCTTCCTATAATTCTCTCTGCTCTCATGTTGCTCCATGGAAGTGCGATGCATCTTTTGTACCATAGTCTGTGATGGACACATACAACAATTCAATTCTAACCCAAACTTCCTCTTTTGTGTAACCAAGACCTATAACCCAAATGATCTCACTATCTCCATAAGCTTTATGGTGAATAGCATCCAAAATGGATCTGATACCACATTTCATGACCTCCCAAGTGCCACACTTCAATTACGGTAGTAAGCATCTCTTAGGAGGCATGTGACACTGCCTAGATTGACACTTAGTGGCATTTCCACCTAAGAAACGCTAGCAGATTATTCCTAATAGGATCCAACCCCTTTTAGATTTACTAAATTTATACTTAGTTATTTTTAAGTTCACATCGAGTAAGATTCGCAAGTAAACAACAATCAACACAATATACACAAGATATAATACGACACTCAGTGGTGTTCCTAGAGATTTATATTTAAATAGTTGCATTATACAATTGTGCCCAACCACTTCCTACAATGTACAACAATTTACAAACAAAACTAAGGCATATTCCCAAAACCCCAACAAATCTTCCCCTCTCGTGTCTTCTCTTCCTATCACACTTGTACACTCTAACTTAAGTTGTCTCCAACCCAAAACCCACCTCTAAAATACTCCTGGAACTCTACACGATTCTAACCTTTGCATAATCAATCACACCCAGAACTATGATTTTCTTATCTCACGTGGCTTAGACCTATCCACTTAGACTAACTTCACCCAACTCTTGTGTTGCAACTTGTGTTGTGCTTCTTTGATTCCTCTTATTCCAAGTGTCCACTCCTTTATATAGGGTGCGTCTAAACTTGGGTACACTTCCAGATGACATTCCCACTTTCTAAGTATGCTTGAATGGGTCCCATGATTAGTCTCTCAAGTGATATGTTTTGCACATGGAAACTTCATTGCATTACATCCCATCACATGGTATCCCTTAGGTTTGTGCCTTATGTCAATGCCCCAAGCAAGGTTTCTTCCTAAGGAGACCAACACCGCTTGCCCCCCATGAGAACTGGTCATCGTGCCAACACATTCCTTCATGTGATTCTTGGGGATTACGGATGCCCATGCAAGCCACCCTCTAGTGTGCTACATATGTGGGGTCACAACAACACCCGTCTTCACATCGCCCAATGCTATAAAATTATATAATCCATAGAAAATCACCTCAACACCATTGCCTACAATGTGTATCTCGTGCACTACATCAATATCATTTTAGAATGCCACTATCAAATTGAACCCAATGTCATTCATGATGGAAATAATAACACATACATTTTCGAAATCCATGGTTGAGAATAACTGGTCCACTTTGATCCACCTCCCGCTATTTCCAAATTCCACTTGTTCACCAACACATTTGTTGTTCATCAAAATTCCCTTAGTTGTTTCCTTAATATATTTATTATTCACCAACTCAAGCAATATCATATCAACAAACTTTTGTTTCCTAGCCTCTAAGCTATTTTGGATGACTATGAAGTTGTCTTCATGGAATCTCATGATTTTCCTCCACCATACACCATTCACTAATACTATTTATCTTACTAGACTAGTGTTTCCCTTCCCAATAACCTAATGTATCACCTTTCCCTGGTCGAGCATTCTAAGATATTACAACAAGGCATACTTGAAAGTCACATTCAACCAAATGTGTCTCCTTGTGGCTCACCAACATCATTCTTCCCAAGAAGAAAAATAAGAAATGCCATCTTGTCACAAATTACTATACCGTCATTAAAATTAGAGTGAAAATTGCTCTGCCTTGCATCAAGGATATCTTGGAGTAGCTTAAGGGAGATAAGTATTTCACCAAAATGGATCTCACCCTTGGTTATATTAAGTCTATATGGAGCCTTGCAATTTTTGGAAAACAACATTCAAGGCTAAAATCAATGAATATAAATGGTTGGTAATGCCATTTACTCTCATCAACAACCTAGCCACATTCATGAGGATTATAAATGATATGTTCTTCCCACATCTTGATAAGTTTATTATGATCTATCTTGATGACATTCTTATTTTCAATCAAATATGGGATGGAAATATTCCACTTCCATAGATTATGCATGACCTTCTCCACACTCATAAGCTACAAGTCAAGCATAAGAAATCCTATTAAATTGGCCATAATTCTATCTCATGCTTAGGGTTTTTGTCATGTCCCCATATTTTTTGGACATAAAAGTGTTGACCATGCCCAACACATTGAGGGGTAAAAGATGCATTAATTACATCACTTATGGATTTTTTTCCAAATATTATTTATGAGGCATTAATTAATTAGCCCAGGGAAAGTTTTCTAAATAAATATTGTTCAGGCGTGTACTTGATTTTAATTATTTCCATTAATTAATTATATTGCATGTAACATGTGGAATTGAGCTTTCCATGTCAAGCAGAATTGGTGATCCAACTTTCCAAGGGAGGACATTAAGAAAGTGGAAACTCTATGAGAAAAGTAGTCAGAGAGAAAGGGGAAAGTGCCCAAAAGATATGAAAAAAGATGTCATAATAAAAGTAGGGAACAATTGACTAAGGAGGGAGCAACTTCCTTTTGGAGACTCAGAAAATATGTCAGAACAAAAGAATTTTGACTAAGGAGGGCATAGTTTCCTTTTGGAGACCCGATCTCAAAAGCAGGGAAAAGCATAAAAGCTGTCGAGGATCAAATAAACAAATTTTGACTAAGGAGGGTACAGTTGCTAAGTCATATGGATGACTTAGATAGGGAAACATCTCCACATGGTCCCTAAATTCCAATTTTCTCAAGGAGGGTCGATGACTTGGATAGGGTTAGTGATTTAGGTGTTAAATTGCTCTCTTAGGTCACTTATTGTCTCTACTTGATAAGAAAGTCACCTAGAGATCTATTAAAGGAGAATTTGATCTATATTTACTAGTTTGGTTGATGAATTTATTATTTGATTCTATGTGAGCATGGTATTTTGAGTGATGCACCTCAAAGCTTCCGGAGATGAGCCCCAAACCTTCCTTTCCTCGCTCCTTCATTCACATTCCCTTCTCTTTGCAGGTATGGAGTGCTTAATGTTCATCCATTGAAGTATTACCAGTCATCTTTTTCAGCCTCCATCTTATTCAATTTGATCTCCAATGAAGCCCAATCTTCACCTATGCTCTCAGTCTTTCTCATGTCCAATTTTGGGCCTCTTGCCCATCATTTTGAGTCCTCCAATGTAATGGTCAATTAATATATTTATTTATAATGTGTACCAGATGATAAATACTGTTATTTATCTCTTTTAGGTTGCAATAACTCTATTCATTAAGTTTGCATACTCATATTTCCATGCATAAGCTTAACTAGTCATCAAATGAAGGATTTGAGCATTCTAGTGCAGTAATAAGTGAGCCTTGTTCATGGGAATGATATTGGGTAGTTTAATATGCTGTAATAATATTCCTTATCCTATTTCAAATGAATTTATCAGGTCTAATATAGTTTTGGTACAAATTCCAAGCTTATTTACACACCTTATCTAGATTACTAGTTAAATTTTACTAGTCTAGTTGTTCTTTCAATTCATAGAGTTATATGGAATAATTTTAGATTCCGTAAGTTTCTATGTGTCAGTTATAGACACACCTACCCATACATACTTCCAAGCTTATTTACACACCTTATCTAGATTACTAGTTAAATTTGACTAGTCTAGTTTTTCTTTCAATTCACAGAGTTATATGCAGTCATTTTATATTCTGTAAGTTTATATCTGTCAGTGACAGACACACCTACCCATACATAATTCCATATCATAATTTTTTTGAGTTTTTACTATGTTTTCAGAGCCTCTATTAAGCAGGACTTCCCTAGGCCAAAATTGCCTAAAACCCCACATTCTTTCCTAAACTCTCTAGAATTCTCCAGATCTGTTACGAACTATCCCAAACCATATTTTATGATATATTAAGTCCTGATAACACCTCTTTTATTTTCCCCAATCCATTGGTCGGTGGGACTGATTAAATTTCCCTAGTTTCACAATTGGGTGACCTAGAAGCATGGGAGTAGGTTTCTGCATAGAGGATTCTAAAACCTGAATGGTTCTAGATATAAATGTGTTAGGGGAAATTAATTCACTGTTCTATAACTTACCCTTATTTTCCTCCCTCATTCTTCTCCACTTCCTGCAAATTTCCCAGCACAACCTCTTGAATTACCTAGTTCGAAGTTTCATGGAGTGTTTGTAAATTTATATCAGAAACTTAATTCAATTTGCAGCAATATTTAGTGTTCAAGTCTATATATCAGACTTAGGAACATTACAGTGGTGTCAGAGCTCTTTCCTTGGATTATACCATGGAAAGAAATATCTTAGTCAATAAAGTTGTATCCATGAGGCTCCTACCATACTCTAAGAAAGACTTTGATGAGCAGTATGAATAATACTTCTGCAGGTATGAAGAATACATCGAGCAGTATGAAGAAGAAGATTATGAAAATCCAACATGCAGTACCTCAGGTAGATTATGTATGTATTATTTTGATGATTTCTTGCCTCCACATTATGATGAATCCATTTGGTATAAATTTACTAGTGTCGGTGGTCAAGTGTTCAATGGAAAGAACTCTAGGAAATATTCCCAGTATTTCATGGAATACTGTGCCTTGAAAGAAAAGATAAGGGAGGATTTATCTTTTATATATTTATGTAATATAGAGATACAAAATCCATTAAAAAATCCCCACTATGGGTAAAACATAAAAAATATTAGACACATGGTAGATGAAGTGTTCCAGAAAGGGGAGATTAGTTGTTTACCACCTGGAGCGGAAAGGAGAAATTCTTCAAAGCAATCTACATCTTCAATAATTATGACATTTTTTCAGTTCTCTTCAAGAAGAGTTTCCAATAGTTGTGACCTAAGTACCACTCAATATGGAGAAACACCAAGATTATTGAAATAAGATGAATAGAATCCATGTGCATATGAAGACCCAACAGTAAAAAATATGGTTGTTGGTAGTGTGGAGAATGAATGCACTACCAATTTGTTTGTGGATTATCTATAGATCACTGAGAGAGATTTGGGCTCATGGGTGGAGAGAAACATTTTGTATTAGATACAAAAGGACATTTCAAATCAAAATTACAATCACCTTTGGAGCCACCTAAAGAAGAAGAAAATAGGGCCACACTGCTTGGGTGTGAAGCAAAATTTTTGGTGGAAGAGAAGACCACCAAAGTATCTGTACTGAAAGAGGATAAGATGAAGAACATGGATAATAAAAGTGTTTTTTTTTCCAGAAATGATGTACACCTACAACCATCTGATCCATGTAAAGATAAAAATAATTCACTTGCATATGATGACTGCAAGATGAAGGACAATTGTGAGGGAGATGAATTTTCTCCTAGTTTTTCTGTTAGTGAACCCAAAATAAATGTAGAGGAGGGTGATACTGTAAATGATGATAAGGGATATTTTGGATCAGATACAAAAGCATAAAAAATATCATAGGAGAGGAGAGGCTTGAAATCAGTGAGAATCCAACTCCCACTATCACCATTGTGGAGAGCTATGAGCCATCTAGTCTTGCATGTGGGAACGCAGAAAGAGAAATTCCTGAAGAGAAGTACAAGTTACTGCAAGGTGTTTGCAGTGAAGGAGGAGGTGAATTTTTTCATGATAATAAAGAGAAATATGTTTTAGCCATGAAAGACACAACTGAAATCCTTACTGGTGATGATTTTGCAAGAAACGAGCAGAGTGTTCATTCACTTGACCCTACTAGCTCTGCTGTAGAAAATCAATCCAGAGGGATGAGAAACACTCTAAACGTGGTTGAAGGAGTGCCTATTGATAGGTGCTCAAATTTAACCAAGACATATAATGAGGGATTCCCATATCTCTATGTTGGTGGCATAGATATTTCACTTGAATAAAAGGTTCCAAGATCAACTTCCACTTCACTACTAGAGTTCCATGAATTTGACCTCAGAGAGAGGGAAGAAGAAGAGGTTCATCTGCAAGAACTTCATTTTCTTGTAGGGTGACTGAGGATGAGTGAGTGAAAAATCAAAGAGGCCCGGCACAATCTCCATAGAAACTCTACATTGATGAGAAATGTCTGTTGGAAGTTGGAGGAGAAATATTCCATTGAAGACATGGACAAGTTTCGGAAGGCCATGACAAGCACCAAAGGTAATTTTATGCAGTTGATTTCTGATAAAGAAAGTTTGCTTGATCTTGTGGATTTATTATATGTAGTATCTTTGAAGGATGAAGAAGAGATCTCGAATCTCTCACAAGAATTATTGACCACCCAATATTTCTTGAAGAGCACTCAAGGTGCACTATAAGAGTATGAGATAGAGATATATTAACACCATTCAACCATATTCACAAGGCCAATTGAATTCTTAAACATATGAAGGAATCTCATGGGATGGTGTATCATGATATGCACTTGGTTTTGAATGTGCTTGATGAATTTGCAGATAATTTTAAGGAGAACCAAGCACTTGACCTTTTCTGGAGAAAACTAGAGTTGTTTTTTGTAGAGAGTCTCTTCTCCATGGAAGAGTCAGAAGAGCTCACATCAGTTGGATAAACCATATAGGAAGAAGAGGAATCCATAAGTGGAGTGGGTAAGTATTGAAAATATCATATTCACAATTCCACCCACACCTTTATTTCAGCTTCATCAAGTGGGGATGAAAATTGGGAGAAGGAATTTTCCTTGTTGGTGCAACAAGAAGAGCTGGAGGCTTTCCAAGGTGTTTATCGTGACTTGTGGAATGCAACATCACCCTCCCAGCAACCACATAGGCACATATTTATATCACTTGATTGCATTCAACCACATATGGATTGGGTGGAAGATTACATGTCACACATATAGTGTTCTTGCAGAAAAATTTCTGCTCATGAGCAATGGAAGGCAATTGAGCAAGAAAATTGCCAAGAGGAGTTGATGAGAAAAATATCTTGCATAAGGTGGCATTGGTGGAGGAAATCCACACAGTTGGATGGATTCTTGTACCATTTGACTTGTGGAAGAGAGTTGATCCATTGGAAGTGTTCACATGGACATTTTGGTTGGAAAGTCAGTACCTTCTCAGGTTGGATGAGGGGACACTTATTTGTTTTTCATGCTTGCATCTTTGGAGATAATTGTGATACATCATATTATTGTGAGAAGTTTGGGAATACTTGTTGGTTGGATGATGCCAATACTCATTGGGGTTGGAAATTTTGGATACATTTACCCACCATGCACACTTAATTTGGTCAATTTGGCCTTGTTAAACCACTATCCTAAGTTTTATTGACTTAATTGACATCAAAGGAGCACTGTATGACATCAGCATGAGCACACCCATGCCCACTTTTAGTCAAGGATGCCAACTAAGCCTTCTCCTTCATAAATGCACCTAATTGATAACTTATGGTTACAATCAGTTAAGTTAAGTGGTGAAGGAACCTCCATTCATTGTTTAATTATTTTTAATGATTATTTATGAACTAGAGCTAACACAGGAACCTACAACCACTTCTGATGACTTGTTTCACTTCAGTTAACCTCATTGGGGTTCATTAGAGTTATTGATGCACTACCACTTTTTGGTTGGCATGCAGTGACATGTGTTTGAGCTACTTTCAGTTAGAATTAGTCATTCATTGCACTTCGACTTCAGTTAGGACTCAGTTGAGTCAATCGACACTTGATCAGTTGATTAACTAATGTGTTTACTGTGGCTTACAGTCAGTGAAGCTACACCCATTTATTCAATTCGAATGACCTCCTTGGGAATTAAAATTTTCTTTCCATTCATGCATCTTGCATGATCATTGTATTGTATTATTCATTTTTTTTATTATTATGCAGAGCTGTTACTCCCATTGCAGCACCATTTTTCCAATTTTATGCATATTTGTCTGTATTCTTTGTGAGACCATGTTTTTAGCTCCTAGACCACTGTGACAAATTAATATGGTATCATAGCTCATAGCAAGAAAAAGTTTAGATCTCTCAGAAACAAGTTTTTTGACAGATCTTGCATGAAAAATTGAGTAAAAGATCGAAATTCCAGCACTGCACCGGAAGCCAAGGCTTACCACTTAATACCCCAAGCGAAGGAATTATTGATCAAGATTTCTTGATCAAATATGCTGGGTGTGATGAAAGCCCAAAATATGTAGGCTGTTCGACCTTATGGTGCCCCTTTTGTTGTGATTTGTAGGTTTTAACAGGTGAAAGCATTCGCTCCAGTAGTTTGAAATGGCTTCTTGAGTAAAAATCTTGACTCTGTTCAATTTTCATTCATGGAAAGGAGACATGGAGATCCAGCTACATGCCAGAGGAATCTATAGGGTGACTATGGACAGTGAAGAAGAGCCTACTTCTATGATAGACAAAGCTATATTCTCGAACTAGAAAGATGAAGCATTATGATTCTTGTGCCTCTCTGTTTCCTGGGATCTTCTTTTCCATCTCTCAGGATTGAAGACTCCGAAGGAAATTTGGGACAAATTGGAAACTCTGTATGGAAAAAAGGATGATTTGAGAGTATACCATCTTGAAAACGAGTTGATGTCTCTCCAGCCTTCCAATTTCGATACCTTAAATGATTTTTTCACAAATTTCAAGCACATTGTCTTACTGTTGAAGCAATGCAAGGTCGAGAAGGAGGATGATCAGCTCATCCTCACCATACTCTCCAAACATGGAGCTTATTATTCGGTTTTTGTCTCTAAATTCTTTGTGGGGAAGCTCATAACCCCTGGTTGGAAGATGCCTTCACTCAATGGCTTCATTGAGTCCCTAACAAGTGAACATGATAAGCTTGTCCAGATGGGGATCATCAGATCCTCCCATGATCAAGCCCTATATGTCTTGGGGCCCAAAGATATGAAGGGTAAAGGAAAGTAGTAGAAGAACCCAAAAGCCAAATTCGAAGCTCCTAAGCCTAAAGTTGAAAACCAACAGCATGAAAATCCTTTCGGCTCGAAGAAGAACAAAGGCAAAGGACATCATGGGAAGGAAAAAGTCATGTGTTCATACTGTGGGAAGGGCTTCCACCCTAAACATGCCTGCATGAAAAATAAACTTGATGAAGCTACTTCTCTTCTTGAGAAAAATCACATCAATATTCCGGAAAGATTTCGGAGGATAGATCAACAAGATCAGGAACCACAACATGAAAGAGGTCATGCCCTCATGGAAAGCACTTCGAAGTCCAAAGCACTCTTGATAGATTATGGAGCTTCGAACCACATGATGGCTGAGAGAAAATCCTTCTCATATTTGGAGTCCAGCAAATCCATTCCCATCCACATGGGAGATGACTCCACAATCATATCCGAAGGACAAGGTACTATAGATCTTGAGCATGGTTATTTTTCCAATGTTCTATATGTACCATCTCTTGCATCAAACCTCCTAAGTGTTTATAAAATGACACATACGGGGTGCCCAAGAGAGTCTCCTTTATCCCAGATGATGTAGAGATCACAGAATTTGAATCCATAAAACTTGTAGCAAAAGACCTTGCAAACCATCATGCAAAAGCCTACGAGTTCTCCCATTTTGTGGCGGATGCAAAGCCCACCGCATTGCTGACTCATGGAAATGAAGTTAGTAGACTATGGCATGAGAGGCTCGGCCATATGAAATTCAAATACTTGCATAAATTAGAAAATAATTCTATGGTTGAAGGCCTCCCAGTCATCAAAGCTACCATTGGAATTTGCAAGGGATGTGTTGTTGGAAAGCACCTTGAGCATAAGTTCGATCGGGGGAAGGAAAGACGAGCATCATGCATCTTGGGACTGATACATTCTAATATCAGTGGTCCCATGCCTATCAAATCCATGAATGGATCAAGGTACGTTTTGACTTTCATTGATGAATTTTCCAGATACACATGGGTCTTTTATATAAAAAAGAAGTCGGAAGTCTTGGAAAAATTCATTGAATTGAAGGACTTGATTGAGAATGCATCTGGCCAAAAGATCAATATATTGAGATATGATAATGGTGGGAAGTATGTCAGTAATGAGTTACTACATATATGTTCCCAAAGTGGTATTCATATCCAGCATTGAGTCCCCTACACTCCCCAATAGAACGGTGTAGCAGAGAGGAAGAATCGATCTCTCAAGGAGATGACCACCTATATGTTGAAATCAAAGAAGTTGGCTGCAAATTTGTGGGCTGAAGCCATGTATGCTACTGCATATATTTAGAATAGAGTTCCACACTCATCCATGAAAGGGAATACCCCTTTTGAAGCATACTTTGGACACAATCCAGATGTGTCGAATCTGCGGGTGTTTGGGTCCACTCCATGGGCCCGAATTCCACTTGATAAAAGGAGGGATTTGCAACCGCAAAGCATAGAATGTCTGTTTATTTGATTTCCTGATGAATCAAAAGGTTTCAATATACTGGATATAAAAACAAAACAGGTCATCATTGAAAGGAGTGTCAAGTTTGATGAGCCTCTTCAGGAGGTAGAACTCGTGAAGGAGAAAACTCTTGAATTTCCTTCCTATTCTATTGAATATTTGGATGATGTAATTGGGGGCGATGACCATGATTTGGATCCTCTGATTTCTGATATCAATGTACAGAAAACATCATATCCTGAATCAGAACATGAAGTACAAAATCATCTCCCAACTTGGGCTCGACAGACAGTCTCCTCCCCAAGAGATAACATTGGAAATATGGATGATCCAAGGAGAACCTAGTCCGATTTCCAAAGAGAAGGTATTGCGCTCTCTTGTCGTGATTATTTTCTATCCAAATATTATTATTTTATGATAATTTCATACCCTAAGTCTTACTACCATGCTCAGAAGGATCTGAGATGGCAAGTTTCCATGGATGAAGAGATGAATTCTCTTCAGAAAAACACCACTTGGGAGCTAGTTTCTCTTCCTCTGGGGAGGAAATTGGTTCAATGCAAGTGGGTGTTTCAGACTAAGGTTTTTTATGATGGAAGCACCTGAAAATATAAGGCAATTCTGGTAGCAAAAGGTTTCTCCCAGGTCCAAGGTGTGGACTACCATGAGACTTTTGCATCGGTTGCAAAAATGGACTCCATCCGCTTAGTTTTGGCAATTTCTGCATCTAAGCAATGGGAAGTACATCATATGGATGTTAAATATAAGTTTCTGCATGGAGATCTTCATGAGGAGATATACATGAATCAGCCTGAGGTCTACATTTCTGATCCATCTTTGGTTTTCAATCTAAAGAAGTCACTATACGGGTTAAAACAGGCCCCAAGAGAATGGTATTCCAAGATGGATGCCTTCCTTCTCTCGCAAAACTTGCAAAGGTGCAAATCAGATGCACATGTGTATATACAGTAGTATGATGGTAATTTGATTATTATTGTTTTATATGTTGATGACTTACTGATTATAGGTAGCACAGTTACTTCTATTTCAGTCATCAAAACTGCTCTCCACAATGCATTTGAAATGAGCGATTTGGGGCTCTTGAAGCAATTTCTGGGGCTTGAAATTGAGAAATTTTTTGATGAGATAATGGTCACTCAGTACAAATACATATCAGACCTGTTAGTAAATTTTAACATGGTTGAATGTAAGGCTTCTCCATTCCCTTTCCTTTCAGGGATCAGCCTTGAAGAAGGAAAAAGCACACCTCCCATGGACTGCACTATTTATCGACAACTGATAGGTAGATTTCTCGACTTGACTCATTCTCAGCCTAATATATGTTATGCCATGAATGCTGTGTCAAGATATATGCATTAGCCTCATACTCTTCATTGGAAGGAATCCAAGAGGATCTTCCAGTATATTTAGGGAAGTAGGACCTATGCCATTCATTATGCTGTAAACTCCGAGCTAGAGCTGGTTGGTTACACATATTTCGATTGGGCGAGTGATTCTATTGATTGAAATTCTACTTATAGATATGTCTTCATGTTTGGTGGTGGCCCCATTTTCTGTTCTAGAAAAAATCAGGTCACTATAGCATTGTCTTTAGTAGAGGCTGAGTGCCGAGGAGCGGTGAATGCTTGCATCCAAGATGTTTGGTTGCAAGGCATTCTTTCAGAGTTTGATCTTGGCAGTACTTTTTCCACTGCCCTCTTTTGTGACAATCAAAGTGCTTTAAGATATCCACAGATCCAGTTACCAGGAAGAGGACCAAGCATGTAGAGATACACATGCACTACATCAGAGAGTTAGTGCATGATAGAACCATCATTCTGTAATACTGCCCAAATGATGAGCATATTGCAAACATCTTCACCAAGATATTTTTAGAAAATAATTTCACTTACCTCCGTTCACTATTGGGGCTGAGTTCGTTAGGGTGATCAGACTACTTTTAGTGTTCATCTTGAGGGGGGATTTTCCCAATGGGTTTTCCCTCTTTTCCTCACATAGATTTATTTTTGAGCATTCTTTGAGTTTCATTATTGTACAGGGTGACCTATGGCCTTTGTTTCTGGAGCCATGGCATTTCATGCACTTCATTTTTGTACTTCTCTTGAGTATAGCTTAAGGGGGGGTGTTGGAGACATTTACCCCCGATGCACACTTAATTTGGTCAATTTGGACTTGTTAAACCACTATCCTAAGTTTTATTGAATATCCTAATTTTTATTGACTTAATTGACATCATAGGAGCACTGTATGACATCAACATGAGCACACTCATGCCTACCTTCAGTCAAGGAGGCTGACTAATCCTTTTCCTTCATTTGGGGAGGCCAACTGGAGCACTCTGGGAGTGATCTGAGTGTCATAAATGCACCTAATTGATAAATGATGGTTAAAATCAGTTAAGTTAAGTGGTGAAGGCACCTCCATTCATTATTTAATTATTTTTAATTATTATTTATGAACTGGAGCTAACACAGGAACCTACAACCACTTCTAATGACTAGTTTGACTTCAATTAACCTCATCAGGGTTCATTAGAGTTATTGATACACTACCACTTGTTGGTTGGCATACAGTGACATGTGTCTGAGCTACTTTCAGTTAGACTCAGTCATTCATTTCAATCCTACTTTAGTTAGGACTCATTTTAGTCAACCGAGACTTGATCAGTTGGTTAACTAGTGTGTTTACTGTGGCTTACAGTCAGTGAAGCTACACCCATTCATTCAATTCGAATGAACTCCTTGGGAATTCGAATTGTCTTGGAATTCATGCATCTTGGATGATCATTGTATTGTATTATTCATTATTTTATTGATTATACAAAGCTGCTACTCCCATTGCAGCACCATTTTGCCAATTTTATGAATATTTGTCTGTATTCTTTGTGAGACTGTGTTTTCAGTTCCTAGACCACTGTGACAAATTAATAGGAAATGGGACTCACACATATGTCATTGTAGAAACAAAACTGTGAGATTTAGTGCTAGTGTGAAACAAGCACATAGATAACTTTATGTTGGGAGGGGAAGTCTCACATATTTCTGATTTTGGATTGAGAGTCTCCAATTTTCAGTGGAGTGTTATGATTTCCACTACATGAATTTCATTTCCTGTGATGATAAATATTTATGGTGGATACTAATGTTTGGATACTAACAATTGAGGAAATGGGATCTAGGCATATTTTTGTCTGATAAGTTGTGTTGGAAGGCATTATCACTAAAGGGGGTGCAATGCAAGTAATGGGTCTCTGGAATTGCTTTTTTTTGGAGAAACTTTACATGCTGGCTTGATGTAGAAAGTCAACTTTTTTTGCACATGAGTTCATGCTCCATTTCTCCTACATGGTGGAAAAATTTGCAGCACTCAATGAGTGCTTCTACTTGAGGACAAGCAAATTTGGGAGGGGAGGACTGTCATGTCCCAATATTTTTGGACATAAAAATGTTGACCATGCCCAACACATTGGGGGGTCAAAGATGCATGAATTACCTCACCTAGGGAATTTTGTCCAAATATTATTTATGAGGTATTAATTAATTAGCCTAGGTAAATTTTGCTAAATAATAATTATTAAGGCATGTAATTGATTTTAATTATTTCCATTAATTAATTATTGTGCAAATAACATGTGGAATTGAGCTTTCCATGTCAGGCACAATTGGAAAGAGAACTTACCAAGGGAGGAAATTAAGAAAGTGGAAACTCTATGACAAAAATCAGTCAGAGAGAAAAGGGAAAGTGCCTAAGAGCTATGACAAAAGATGTCACAATAAAATAAGGAAACAATTGACTTAGGAGGGAACAGTTTCATTTTGGAGACTCAGAAAATATTCCAAAACAAAAGAAGGAAAAATTTAACTAAGGAGGGCGCAGTTTCCTTTTGGAGACTCAGTCTCAAAAGAAATGAAAAGCATAAAAGCTGTCAGGGATAAACACAACAAATTTTGACTAATGAGGGAATAGTTTCTAAGTCATATGGATGACTTGGATAGGGACACATCTCCACGTGGACCCTAAATTCCAATTTTCTCAAGGAGGTCCCATGACTTGGCTCGGTTAGGGATTTAGGTGTTGAATTCCTCTCAAAGGTCACCTATTGCCCCTACTTGCTAAGCAGGTCACCCAAATATCTATTAAAAGATATTTTGACATCAACATCATCATCACATTTTTTTAGGTATTTTTTTTTTTGGGGTAGCGGGGTCTGTCAAAAGTATGCAGTGTGGGTACTCGTTGGATGCAGAATTAAATTCCGCATCAAACAAGCTCTCCCTCTAGGAATTTGAGTAAAAACACTGGGAGATATGTCAAAAATACAAAAAAAAAAGGTAGTTTTATTTTATGAAAAATATTTCAATTCAACCATTATGGTTGAATCATTTTATTGAAATTCTATTGGTTCTTGAATTCCAATTCACAAAATTTATTGTTGGCACATTTTCTTGTAAGGCCCATTTTAGACCCCAAATTTCCTCTAATTCATTCCCATTCCCTTCTCTTTGAATATATGGAGTGCTTAATGTTCATCCATTGAAGTATTATCAGTAATATTTTGCAGCCTCCATCTCAGTCAATTCGAGCTCCAATGAATCCCAAGCTTCACCTACGCTCTCAGTCTCTCTCATGTCCAATTTTGGGCCTTCTGCCCATCATTTTGAATCCTATGATGTAATGGTCAGTTAATATATTTCTTTCTGAAGTGTACCAGATGATAAATACTGTTATTTAACTCTTTAATTTCACAATAACTCTGTTCATTAAGTTTTGATATTCATATTTGCATGTATAAGCTTAACTAGTCATCAAAATGAACAATTTGAGCATTCTAGTGCAATAATAAGTGAGCCTTGTTCACGGGAATGAGTTTGGATGGTTTAATATGCTGAAATAATATGTATTAGTCTCTTTCAAATTCATTTATAAGGTCTAATAAAGTTCTGGTATGAATTCCAAGCTTATTTACACACCCTAGCTAGATTACTACTTAATTTTGACTAGTCTAGCTGTTTTTCCAATTCAGAGAGTTATATGCAGTCATTTTTTATTATTTAAGTTTCTATGCATCACTTAAAGAAAAAAATACCCATACTTACTTCAATATCACAAATTCATCGAGTCCGTACTATTTTTTGGGATCCTCCATCACGCAGGATGTCCCTAGGACAAAATTTCCTAAAAACCCCAATTCTTTCCTAAAATATCCATAACTCTTCATATTTATTATGAAATATCCCAAACCATATTTTCTAATATCGGAAGGCCTGATATTTTTTTTCCCCAAGCCCCTAGTCGATGGTACTGAATAGATTTACCTAGTTTCACGGTTGGGTGACCCAGAAACGTGGAAGTAGATTTCCGCATAGAGGACTCTGAAACCTGAATGGTCCTAGATATAAACGTGTTAGGGGAAATGAATTCATTTTTCTTTAACTTACCTTTGGTTTCCTCCATCATTCTTCTCCCTTGCCTATAAATTTCCCAGCACAACCCCTTGAATTACCTAGTCTAAAGTTTCATGGAGTGTTTGCAAATTTATATCAGAAATTTAATTCAATTTGCAGTAGTAGTTAGTGTTCATGTCTGTGTAAAAGAATTAGATTCACATTAATTTTTTTTCTTAATGAGTGTGGGATTCATGTATATCCAACCCAAGCCACTACCCTCGCTCAATGGCTAGTGCCCACTTCGACAACTACACTCAAAAATATCATTAGTGACCTTAATTACTACAATAAATTCATCCATCACTTCCCTTAAATTGATCATCCTTTGCACTAGCTATCCAATGCAGAATATTCGAGTTGGAATTCAACAATTCAACATGTGTTTGATGACTCAATATCGTGTTGTGTGGAGAACTAGTGCTCATCTTTCGAATTTGCAATAGCTCTTTGACAAATGCATCTCAATTCACCATAGGCATAGTTCTTAAACATGGAGGACATTTTGTTCTCTTTATTTTGAGAATCCTTCTATTATTATTAATCTAAAATACAACTCCTATGACAAAGAATTTTATGCCTTGGTCAAAGCATTGAAACAATAGGGTCATTTTATTCTTAGTTAGGGGACCATCCTCTACACTAATAATCATCCTCTTATTTTCTTAAAATCACAATATAAATTGTAGGACCAACATCATCTCAAATGAGATTCATATATACATTAGAATCATTTTTTTCATTAAATACAAGAATGGAAGTGCTAATAAAATGGTATATTTTCCCAACCATCACCTAGGTTGGGCCTTGCATAGTTTGAATATTTGATGCGTAACTTATAAAAATTCGAATTTGTTATGTATCATTATGACTCTTTCATCATCTTAGTGCTCTTAAAGGGGGTTCACTCAATGAAATTGTTACATAGCACGACCATTCGTAGGATATTAAAAATTTCACTAAATATTGGAAAATTCCTCTTAAAATTGTATTTTGATCCCCCCTCCCAATATACATTTCCAATTAATAAAACCCCTTGTTTCACCAAATATTGTAGGTATCCATTTTTATTAAGTCTTTTTTAACACCCCCTTTATATCATATTACCAAGTGGTAACAAACACAATCCCTAATGCATATTAGTAGAAGAAAATAATATGTTAAATAAAATAATAAATGATAATTCTAATTGGGGTGATTGTTCAATTTGTAGTGTTGGGTAGCGAAAGAATCAACAAAATTGTAATGTGGAAGGAAAAATACATAAAAGGAAACCCAGTCAAGATATCAGTGTAACAAAGAATGTAAATTATTGATAGTCTAATAGTCAGCGCAGTGCTTAGAAAATATGAGAATTGCATATGTTTCACACCATAGCCTGCCAATATACCAATTTTGTTTCATGTACATAAAAGTATAGCCATAGAGAGCTCATGTTTTCTATAATCTTAATAAATTAAATGCCATAAAAATGCAAAGTTGAAATTATTTTGTGGATAGAATTCCATACCTTCTTATCAAAATAAACATCATTGATGTTTGAATCTAAATGAAGATAGAAAAATCCTCTTACTTTCCAATAACACCATTTGATCATGTGCATAGCTTGGATTTGCGTCATTCACAAGATGCAATACATTGCCTCCACTTCCTCTACGCTTATTCTTGCAATCAAGGGAATTAACAACATTTAGTTTCCTTTTGTCAGGTTATATCTAGTTTGAATGTTGGATTGGATTTTATTATTGGACAAAGGAGGATGCGAGACTCAAGAAAGAAGAGTTGAGAGATAATATTCTACAACCTTTTCTAATTGTATGAATGGAGTAGGCGAATTCGTTATGTTTCAGGAAGATTCTTTATTTGAAGAAGGGAAGGAATCCAAACTAATTGGAATTTCACTAATTTTTAATCAATTTGAAGTTAAATATAATTCTTCTATTATTTTTTATGGTATTTGTATGCAATTTTTAATACATGCACAATAAAATATGGTAAAATAACACTCTTATTGTTTGGATAAATTATGTGAAAATATATTTTTATGATTAAATTATTCCAAGTTTAGTGAACATAGATTCTTCCACAACAAATGAATCTCATTTCTCTATCTATACAAGTCAAAATTATTCCAAAATTAGAGTCAATTCTCTTCATTTCCTATCTAAATTCTTAAAATAAATTAAATGGAATTCCCAAATAACATGACCATTTATTCTTTTTATAAACAATGGTTACTTTAATGGATTAAAAATCATATTTTAACATACTACAAACCCTTTTTAATCAAGCTAAGAGACCATTTTGGATATTTGGGTAAGGAGAAAAATTCACACACACACACACATTGAAGAATATTGTTCACAATTGACAAATTCAATGCATGTACTTTTTGATGAGTTTGTTGGTTTAGAGCTTGAGAGTCATTACAATAGGTCTCTATAGGAGACCTTCAAATATATGAAGAATATATATATCTATATATATCTATATATATATATCCAATTATTTGAATGTTATTCCTCAACTGAACAAAATAAAATAACCCCCAATATTTATATTACTATGTCAAATTAAAAAAAAAACCTTGACCCCTTAATATGAGGCAATATATTTTTGTGATTTTTAAGAGTATTCAAAACCACAATATGAATGTATGTGATATGATATTGCCTCACTGGTGAAACCCCCATGAGTGATTTACACCATCCAAAACCTACCACCATTAACCAAATCCCCTTCCTAGCCTACCATGTCCATTATGATCAGATCTACAAATTAAACTAATTCTATGTTCCCCATCCCTTGGAGTGCTTGCTCATCCTCAATGAATTTCGTTCCTCATCATATGGTGGAAAATTTTGCACTTAGAAACCTACATCACAATTTTTGTTAGATATACATGTGCAAATATGTAGTTGAATTCATTTGTTCTTGTGTTTCTTATATCCAAACTAAACCAAACAATCTCAAAATCAAGTTTTATCAACATCTCCCTCTTCCTTCTCATGCTTTGAAGTCCATTTCCATGGATTTTATTAGTAGTCTTCAACCCACTCTGAAAACATGACTACCATTTTGTCATTTTTTGCTACTTTTCCAAGATGGCCACTATTATCCCTTTCACTAAAACCATTTATTCTTCTCACATTGTTGCATTATTTTCCCAACATATTTCCACATCTTTATACCTCCCTCCGTCATAATTATGAATAATATTATTGCTTTCTCAATTATTTTGGAAAATTCTATGGATGCTAGTGTCCTTATTCCATGACATTCCATCTCAAAGCAATGTCCAAACTGAAGGTATCAACCATCCATTAATTCCCACTACTTGCACCTAGTTTAACAAAACCAAACATTATGACACCTATCTTCATGGAAAATTTCAGGGGAAAAATGTATCCCATGGGCTAGTTTTTGAGGTTTATTTCCAAAAACATATTTGTTATTTTTCATCCTTTTCCAATATGATTCACCCAAATTCCATATAATTAATTTTTTTACTTTAAAAATCACCAAAATTGTCTAGAAACTATATAAAATCCCTAGAATTTGAATATATTTTAAAAATATCGCCAAACATTTTATGGTTGGAAATTAGATAATTAGCCTAGATTTGCTAAGGTTTTTACAATAAAAAGTTTTGTGTCCTTAAACTTTTCCCTTCTTGTCTTAATATAAGCTAGCATATCTATAACCAAGCTATTCATACCTCTATTAGCCATTCTTCATTCTAAATTTGTTATGGCTTCCAACCTTTTACCCTAATGAAATTTCAATGATCTTACCTACAACATTGTTTTATCATAAAGCTTCCAAATAATTCCAAGCTTCCACCTTTCTACAGTGTATAGCAAATATACATCTTAGAGCCTACTATTTTGCAATAGTCCCAAGATAAGTCTAAGGCCTTCCATGATCAATGCCAATTACCTTCAACATTTATGGTTGATGATTGCATAAGGCTCTCTTTGAGAAAATAATGTTTCAAATAAAAACAAGATTACAAGATCCATCCATCCGATATGGTTTGTATGTACAATCATTCATCAAATCAATGATAGTTCCTTTAAACTTAATTTTCTAGTGCAGTTGGGCATGTATAATGTTATCAATATTTCACAACTAAAACTATACGATCCCTCTCATTTCGAAGAAGGTGTCTCTCTTCCCCATTTGAAGATCACATCCAATATTTCTAATACCGATTCCCGAAGATATATATCTTGATTAGGTAATTCAACATACTCGTTATTGGTAGTAGTCTCACTATTTCGTGGGTATACAAATACAAATATCCACATTTGCTTCTTGTATTTATGAAGAATCTTTTCACAACCACTGCTTTCAACTTATGGAGAATGTAGGACACTTTCACTTAAACATGGAAATTTAGAGAAGCACGAAATTTAGTGAATCATGCCAACTTGGAGAAGATCTCAATGTTGAGGATCATGCTTACCCTTGGAGTTTGCTTGACATGTCCAACAACAAAAAAATTAACCACTGACATTAACCTTTCAATTGTAAATAAAAAAAAAGATTCCAAACCTCCATTATAAATTATTATGTATATTTATGGAAAATTAATAAAGGTTAACCACGATATCCTCTCTTATATAGAACTACAACTTGCAATTTCCCCATAAGGTGAAAAGGAACATCTAAAGGAAAAAATGGAAAGTAGATGTGATGAAGTGAAAAATAGTATTTTTTTTTGAATAATCACTAGTAGTATACACTAGTGGAATTTGGCAAAAAATAACTACGTGACTAAAACCATTAGTCAAGACAGTGTTTTTAGTCATATATTTACTAAATTTTAAGAACACAACTAAAAAATACTAACTTAAATGACTAATTTAGTTGTCAGATAAAACTACAACTAAAAGATATGCCACACAAATAAAAATGACTAAAACAATGACTAATTACTCCTATGAACTAGCATTTGGTAATTTGAACATTAATATTAGATATTATAAATTATTATTATATACCTTATCATTTCTAAGACCATTTAGTAATATATTAATCAAATAATAAAAAGGGTTGTCCATATCTAAAGTGGGGATTTCATAGCTAGAGTGGGGACTGCAAAAATGCAACATAGAGATAATTTTGTTATGCATGCACTCGGTCAGTTGGAGAGAAAAACCAATTGGGAGACCATATTGCCATTATAAAATAGCGCTAGTGGTGTTTTGGGAATAATCTAGTTGCACTCACATTACGAGAATGCTCCTTGAGGCACAAACGAGGCACAATTTTAAGTTTTTAATCTTTAAATTATTAATTGTTGAATTTTGGCTGAGATTTGATATTTAATTCTTTAAGTGAAAAAATACTTAATACTTTGAAACAATGAACAATTCAATCATAACATAGGATTTACTCTAGGGAAAACCCTCAAAACAATGAGGATGGAAAACCCCAACAAATCTTCTTAGTATAATTATGATAGATAGAAGAGAATGTCTATTACAATAGTAGATTTATTTCAAAACATAAGAGATCACAAAACAAACTTGGTGTAGATATAGAGCATTCGATAAGAGATATCAATTGAATGAACTTCCAATGAGTTCAATACACTACTACATATGGCTCAAAAGTCCCATGAAAGTTTTCCACGAATAAGTTAAAATCAATTTTTTTGTGGAAAAACAGTTTAAAATCTTGGAAATAAATGAAAATATCCCTAACGATCATCGCTATAGTGACGCATAGTCCAAAATGTTTCTATAGCGACGGAAGTTCATCTCTATGGCAACACATTGTCTAAAACATCGCTATAGCGACGGAAGTTCATCGCTCTAGCGATGAATGTTGAGGGAAAAAGGTTTTTAGTGTATAATGTATAATGTATGTCTTGTTTTAAACAATTATATATTAAACCATCTTCTATGTTTTGTTTTTTAAAATTAAATATTGAATCATAAATTAATAACAATGATGTTGTAGCAATGTTGGAATCTAGGAGGTATGTGAGAACATTTTTTTGCATCATGTATGTAGTTGGGATAATCTAGTTGGCCTAATGTGTCTTTGATCAAAACAATTCCAACACAAGAGAGATGGATCTTGTTTTTGCACCAATTAATGTCATCAATAAGGTGCCATGCTTTCTACCACTAGAAAGTGCACGAAATCATACATGCATTTTTGTGAAGTGAAATTGAAAGTGTAAGTAAGAACTTATCACATTTATTAACTTTGAATTTCAAAAGAACACACTCACATTTAATAACAATGATCCCACCACGTGTCATGTATTATGTGTCATATCTCATCTATGCTGGGGAAACTTGTAAAGGATCTTCTTTTCAAATAGTATAATCTTTGTATCTATACGCTTATATATTTTAGGCGACTAAAGAATCTTCAACTACTTTATAATATAATTTTTTATTCATTCATATTAAAAATAAACACTAATAATATTATTACATATAAAATATTATTCATAATTGAAAATAAATAAACATTACAATTATATATAATTGTAATAAATAAACATTACAATTGTATATAATTCTAAATAAATAAACATTACAATTATATATAATTTTAAATAAACAAACATATTATATCTATACATAATTATAAGACTGATCTTTTTTAAACATATGAATATTTAAATTCATATATAATTTTAATTCATTAACATAAATAATAACAACAATTTAACACCCTTATTTAAAATAAAACTATCAACCCAAAAAGAAAAGTGAAAATAGTGGTGATACCTTTTAATATAAAAAGACAATAAATTAAATATTATTTGTGACATTGATATCAACAATGCCTTTTTAATACTTTATTGACATTAAATATTTATGTATTAAAGATAATTGTAATTTTTGAGTTGGCAAAGCAAAGGGATTCTAAGTATTTTGAAGGGTTTGCTAATGTTTTGTATTTATTGAACACCCATAATGTTGTTATGACATATGCCGAATTGTAATCATCATAATATGTTCACAAATTTGTGGTCCACTAAAGAGTGAAATGACCATTGATGTACCCAGGGGGATGAGTTAAATTTACATGCACAATCCTTTTTAGATCATGGGTGACAAATTATCAAGTTCATACAAATTGAAACATAAAACATGTATTGAAGTTATAAAATTGGGTAAATATTAACATGGTATATAAATAATTTATCTAAGAATACAAATAAATTTATGGTTATTCTCTATTCATATTCTCAATATAAAAATTCAAGAAGAGGAAGATGATTTGTTGTCATTGTTGGGAGTCCTCGTGCCAAGCTATATAAATCCACTCCAATGTACATGTGTTGTTTTGGTCGATGCATGCATATAGAATAAGGGTTATCATAATTGAACTTTAGAACCATGCATTATGTTACAATATCAAAACTATGTGATTACATGTCCAAATTGTGCAATCGAAAATATTTTACATTCGTGACAACACAATATTGAACTTTGGAACCATGCATTAGGTTACAATATCAAAACTATGTGATTACGTGTCTAAATCATGCAATTGAAAATATTTTACATTTATGACAACACTGTATCACCACTCTAATATATGTTGAAATTGTCAACTCCAATGTGCATTTCACAATGATGATTTTAGGCTATTCTATATCTCGAAAGCACCAATGAAATCTACAAGTCAACATTTTTTATTGTAAGGAAAACTTTTCCAAGAAACCCACGAAAACTTTGCGAAAACTTTTTCGAGGTGTTCTAATTATTATATTATTATAAATTAGAATGAATATAAAGAACACTACAATATACAGGCTTTAATAAATTCTAATAAATTGATATGATCCAAAATCATTATTAGGATATATGTATTTCAAATGAGGGGTATAAATCCTTGTGTGAGGTTAGTATAATGACTAATCCTCAATGACGATGAAAGACATTTATATATATATTTAAATGCCCTATCAATTTTCATTTTGACTTATGCTATCGATAAATTTAAACACATAAAGTTCAACTCCAAGCACTCTAAATCTATTGATACTATCTCTATATTAACTCCTTTTAAATCTTTGCATTTCGTTAGTCATATTGTGTTATTATGATAGATTTCAAGGGATAGGTGGGAAAATAATGAAACAATGTTGATGATGGTGAAAATGAAAATGACATTGATGACGATGATGATGATGATGATGATGATGATGATGATGATGACAATGATGATGAGGATGATGATGAATATGATGATGATGATGAAGATGGTGATGACGACGCTGATGATGATGATGACGATGATGACGATGATGATGATGAGGATGAAGATGAGGATGATGATGATGAGGATAAGGATGAGGATGATGATGATGATGATGATGAGGAAGATGAGGAATATGGTGATGAGGAGTATGTGTATGATGATGAATATGGTGATGGTGATTTTGATGAGGAAGTGGGTGATGACACTGATGATGAGGATCACAACGAAGATGTTGATGATTATGAATATGACGATGAGGATGAGGATGATCATGATCATGATAATTATGAGGATATGGATGATGATGAATATGATGATGATGATGATGTTTATGATGAAGTGGGTGAGGACGCCGATGATGAGGATCATGACGAAGATGTTGATGATCATGAAGATGATGAATATGACATTGATGATGAGGATGATCATGTTGATGATGATGAGGATGAGGATGATGGTGATGATGATGATGATGATGATGATGATGATGATGATTAGTGTGAAAGGTCTACATCTCAAATATGAGTTCATAAATCCAATGTGAGGTAATAATGTCAAATATTGATTCTTTGGGAAAATCCATTATTGTAGCTATAAGAATATACACTATTAACTCAACACCCTAACACCCTAATACACTATGATTATTAACTACCACATTGGATGATATCATTATTATGAATTTTGCACCTTTCAAATTTGTAATTTGATATGTTTAACCTCATTTTAGTCTCCATGTTGAGTTGTAGCATCCTTCTTGCATATTAAAAACATATAATTTACTCAATATGACCTCAAGATGTCCTAAAGATACAAAAATAAGGTTAGTAGATCACATATAGTCAATAGAATAGTGTTGAGATATGAAACCTATGCTCATATTTTTAACCTAAAAATACCATTGAAGGCCTCAAATGAATTGTATAAGGTTATTTTTAACATTAATATATTATACAAAATCTTGGTGGCATATAAAGATGATTTGTTTGACCTATAATCACATCTCACTTCCAATTTAGTTTGTTTAAAAAAAAATAGAGTTGAAGGCCTATTTTTTTTTTTTGATATCACATGATGCACTAAGATTTTATGTTTTTGTGTGTTAAAGCGTGTACATTGAATAGTCTTCTACATCATTGTTCACATGCGATCCAACTACCCAAAAGAGTCTTTTGGCATGGTACACCCCCACACCTAAGCATCTTTCTTTGTAGATGTTACACATATATGAAATATATCTCTATGTGTGTCCGAAAAAAGTCATTAGGATAAATAAGATCGGGTGGTAGGAATAGATAAAGATGTTTAGTAGTTTCAAGTGATGAACATTAAAACAATATCTAGTAAAAAATTAGGAAGGGTTTTATCTCATATCACACCAATTCACCCAATAAAGTGAAGCATCGTATGCTAGTGAATAGAGCAGATTCAGCCAGCAAATCGAGTGGGGAAAATTTATCCGAAACAACCAATCCACCCGACCCTCAACACAAAAAATATTTGGTATATAATGGTGGGTCAAGATCACTACTCAAATCNGGGGGGTTATTTCTACACCCAACTCTGTCCCCAGAGGAGACCGAGACCACTAAAAAGGATATTGAGTGTTTATGCCTAAAAAATACCAGGTAGAGACAGTGGGTATTCTCCCCAATAACCATTTGAAATTAGATCATTTACTCTTTGGAACGGGGAATCCATCCGGTTAGCGGCCTGACTACCGTAGAGTTAAAGAACATTTTAAGTCTGTTATATCGGTTGCGGCCTGAACCACCGTTTATGTAATTTTTAGTTTTTTTTTGATGAAATGCACGTGCCTAGACTAAATGCAAGTGACTAGTGAGTAATATACTCACTAGATATGTGCAGGTTCTTACCTCCTGTCTTACCACTCTTGCCCCACAATCACTTCTACGAAAGAAAATAAATAACTAATCTATTCTAATCTATTATATCTAAATTATCCCCATGGAAGGAGATATTATAATTAATTTAATAATGTACTAAAATGCTGCTAGTGAAATTCTACAGGTAGTTGTCAAATTCTACATACATAATTACAACATAAAAGATAAACAAAGGTAGATTTTTTTTATTAACACATTCACTACTCATTCATATGCATGCCATTTCTAACAGAAAAGTAAAATCATTCATAAATCATAAAAGTAATTACAGAAGTTAGAACGATCTCACAATTATAGAGTAGGCTAAAAAATAAATAGTTCAACATTCGACAATCCACATAATCCATTTGGAAACTCGTACGGTCCTTGCTCCAACAAAATTTGGGTCACTTTATTCATAAAATAAGTAGTTCTCATACAAATAACTTCAGCATATGTGTGCTAGAAAAATTCCTCCAATCTCTATTCGACCCCCTATTTATACACTTTACAAGTGACTTTTGAGTTACGCCATCCTTTTAGGTTTTCCTGAATCTTTGATTACAAAATTTTGTCTTCTAGTGACTTGACTAGGAAAATAAAAATAAAATAATATAATCTACAAAAAATGCCACATGCACACAAGAATAGACTCAAGAGGGACCAGCTGATCCTCCAATGAAAAATTTCCATTCAGCAGCTTCTTCTTGATGACTTGATAGTCCACTAGCTCTAGAAACCACACAATTACCTCATTTTTAGCTAGCTAGGATTATATCTCTTTCCCCTTTGGTGAGGCCTACATTAACAACTCCTCAAAGAGATAGTTATGGACCAAATATTGCACAACCTAGATTCTAATGGATTCCTCACCAATGTTTTCGATCTTTTGAATGCTTTTCTCGTATGTCTATAGCTTGTACTGGAGATTCTTCAAATGTTGATATTTGTCGTGAAAGTAATGAACCTAGGTTGTTGCTGAAGCTTGACATTTATTGTGTGTTGTGTACATCTTCTTTTACAATTCCTTACACTTTTCCACAGTATTTTCAACTACTGTGTTCAATCTTGCTGCTGAAATCCAAGAGTGCAGACTCCATATTCAATCCTCCTGTAGTCTTTTGGGGCATGTTTTCAGGGAAAAATGCATTGGTTCCAATCCAACTAATTGAATTTGCACAAGTTCTGCAACTTTTGAAAAACTTTTCTTGAACTCCAATGAGTTTTTTTCTATCTCCTTCAGTCTGGCCTCTATCTGCTTAATATTATATATTTCTTCCACCAATTTCAACTGAACCTGGTTTATTTTCCTTTGCAACAAACAATCTTGACTGCGGAATGCAGTAATATCAGGTTGTTTTTTAATTACCTATCTTGATATTTTTTTCTAGTAGACTGTTCTATGTCCCTAGATCTTCTGATCGCTTGTTGGCCACGGCTTTCTGCTTTTCCAACTCTGAAACCTTGATTTCAAGATCTCTCTTTTCTCCCTTAGTGATTGTAGCTAACAATATTAATGCATACTTTTTTGATTCCAAAACTTTATATGCCTTCCTAAGTCTCTCAAACTCTGTAAAAATATCATCATGTTTTCTTTTTAATTCTTGTCCCTCTCCTCTTTCTTTTCTCAAATTTTCCTTCATATGGGACATTCTTTCTTTGTATTTCCCAACATCCTCTATGAGCTTACTGACATTATCAGTGTTAACATGTGCTGCTGCTATGCTCACCATTGTAAGGAGTTGAGGGTCCTCATTTGTCCTTTACATGACTGTCTTCAATGTCACCATGAATTCTATAGGTTGATCAGATACTTTCAACCTCTTATCTAACCTTATTCAATTATTTTCTTCTTTTGGTCAAAGAAAATTGTGTCTAAGTTAGCCACGACATGCTCATGATATGGGATGAATGGTATCAATACAATCTATACCGGGGAAGCTTGGCTTCCTGTCACTATGCTACCTGATGGGACAAAAAGATAAACTGGATTATCATGGGCTTGGTCATGCTTTAGATTCTCTCAGTCCTGTTCTTCCTGCTCCTTCCTTTTTAGTTCTTCAGCTACTTTTTCAGCCTCTTCACTTATTCTATCAGCTGATTCCTTTTGCCTTATTTCTTCTTCCTCCCTTTTATTTTGTGCCTCTTCTTCCTTCTTTATTTGTGCTTCCTCAGCTACCAATTTCTCTCCTTATTAAACTAACCTTCGGGATTCTTCTTGTTTTTTCTTGGCATCTTCTTCTCTATGTTTTTGTTGTTTAGAGGTGCTACTGCTGCTGCCTTTGCCTCCCGTGATTGTGATTTTCTTCTTGAACCATTTTTTCAATGCGGTCATGTTACATGCATTCTGGTTCACCTGCTCATCCTTTTCAAAGTGATCATATTATTCGAAATGTACCCCCACAAATACACAATACTTTGAAACTTTGTCCCACGATTCAATTCTATTGAAAATTTTCTCTTCGAAATGGAGAATTTCTAGTTCTCTTAGGAATTTCGGTGCACTCTTCACATTAGTAAACTTATAACTACCAATGAAAAATGGTAGTGGTGGGTAGACAACTTTCTTCATATCAAACAAGAAATTCCCAACACCGTCTATGTACAACTATCTTACCACCTCCTTATGGATGACATAATTAGTGGCATATCTAGGAAGTAGTGAAGGGGCCTTCGATCCTCCATACATCCTCAAGTACAAACCTTCCTTGGAGAAATAGTAATATCCATACTTCCCTATCATCTTCAAGAAAGATCATCTCATTCATTCTTCAAGAAACATCAACTCATACAATGGTATCTAAAAATCCTCGCAGATGGCCTTATAGAAATTGAAATACTTGTGTGCACACATGATTTAATATGCAAAGTACACAGGAGTCCTGGATGGATCCCAATCATAGTTTAACTTTGGGAATGGGTGGGTGCATAAGATACAGTCAATCAAAAAGGATCCCATGTATAACTAAGATTTCCTTTGGGTCAGACGCCCTAAAGCTACAACTATGCAGGATGATAGGCTATTTGACATGATGTCTACCCAGCTGAATATAGTGCCTTCCATGGCCACATTATATATTATTGGAATCCATCTTACCTTATAAAACTTCCCATTTTCCTGACCAAAGATACAATTTAGCATCAGGCTATGCAACGGTATGGGGTATGCAAGTTGGCAGTCACATATTCTCCTTAAGTTTTATAGTGAAACTGCTTCTCGGACATCATCATCTTCTTCGTACAGTCAAGAACATCCAACTCGAGATCCTCTATCCATTTATCTATCATTAAATCCTAGGGTCCCTGTTAACCCAAAAAATTGCTCACTCAGCCCTACATGGCCTACACCACCCAAGGACACCCATACACGACCTTCGTAACACCCTATTAGACCCCCACACCCTAAAAAATGCTTAAAAATGAGTAAAAGGGCTTAAAAACCCCAAAAAGGAGCCTAAATTACTCTTATAGGGGCTCTAGCCTTCAAAAAGGGGCTAAAACCCCTCAAAGGAGCTAACGTTAGGGCACAAGGGGCTAAAATCCCAAAAAAGGGGCTAAATCCCTGACCAAGGGCTTAAAACCCTAAAAGTCCCCAAGAAAGATATAAAAGAAGTGGTGGGGGTCATTCTAGAACAACTCTTCTCTTGCATATTGTTATGCTGCCCGTGGATGCCTTGAAACTCTTTACCTCTCAAGCCACCCACATCCCCCTCTCATCCACTCATCTTCCCCATTGAGCCATAGCTCCTCCATCGCTGAGTGAGATAAAGAGGTGCCTCCTCCAGCCAGGGCATGGTGGCCCATTGCACCAAAGAAGAGGTATACCACTATTTTTTTATGTGTTTTCTTTAGTAATTTAGTCATTTTCCTAACACATATTTGCTTGCAGGTTTGATTTATAACATGTTTTGCAGGTTTATTGTTGTTTAATAGTTGTTTGCAGGTTCTAGGAGAGGAGCCCTAACCTTGTTTGCAGAGGGGCTCATGACCATTTCTTTCTGTTCTTTGTTGTCATCTTTGTCTAGTTTCCTTTCATTTTTTTTTTCATGTATTTTCACACAGGAACCTACCCTTCCATCCTATAGATGGAAGGGAGCCATTCATGCCCCTATAGCAAGAAGAAATCCCTACTATAGAATTGGCGACCATACCAGGTCGATCCCACAGGATCCTTGGTTCATTTTTTTAAAATTTCAAGTTCATTTCAGTTTATGCCCTAGTTTTAAAATTTCTTTTCAAATCTAGTTTAAATCGTGTTTATTTTCAGTTTTTGTTGTTTCCAAAGCCTCTACAAGGAAAATCCAAGTCTGTTTGGCCACAGTACAGGTTACTGTCGGCCGAATCTGACTTCGGATCAGAAAAACCTGAAATTTGGTGCAAGTCACACTTATCGGGCCTAAACAGGGGACCAGGTCGCTCATTTAGGCCTCACAAGCGCGACCAGGTCGCGCTTTTTCCCCTGAAAGGTGCAACTTCCCTCAGAAGGACAGACTGCTTCTGTTTGTGAAATCTGTGCGACCCCCTCTCCTGTTTCAGGAAAAATTTGGTGATCCCCTGTCCTGTTTTAGGAAAAATTTGGTCACCCCCTCACCACATTTGACCCGAAACATGCAATCTTTCACTTAGAAGTTTATTTTTAAGTTATTAGGGACTCTCAGTGCGGCTTAGCCACCTTTTTCCAGCACAATAGTTCCATTTCTATTTCTATTTTAATTTACTGCAATTTCGTGTACAAACAAAGTGTAAATTCAAAAAAAAATTTTAATGGCTTAATGAATGTAGCTTAACTAAAATTGACATAAAATTAACAGTCTTGCTTACCCTTCCTCCTCTACCTAGTCATCACCCTCCAGGGTATTCTGGGATAAGACGAAGGGGACAACTTCTATAGGAATAGGCCCTTCACTGAATATTGTTCTAAACCATTAAAAATGGATGACCTGGAAGGTAGAGGGGTTAGAGAAGGAGAGCTTCTCATGGATCTAAGTGTCCTCCCTGTTGACCAAACTTGCATCCAAGAGGTGACCTATGGATCTACAGATGGGCTTAGTCCCATTGTGTTGAGAGCCTAGCACCTTCTCTTGGTTGAAGAAGAATATAGGTGTAAGGTAGTCACCTAGTTAGGCTATCACAAATTAGGGTAAAAAATGGTATCTGTCTACAACATTTTTGATTATTTACTGCTTTTATTTACAATGATATGAACTCTACCAAAATATGATGAATTCATAAACCATTTGTAGCCACCTAATAATAGAAAAATAGTAAGACATATACACCATACCACGTAATCAACCCAACTTAGTTCATGATGTTGAGAGAACCACTAAAATTGATTAATTTACGCTAAGTTCAAAAATATATAGTCTTTGAGGACATAAGTCCCTGACTCCCTTAACCATGGGAAGTACTTGGGCTCTATCTAGAAACTCATTATGAGGAGTACCATGGAGCCCCAAAGTAGCTGGAAGCTGAGAGGAATTTCCAAGTGAAATGGGCAACGACCCCCACCAATTGAGTAGAACACCAGCGAGGAAAAAGCCAAGCACTGTCTTCTGGCATTCTTGGTGGCCAAGTGACCACCTATAGCCAATAGGAATCCAATGAAACCAAGGTCCAAAATATCATTCCCACCAATTTAATACAGAAATCTAACACAATTGATCCCTCACGCTCTTCCTCACAACTAAGAGTCGAACCACCACAATTTGGTTCATTGAACCGGCATCATTGAGACCATTCTCAACAACCCCTCACACCATCAGAAGGCCACACAGCCTTTGATTCAGACTCAAACCCATACCAGTATGAACCAGACTAGCACACAGCACCATCAAGCCCCATGGCTGGTGCAAACCTGGATCCATTTTCTGGCATAGAAATCACTAGTGGACCCATGTCCACACCACAAATTATCACCAAAAACCCTGTAGGTGGCCCCAACACGATCATGTAAATTGTCATCAGTCAGCTGCCACCACCCATAGTAACCACTCAAGCTATCCGACCTGAAGCACTTTTGGGTAGTGGACCTTCCACATACACTGCCCCTCCTGTCACATAAGGGGGCAATGCCCCTTCCACACACACTGCCCCTCCTGTTACACATGGGGGTAGTGGCCCTTCCATCCACACTATCCCTCACTCCACTCTTGGGGGCACTAGCCCATCCACAATGGCACCACCAACAACCCCAGCTATGCAGGTACATTATGCACCTGCAAACCCCATCACTATACCTTCCCCATATCACATCAACCTGGGGTCAAATTTGCCTTTCATGGCTCATCTTAACTTGCTTGATCTGGATTGATTAACAAATGACCCCATTTGCCATCAAACCTTTTGGCCTCCCATGCCATCCAAGATGCCATTAGACATTACCAAGTTTGAAGGGAAGGCAGGGGAGTGTCCCTAAAGTCACATCATGACATTCCATTTATGGTGCTCCTTAAATAACATCGTAGATGACTCGATCAGGCTAAGACTATTCCAACACACCCTCATAGGTGCGGCAACCAAATGGTACATTGAGCTACTACAAGCCAAGTACCCAGATTTCAACTCCTTAGCTTTCATGTTCCTGCAGTATTTCCAACTCCCCGTCAGATATGATGAAGGGGTGGAAATATTGTTATCCTGCCGCCAAAGCACTGTGACACATATAACCGACCACATTCATGAGTGGCAGTGACGTCGTAGTTTGTGCAAGATCCAACTTGACGATAGGATCTTTTTGGATTTATTCCTCAAAACCATCCTCCCGCCCATAGCAAAGGACATCTCATCTGAACGTCCCCAATTCGAAGAGGAGGCCATACTCAAAGCCCAACAGTTTGACCTGATCTATGAGTAGTCTGGATACCTTTACACCATCATTCCACACTCTCCCCGTTTGGGTACCTCCTACCGGGATGCACCAGGGGCATCTCATGCTGCAGATGGCATCATAGGCTCGTTCTCCCAACAGCTACAACACCTTCTGACACCACCTGCAGTTCCACCACAACCAAGCAACACTGCTAGTGTTTCCTACCAAAACCAAACTTTGGACTATGCTAGAATGATGTCCCAGTCCCGAGCAACAACTTCCTATGCACAACCTATGCCATCGCAGGAGGCTCATGCCTTGGCATGGGAGACACAGCAATACGTGGAGAAAATGCCCACATTTGTGGCACCACCACCCACCCAAATTTATTATGCACCACCAGTGCAAGTAGTTCAAGCCCCTACCCCTGCTCCACCTGCTCTATTGGCACAAGTATTTGCGCAACAAAACTGTCCCAACCAGCCTGCCCCCAACAATCAACAAGGGCAAGCTAGAAATAATCAGCCCTGGAACCAAGCCAATAACCAACTACAGGGAGGTGGTCAACAACCAAACCCTCCCAACAATGCCACAGCAAACCAACCGTGAATGCTCTGTGAGGTCTACAGGCACTGCACATTCGAGTGTCCCCTCATGGGTCACGCTAAGCAGGACATTCGAAACAAGTTTCAACGGGATGCCAACGCTACAAATCAAGCCCAACCGAACCCAGCACCACAAGGATGTCCTCCTATGGTGCTTCAAAACCCATTACCAATCCAAGGGTTGGTGGCAACCAAACCCCCTCCCCAACCTAATCCCAATTCTCTGGGGGCACCTCCCATGGCCGAAACAGGTGTTCACCACTTGTTAGCTATGACGACTGAAGAGGTCAACCTACAGACCAGATGAAATCAGTATGACATGAATACCGAACCCGCTGACACATCAGCAACATCAACATCTAAAACAGTCAACCTACCTCTTTAGTTACCCCCATTCCCCCACCCCCCCATATGTTGAGCTGCCAATAATGCCATGGCTAGAGCTGCATTCAGATATAGCATCGTGGATTATTTGGCCCAAACACCAACGGCCATGTTCGCTCTTGAGGTACTCAAAACGTGCCCAACACAGTGGAAATCCTTACTAGCTGTCCTTGGGGCCGTAGACCCCTCAGAATCCAAGTTGATCACATTCGACACGGAGAATGGAGAACCATGCATGCCATCCACCATTGCCTTCCAAATCCTAGTGTCTATATGGAATTTGGTTGTGCACCGATGCATAGTAGATGAGGGGGCATTTACGTGCGTTATGTCTACCCTAGTCTGGCAGAAACTTGGATCACCAATTCTGCAACCATCCTCCACAACTCTGTGGGATTATGATGGCCATCCCACTAAATCCCAAGGAATACTCCCCCATGTCCCCATCACATTAGATGGGAAGACAGTTTTGATCGACATAGAAATTGTCAACGCTCAACTAGACTATAACCTTCTCCTCGGAAGAAGTTATATGTACTCCATGAGAGCGGTCACATCAACTATCCTCTGTCTCATGGTGTTCCCCCATGAAGGGAATATTGTGATGGTTGATCAACTCACTTATCATGATCCGCAAGGGTTAATGACACCCACTAATGTTATCCCTACCATCACCACCATTGAGCCACAAGGGACAACCACACACACCAATGTTGTCCCTATAATAAACACCATGGTTGACAACACACCAGCCTCCCCATTGTTGAATGTGGGCCCTAGGTTGTTTGCCGATACCACCATTATGGCTCATTTCCCCTTAGTGTCACCACCACTGACACCAAATGATACTGCGGACTTGTGCATGGTCTCATCCAGCACCGTTGCACCCAAACAACAACTGCAGCTGCAACCCTAAGCACAACCACAACCTTGTCCGTAGTTGCAACATCAACAAAAGCCGCAACATCATCTGCAGCCGTAGCATTACACGTAGCTGCAATCACAACCTCACCTCCACGTACAACCATTAGGGATTTATCTGGGATCATCTCCAGTCCATACGATTCCCTTCCTCTTTCCCCACTTGGTGTCATGAGAAAGCCAGTAATGGCCACCCTAAGCCTACCCAACTTTACATTGGGAATTCCCGTGTGGTATCTTGATCCACTAGCTCAACCACCAATGCCCTAGGTAGTCTTAACCCCTATACAACCCATTGTAGTCAAGTACCATCCTCCACCCAGCCCGTCAAAACCAACCTCCGCTCCCGCACCACCCCACCCAAAAAGGGCTAGGGACAAGAGTGTGAAAGATACCGTAGAACCTCAACAAATCCCACCTTGAGCCATCTATGAGGAATAGGGCCATCCGAATTAGAACTTCCCTGAGATTCCAATGATCCATGCACATTTGGAAGTGATGGACAAAACTGAAAACCTCCCTGTGATTGAACTCCCAACCGTGCCAATAGTCAGAAACAATTCACTGAGAACAAACCATGCTTGCGCCCTCCGTAGTTTGTATGGACATTACTCTCACCATTGCCAAGACTTTCCCAAATTTTGAATGGATTTAGCTAACCTCTGTCAACATTTCCTTGAGTCTGAGATCACCTTGATCAAAGAAGCTCACCCCCCACCACCTTCTTCAGACACCATGTCCATTTACATGATGCCCAGTTCAACTGACCCACTTATCTCCACCTCCAACGATGGTCCATCAGACCTGTCTCTTCGTTGCTTCATCAACTATGAGGAGATATTTGAAGCTTTAACCACCCCGAAATACCCATGGGATGACATGCACCATCGCTTGTTCTTCCTCCCTGAGGAACTTGTGTCATAGTTTGACCAGTTTTTCGTGGAAACCAAATATTTCATCCATGGGAAAGTCGACTGGTTCAAGAACCCCATCTCGGCACCAAACACATTCGAAGAAGGGAACATGGCCAACATATCACCCACCATCAAAATCAACATCTCAACCAATCCTAATATTGTTGAAGAAATCATGCTGGGGGCATCGTGCTCCCCGGAAGAGGTCGTTGCCTACAAAGCTCTCTTCCAAGAATTCCATGACATATTCACCTGGTCTTACACTGAAATGCCCGACTTAGATCCATCCATTGTGGAACACCATATTAATACATGGTCCTAGTTCTCTAAAAGCAATGGTCGATTCACCCTTCCAAAGTGGCCACAAAGCCAAGGTAGAGAAGCTGCGCATAGCTGGCTTCATCTACCCCATTTCCTACAGCACTTGGGTTTCTAATCTTGTTCCTGTGAATAAAAAATAGGGTACCATTCATGTTTGCACAAAATTCCATGACCTCAATGGGGAATGTCCCAAAACCAACTTCCCAACACCCTTCATCGATCAGATCATTGATGCATGCACCAGACATGAGGCCTTTTTCTTCATGGACATATTTTCCAGCTATAACCAAATCCAAATCCGAAAAGAAGACTGTTATAAGACGACATTCACAACCCTGTGGGGCACATTCGCGTATCACGTCGTGCACTTTGGCCTGAAAAACGCTGGAGCCACCTTGCAGTGCACCATGACATATTGTATCCACGACCTAATTCACATCATCTTGGTCTACCTGGACGACCTTACTGCTTAATCACCAAAACAAGCACAACACATAGACTACTTGTGACAAGTCTTTTTACATTGCTGCAAGTACAAAATTCACCTGAATCCCCTCAAGTACATTTTTTTTGTCCCAGCAGGCCATCTACTTGGATTCGTCATATCCCACAAAGGGACAACGGTAGATCCCCTCAAAGTTCAGGCTATCCTTGATCTTCCTTCCCCAAAAACTCAGCACCAACTACAGACCCTCTAAGGCAAGGCCAACTTACTTTGCCGCTTTGTACCTGAGTACGCAACAAAATCTTACGGATTCATTCATCTGCTCCGCACAAAAATACCCTTTGTTTGGGATCAGCAAGCATAAGAATCATTTGATGCACTCAAACAAGCCTTGGATTCTACACCATTACTCTCAGCACCCAATTTCACTCGAGAATTAATTCTCTATGTGTCGGCATCGGACAATGCCATTGCTAGAGTCTTGGTCCAAGAAGACAATGCTCACCATGAGCACGTGATTTACTACATCAGTTAGAAGCTAACAGGACCTTCACTATGATATTCACCCGAGGAGAAATTGGCCTTCACCATCATCGTCTTGTCTCAGAAGTTGCACCACTACATCATCGCAAACCATACATGTGTAGTGGCTGATTCAAACCCAATGTGGTACCTATTAAGTCACCACCTTCTACAAGGTAGAGCAGCTAAGTGGGTAGTCGTCCTCCAGGAATTCGACTTAGGGTTCGTTTCCCTGAAAAGCACAAAGGCATTTGTGCTGGAAACCCTCATGACCGATCTGCCCCCATTAACCATGTCATCACCCCCCAAGGATGATCTCCCTGATGATTTCCTATTCATCTTATCCACAGATGACCCATGGTATGGGGACATCCTTCGTTATTTACGAACATAGAAGTTCGCAGCACACTTAAACTGTGAGGATAGGCAACACATCCAACATCAAGCCATTCGCCACTTGATGATTGGAGATGTTCTGTATTGTTAAGGCATTGATACCATCCTATGTTGTTTCCTCACCTACGACGAGGCCGAAACCATCCTCAATGACTGTCATAGTGGAGCCTGTGGTGGCCACCTTTTAGGTTTGGAAACCGCCCAAAAGAATTTACGTGCTGGCTATTTCTGGCCCTCCATCTTTTCTAATTTCATCGAGGCAGTCAAGCATTGTCGCAGTTGTCAAATATTTTCCCCAAAACCAAGAACCCCTCCAACACCATTACACCCCGTAGTCACAGTTGGGCCCTTTTGCAAATGGGAAATCAACTTCATGAAAATCCACCCCGTCTTGGCCAACGGTCATAAATACATCATTATGGTAGTTGATTACTTCACTAAGTGGCCTGAGGCCATGCCCACATTTGATTGCAAAGCTGAAACTGCAGCATGCTTCTTCTTTAACCACATTATTTCACGATTTGGTGTTCCTAAACAATTAGTCTCAAATCATGGAGCACGCTTTCAAGACGTCGTATGGGCTGAACTATCAACCATGTTGAAATTCGAACACCAGTACTCATCATCCCACTACCCCCAAGGGAAATGACTAAGTTGAAGCAGTAAAAAAAATCATCAAAACAATGCTCCAAAGGATGGTAGGAAACCATAAAACCAACTGGCATCACATGCTATTCTTTTCCCTATGGGATTATCACACATCCACAAAAACCACAACCAGTTTCACTCCTTTTCTCCTAGTAAATGGCATTGAATCGGTACTCCCTATAGAGTGCCAAATCCTATCCCTCCACCTCATAGTAGAAATTCTCCCTGACACTTCACCTTTATAAGAATGACTCCTCCAACTCGAGAAAACCATAGAAGACCATCGAGCTTCCCTCCAAGCCATTGAAGCAGTGGAAACATGGTCAAAGGTCCACTATGAATCCCATGTCAACCCTCACACCTTCAGCAAAGGCAATATGGTTCTAGTCTATGACTAACCCAATGATAAGTTGGGCAAGGGAAAGTTCGAGTCGATGTGGTATGGCTCGTACGTCATCCACAGTTGCCTCGGAAAATGGGTGTACACCCTTATTGAATTGGATGGACAACTCTTGGAGAACCCCCACAACAGGATCTACCTTAAGAGATTTTACGCTTAACATCACAAATGAGTTGCTTCATTTTCTTTTCTTGGTTTTCAACATTTTTTACCACAAGTCAAGGGTAGCACCATTAGCTGCTACTCCAAAGTCACCCGGAATCAGTTCGAGACACCGCTCACACCTCCGGGCTCAAACTTCTATCTTGTTATGAGACCATCATCTCATGTTTAACAAACAAATTTTGGGACCATTTCCTGGAAGCTACCTCGATCTACGAGCCATAGCACGACGATGCAAGTGTCTGTGGACCTGTACTTGTATCACTCTTCCCTACTGCTACTCATGCGGGTTTTTGGGCCACCGCCCATTAAGGGACACCATTTTTAGTTCTGTTTTGTATTTTAACACATAGTTGTCTTCTCCATCCACCGCACCTTACGTGAACCTCTGGACCACTGTCCACAAAACGATTTATTTTTCCTGCATGTATTTGGCATATAAGTTCCCTCGGACTTGCACTCACATCACATGTAGTCAAGTCCATCCACTGCAACTCACACACAGCTCTACTAACCTCTGTCCGAGAGCCAGCTCGGTTTGCGTGCTTCTACTGCACCGACTCGCGAGCCTTTTCCCTGATCTATCCCATGCATGTATTGGTATGTTTGAGAGCCTTCTACTCCATCCATACTGTGCAGATGACCTTTGGACCACTATCCACCGTCCTGACACGGGGCACCACCTGTGCCACCGCAATCGGTTGACCATACTGGAGTTTCGTTTAAGCTCTTTTCTGACTCCTAAAAAGAATGAAAAGATAGTTGAGTGCAGCTGCTTCCTTTCCCGCTTGCTAAAGTATAGGAAAGGGCATCTACATCGTCTCATTTACCTCCTTTTGTGGACTATGTAGACCATCAAGTGAAAAGGAACACCTTGGAGTATTCAAGCCAATATTGTTCCCCTCTACACACTTTTATGCTTTCTTGGTGTTGAGGCCTGGAAATTCGCAGGCGGAAACAGTAAGGGATTCTCCCCAATCAACGTTCCCAACTAGCTCGTTGACTGTTTGGAATAGGGAATCCGTCCGGTTTGCGGTCCGGCTACCGTAGGTCAAGAAACAAAACAAAGGCTTTACTGGTTGCGGCCCGGCCCACCGAGTTTTTTGTATTTTGACTTTAAGAAATGAGATGCAAGTGCCTAACTAAATGCAGGGAAATCAGGGTGCAGGGAGTGGTCACAATGTGATGCGCAAGTTTTACCTATCGTCTTATGCTCGCAAGCAGCCAAATCAGATATAAAAGCAACAACTAACTATCTTAACTATCCCTAGGGAGCAAGGTTATCATTTTGGGTGAGCAATACATTTTGCACATGCATTATGAAGAATCATAGGTAGCTGGTATTTATTTCAAGACACATGAACACTTCAAGATATTCAAATAACCAGATAGCCGATCATTTTATAATAACATTCATTACTCACAGTGAAATAAATATCCTAGAAATTACTGAAGAACATTCAACAAGAACATAGGTTCATAACATTAAATACCCTTACAGTAAATGAAACATAGCTGAAAATGAAATAGTTCCTCTTCAACATTATTCATTGCATTGCATTGATACATTCCACTTTTTACTCTCTCCAACAGGCAAAAAATTGCAGTTTCCTTTGCAAAACGAAGTAGTTCCTCTTACAAGCAAACATTTACAAAATTTTCTAGGGGAAAAAGCACTTGTGCCTTCCTACTTTCCAATATTTAAACTACAACTACTGAGTGCTTCGTTCCCCCCCCCCAAACGCGTGGTCTTTTAGTTTCTCCAATGCTTCATATTCCGATCTTTTGTCAGTATGTGATCATGAAACACTTGGTAACTGATCCGCTTCTGAGATCACGCCTTTACAGCTCTGGACTTCATCCTCCATTCACCTCGTTTCAGTCATACCTCCGCCAAACGGGTTAGTCTTTCTTCTCATCGTGGCAAATTGACCGGTTTTCTTGAAACTGCCTGCATTGAATTCACGAGCATGGTTCAAACAACAAATATTTCAATTGACCACCATTCTACAAGGAAATGGCCGAGCGTACCACATACAGGCCTGGAAAAATATACTATGGTCACCGGCAGGAAAATTCAAGTCGGCAATCAGAAAAAAGTGAGCTCGGGAGCCAAGAAGATCTGCTAGCCGCAACATCGGGTGAGACTTAAGTCACAGCTGAGCGAAACGCGAGCGGGATATGCCATAAATCGGACGTTGGATGGTTTTTTTATTATTATTATGTCGGAGACTAGAAGACTCTAGGAGCCGCAACAGCGGAGGAGGAAAGCTAGAGGATATGCTGAGCAGATGGGAAAACTTAGTTGAACGTAGGAAGATACTCAGATCGGGAGCGGAAGAGGTCACTCAGCCGCATCGGCGGAGGAGGAGAGGCTACGGGTAATCGATCGAAGGCTAAAATGGATCAGGCGTCAGGTGGGTTCAGACTTTGGACGAAGAAAATATCTTGGAGCCGCAACGGCGGAGAGGTTAAGACTTTGCAGCTTCCAACCCAACAGCAAAAAGAGGCCTGATTACGGGAAAACCCAAAGGTTTGAGCAGCGTTAAAAACCAAAGTCGTTTTCTTCGCAAAGGCTTCCCTGAAGAACAAAATTTTACTTCTACTTCTTTACGGCCATAAATCCACGACTTGACTGAAAATGAACATGGCATGAATAACCTGCTGGCATCCAATCTTCAAAGTAAAATGAAAAGAAGATATGTCCGAGAGACTCAAGCAATTTAACGATCCAACCAGGCAAAAAGATGAGGAGGGGCCCAGAATTTAAATAAGAATAATTTTGGGGAGGGCAGTTGCGGCAGCAACAACTGGCGATTTCCTGGTGAACCTAGATCTCTGGGTGATTATACTTTGAGCAACAGACTGTTTAACCATAATTCTTATAATGAATTCTTCCAGCCATATGGATTCCTCGACCAACAGAAGTGTGTACCTTAATCATTGATGATAGTCCCTTTGGGGAAAGTGGAAACTGAAACCTTCAAGTCCAGATAACTCTGTTGGGGCCAGAGGATGAGTTTCATTATTACCTCTATCTTCAGGTAGTTAACAGCATGGACACGACAGGATCGAAGCAGATAGTAAACAGCAGTATTCGTTTGTTCCTCGTTCCCAGGCCATTTTAACACTCTTGTGCTTTTGGACTTTTGTCCCTTTCATTTGAGTATATTTGTGCGCCTTTCTTACTAAATTTTAATTCAGGATCCTCTATCCCATAGTGTCCTTTTGTGTGAGTGGTATATTTTAAGCTTCATCTCACGGACGGAGAGGATCTTTTGGCCTTAAGTACTTATGATTCAGCACTTGCTTTGATTTATGATGCTTTTATAGAAGTCTTGACTCTTTATTCGTCTTTTGGCATTCTTCTCTTGGCATGGGATCATTTATATTAATACACTATTCACCCTGCTTCTTTCTGTGGTTTCTTTACTGTTTCTCCTTAGACATTTCAAGCGTGATGTGGATGGAACCCCGACATAGTACTCCAGACTCCTCGAATCCGGTTTAATTCATAGGGGTTAAGCAGGACTTCAATGCATACAACATTTTATTTGAGTAACTGTTAGGCTGAAAGAACTCTTTTAGCAACACATTGGCTGACACTCAACGTGTTTGCTATTCCCAAAAACCTTAATTTCCTCCAGACAGCCGCAAGTTCGTTCCCCTTATTGAAAATCAAAACTAAAATTAAATAAAATGAAAGCATGACTTGAAAGCAGCTCTACAGCTTATTTATATACAAGGCAGAAAAAATCGAAGACACTTAAGAAAAGTAAGGCTTAAGAACCAAACCATTAACTGGCAAGTTCTCCTCCCATCCCTGTAAATCTTGCAGCTTATAAGTAGCAGGGCCAAGTTTGGCTACAATCGGAAAAGGACCTACCCATAACTGCTGGAATTTGGTATGCTTTCCTTTCTCATCATGGGGGTGGTCCCATTTGAGGACTAAGTCTCCTACTTCAAAGTATTTTTTCCCAGCTTTATGCTTGTCAAACCATCTCTTAACTGACTCTTGCTGTTGTTTAAAACGTTCTCTAGCCTTGGATCTGGCCTCTTCTGCTTTCAGGAGATTATATATTCTTATTTGTAGTGCTTCATCCTCCAACCCCGTAGACTCTTGGGCTAGTATGGAAGCTGGTAGCATGAGATTGGGAGGCAGGATAGCTTCTTTACCATACACAAGGGTATAGGGTGACACTCCTATTGCAGACTTGGGGGTGACTCTGTCAACCCACAGGGCATTGGGTAAGGCTGAGTGCCAACTTCACTGGTTCTCTATTACGGTCTTCTTTAGGAGTCTAATGAGGTTTTTATTGGAGGATTAATCCAGGCCATTCCCTTGCGGATAGTAGTTAGCAGAATAATGTAATTTTATCCCTTTATCATGAGCAAATGCAGTCACTTTAATTGATGAAAAGTATTTAGCATTATCAAAAACTACTGAAATTGGAACTCCAAACCTGGTCATGATATGATCTTGTAGGAAGCTGATGACTTCGTCCTCGTTGATCTTGCGCAATGGGATGGATTCTACCCAGCGGGTGAAATAATCAGTCGCAGTAAGAATGTCTTTGTGCAACAGGGAAGAATTTGATTTTATTTCTTCGATAATGTCCAACCCCCATTGTTCAAATGGTTCTGTGATCATAACAGGATTTAGGGGTGTGGCTTCTTTGGGCTGTCTTCCACCACACCTTTGGAAAATATCACATTCCCTGACATGTGCATGTGCGTCCTTGAAGAGTGTAGGACAATAGTAACTAGCTCTAAGGATTTTGTGGGCTGTAGTGTCGCCAGAATAATGTCCCCTAGCCGGACCGTCATGTAATCTTGTCATTACTTTCTTTGCATCTTCCTTTTCTAAACACCTAAGGAGAATCCCGTCATAATTCTTTCTGAATAACACTCCTTCAACAAGATGATAGGAGGATGATTTGAGACGCAGAGCTCTTCTTTGTTTGGAATTCCAATGTTCTGGTAATATCCCCGACTATAATTAATGCACAAGGTCCCTATACCAGGACTCAGGAGCTATAAACAGAGGGCATACATCCATTACATGCAATCCGGATTCCTCCTCCCATGCTTGTTCTTCGTTGTTTCTACTTCCAGTCATCAATTTGCATAGCCCTTGACCTTTCACTATAGTAGCCGGTTTGAATTCAAGGTCGTATTCTTGAAGGGATGTTACCCAGTTGCCCCTTCTTTCTCCCAACTCTTTCTGAATGAGAAGAGATCTGACCGCTAGGTAAGGGACTATTACCTTGGTCCAATTTTTTAATATATAAGGCCTAAAAAGATTCACTGCCTTAAATACTGCGTAAGCCTGCTTATCAATTTCAGCCCCTTGAAGCCCAGTGCTCATGAAAGAGATTGGGAATTCATCGCCCCCGTCCTCCTTTTGCGTAAGCACGGCTGCCAATGAATCATCGGATGCAAATGTGTACATAATGAAGTCTTTATCAAAGTCTGGACTTTTCAAGGAGGGCACATGGGCAACATCAGTCTTGATTTTATTGAAAGCAGTCTTTTCAGTTTCAGTCCACTTGAACTGTGCATTTTGCTTGACCATCTGCTACAGTGGCTTGACAGTCTGAGCAAAATCAGGCACAAACCTTCGTACGAAATTTATTGTCCCCATGAAGGATTGCATTCCTTTTTTATTATGGGGCATAGGAATTTGTTCAATGGCCTTGATTCTTTTTGGGTCTATAGATATACCTCTCTTTGAAACTATATGCCCCAGTAATTTGCCTTCTGTGACCGCGAATACGCACTTCTTAGGATTGAGGGAAATGCCATACTTCCGACAGCGCTCGAAAATTTTCTTTAGGTGGAACGCATGCTCCCCTCTTTTCTTCGAAAATATTGTGATATCATTAAGGTAGACCACCACACTTCGTCCAATCAGTCCACGGAAAGCTATGTCCATGGCTCTCTGAAATGCCGCGCCATCATTAATTAGTCCAAAAGGCATTCTTCTATATGTGAAAGTTCCCCATTTAGTTCTGAACATTGTCTTCAATCTATCTTCCTCGGCCACTAACACTTGGTTGTAGCCAGAGAATCTGTCTAACAATGAAAACAATTCAGAACCCGAAACCATCTGTAGCAATTGCTCCATGGGAGGCACCAGATAGTTGTCTTTGTCTGAGGCACGGTTTAAGTTTCTGAAGTCCACGCACAGTCTGATTTCTCCTGACTTTTTCCTGACCGGAACCAGATTTGACACCCACTCTGAGTGCCGGACTTTAAAAATAATCCTAGCGTCCAACATTTTTTTCACCTCGCTTTGAATCAGTGGCTCCAACTTGGGGTGCATCTTTCTTAACGGCTGCTGATATGGCTTGACACTTACTCTAATAGGGATGATATGCTTGATAATGCTGGTGTCGTAGGTCTTCAAATCTATGTATGTTCAGGAAAAGACATCTCTGTACTGCTTGAACAAACTGACAAACCTATCCCTTTCAGCAGGTGAACAACATTTGCCGAGGTTCACAAACTTAGGATGCGTCTCAGTCCCCAAGTTTATCAGTTCGAACTGTAGAGTTTAACTGTGCATCTTCACATTAGCAAGTCTTATAAACTTTTCGTTCAATTCAAACATCTTTTCTAACGTTCTGACCCCTTTGGGAATGAAATTGTCATATTTCATCTCAGCCTGATGTTCCTCATCGTTGATAATGGCCCCTTTAAAGGTCTCATCATTAGTCAGGCATTTGATTATTTTTTTATCATCGTCAAATACTTGCAAATTGGTGATCATGTTGGGTACTGATGGCCTGAAAAGTAATTCAATAGAGCATTTGTATTTAGTGGGAACCAGCCAGGCAGCTGATGTGGCCAAAATATCAGCGGCCGCGTTTTTTATTCTTGGGATTGAAACAATATTGAATGCATGAAAACATTTAAGCAAATCCTATACCTCGCTTTGGTAAGCTTTCAAATGGGGGGAAACACAATGTATTTGATTTCTTATTTGCTTTACAACTATTTCTGAATCCCCAAAAACTTTTAAATTACTAACCTTTAGCTCAATCGCTTTCTTGAGTCCCTGCAGTAGTGCTTCATACTCAGCCGTATTGTTAGTACACTCAAACTCTAATCTGCAGGACAAGAAGTGTTTTTTTTGTGTGGATCAATGAGGACGCAGTAGGCCCCTGACCCTTCTAATGTTTTAGATCCATCAAAAAATAAAGTCCAAAAAACATTATCTACTGAAAAAGAATCTACTTCTACTGCTAAATCTACTATTTTACAATCAAACTCATCAGCCTGTGAGAAACTAAGGGGTTCAGGCTGGGCGTCAGATATGTCGCTGGCCTCTTCCGCTTGATAGTTCCCTGGTTCCAGTTCGAGAAAGTAGTTTCCCAACACAGGTTCGACTGGTATATTCTTCTCATCCGGCTGGGTAACATTGTACTTCATGTGAGGCTCCCTCAAAACCTTAATCTGATTGGGGCTTCCTTTGTATGATAACCACAGGTGTGACCAATCTGAGGCAAAATATCCATTCAATTTAGCTGACCAATCTCTGCTCAGGACCAGGCCATAAGCGTCTGGTATATCAGCCACCATGATGTTGATAACTTGGCATACTTTTTCATTTGATGCCAAATGAATTAGAATGTCCTCCATTTCACCAATTACCTTAACGTCTGTCCTGTCCAATTGCACCACCCTCCACGTGGTTGGCTTAAACTGCCCATTGATTTTCTTACATACTGATACGGGCATAACATTAATTGACGCCCCTGAGTCTACTAGAAAATTGTGAACGTTATGATTAAAAATTTCAAATGTCAGGAGGAAAGGTGGCTGTTTAGTTTTAGACTTACCCCCAGTGCTAGCTTCTCTGATTTCCTCTTCATCCAGAGGCTGATTGATAGCAGGTCGCTCCTCTTCTGATGTTTCTAGTGCTTTCAACAGCTTTTCCTTTTGCTGAGGTACTTTGCACATTTCAAACAGCGAGACGTTTGCCTTTATCTTTTTTAAGTATTCAACAACGTCATATTCAAGCTGATATTTAATGGACAAATATTTATCAGCACTCACCTTCTCTTCATTTGGCTTGGGCAATATTTTGTTCTGCTCAGGATTCTGACTGGTAATAGTGAATTCCATAATCTTATCAGTCAAGGATTTATCTTGAAATTTCTTCTTGACGTTTCTTTGCAGCCTACTGATCTTTGGGAGTAAGAGACTGTCATCACTAATCGTCCCTTGACTTCTGGTTGTCACGTTAGCCTCCCTAACATCTTTGTGTTTTTTAGTGATATCTTCTTCTGCATCGAGTAGGGAGATCGAACTCCATAATGCCATAGTTTCTTCTTCCTGTTCTTTTGTAGAAGTAGAAGCAACACTTTCTTTCCTATCATCATCATCTTCTTCTGTTAGTCTCGAATCCAACATCTGATTCATGACTAACGTCATTGAATTTATCCATTGTGGGCAGCTCTTTTCAGAGTGAGGCTGCTGATGAAAGGTGCAGAAATTTTCCATCCCTATCTCTGTCAGGTTCATAGACGCAGTATTGTGAGGAGAAGGTTGGAACTGATTGTTTTCCTCCCTTTTCTTATAATAAGGCCTGTAGAAATTTTGTGTTTCCTTCTCTTTTTCCAGGTCTATGATCTTATTAGACAGCTTTTGCATCATTTTGGCCATACTTTCATAATCTGGTTCTTTCTCCTCTTTAGGTTTAGTGAACAATAAAGTTTTCCTTCTCTCTTCTGATTGTTCGGGGTAATCTTCAATACTCTCTCTTTCAGCCTCCACCACTTTTGCTTCTTCATAGGTTTCTGTCAGAGTAGGCTTGGCCCTACCTTTCGCAAACATGGCCAGATCAGGACCCAGAGCTGAAGTATAGTATTCAATCAGTACTTTGTCTGAAGGCTTATCTGTTTCAGAGAAATTTTTAAGATATGCTGCAAACCTTTGTGTGAAGCTGTGAACTTTTTCTTTTTTTTTCTTTATTTAATGCACACAGTCCTTTCATGAGGGTAGCGTGAGTCTTTTGGACTGCATACTTGCTCCTGAACATTCTTTCGAAGGTATCCCAGTCTGGGATAGAGTTGGCAGGCAAACCAAAATACCACGAGGTCGCAGCTCCTTTGAGGGTATGCGGGAATAGTCTACACACCACATATTCATGTTCTCCATCCCTCAGACCTTCTATTTCCAAGTAGAAACTTTCTAGATGATCATCCACTAGGATCTTCTCATTGGGGTCAAATTTAGGCAGTAACTTCTCAAAGGCTTGAGGTAGGTCATGCAAAGGCGGGGTCAGATTTAGAGGTGACCTGGCTTTCCAAGCTGGCGGTGGATTTGGTGGATTAGATGGAGGTTGATTTGCATTAATGCCGGCCATGAGTTGAGGTGGAGAGTGCAGAGGGGAACCAATAGGGGTGTGAACAAGAGAGCTGTAAGGGGTGTCTGGGCCTACTTGGTTCAAAGGCAATTCAACTTCCTGTAAGGCGGTTTCCACCAGTTCTTCCCAGTCTTCAACCAACAGTGCATATTCTACTATAGGACGGTCTTTCTTCTTGTACTCTCTTCTAGGAAATTCATGGATAATCGGCAACCCTCCAATCTTCTTTATGTAAGCACGGGTATGTCTTCTCAGGTCATTAACAATTTTGTTGCGAATAGGATATAGATGTTCCCTGTTTTCTTCTTTCGGAATTGTATTACATGGTCCACTACTTTCAGAACTGTAACCAGTGGAATAATCTCAGTAAAACGGGTTTCCTCGGCCAGCCATGCACTGGAGTCCCTCCTTCTAGTGCCAAAACTGTTGAGGCCTGGAAATTCGCAGGCGGCAACAGTAAGGGATTCTCCCCAATAAACGTTCCCAACTAGCCCGTTGACTGTTTGGAATAGGGAATCCATCCGGTTTGTGGTCCGGCTACCGTAGGTCAAGAAACAAAACAAAGTCTTTACCGGTTGCGGCCCGGCCCACTGAGTTTTTTGTATTTTGACTTTAAGAAATGAGATGCAAGTGCCTAACTAAATGTAGGGTGATCAAGGTGCAGGGAGCGGTCACAATGTGATGCGTAGGTTCTTACCTATCGTCTTATGCTCGCAAGCAGCCAAATTGGATATAAAAGCAACAACTAACTATCTTAACTATCCCTAGGGAGCAAGGTTATCATTTTGGGTGAGCAATACATTTTGCACATGCATTATGAAGAATCACAGGTAGCTGATATTTCTTTCAAGACACATGAACACTTCAATATATTCAAATAACTAGATAGCCGATCATTTTATAATAACATTCATTACTCACAGTGAAATCGATATCCTAGAAACTACTGAAGAACATTCAACAAGAACATAGGTTCATAACATTAAATAATCTTACAGTAAATGAAACATAGCTGAAAATGAAATAGTTCCTCTTCAACATTATTCATTGCGTTGCATTGATACATTCCACTTTTTACTCTCTCCAACAGGAAAAAAATTGCAGTTTCCTTTGCAAAACGAAGTAGTTCCTCTTACAAGCAAACATTTACAAAATTTTCCAGGGGAAAAAGCCCTTGTGCCTTCCTACTTTTCAATATTTAAACTACAACTACTGAGTGCTTCGTTTTCCCCCCCCAGATGCATGGTATTTTAGTTTCTCCAACGCTTCATATTCCGATCTTTTGTCAGTATGTGATCATGAAACACTTGGTAACTGATCCGCTTCTAAGATCACGCCTTTACAGCTCCGGACTTTGTCCTCCATTCACCTCGTTTCAGTCATACCTCCGCCAAACGGGTTAGTATTTCTTCTCATCGTGGCAAATTGACCAGTTTTCTTGAAACTTCCTACATTGAATTCACGAGCATGGTTCAAACAACAAATATTTCAATTGACCACCATTCTACAAGGAAATGGCCGAGCATACCACATACGGGCCTGGAAAAATATACTATGGTCATCGGCGAGAAAATTCAAGTCGGCAATCAGAAAAAAGTGAGCTCGGGAGCCAGGAAGATCTGCCATCCACAACGTCGGGTGAGACTTAAGTCGCAGCCGAGCAAAACGCGAGTGGGATATGCCATAAATCGGACGTCAAACGGTTTTTTTTTTTTTTAATTTCGGAGACCAGAAGACTCTAGGAGCCGCAATAGCGGAGGAGGAAAGCTAGAGGATACGCTGAACGGACGGGAAAACTTAGTCGAACGTAGGAAGATACTCAGATCAGGAGCAGAAGAGGTCACTCAGCCGCAATGACGGAGGAGGAGAGGCTATGGGTAAGCAATCGAAGGATAAAATGGATCGGGCGTCGGGTGGGTTCAGACTTCAGACGAAGAAAATATCTTGGAGCCGCAACGGCGGAGAGGTTAAGTATTTGCAGCTTCTGACCCAACAGCAAAAAGAGGCCCGATTACGGGAAAACCCGAAGGTTTGAGCAGCGTTAACAACCAAAGTCGTTTTCTTTGCAAAGGCTGCCCTGAAGAACAAAATTTTACTTCTACTTCTTTACGGCCATAAATCCACGACTTGACTGAAAATGAACATGGCATGAATAACCTGCTGGCATGCAATCTTCAAAGTAAAACGAAAAGAAGATATGTCCGAGAGACTCAAGCAATTTAACAATCCAACCAGGCAAAAAGATGAGGAGGGGCCCAGAATTTAAATAAGAATAAATTTGGGGAGGGCAGTTGCGGAAGAAACACTTGGGCAGAGGGGCCGCACTTTACGAAAAATCTCACCATGGGTTGTCGTTAAGCTCTTTTCCAACCTTCTCATCAAGAAAATATTACCGAACAAACTTGGTTTCGTTCATGCTCATAAAAGTATATGAATGACCATCCATTCAGTATAGGTTTAACCTTTTTCCTCCTGATTGGACTACCAATGGTAAAGAAGTCTCGCATCCCCTACAGGATGGGAAAGCTCTCCTATGTATACTTTTATCCCTTTTTGGGCATAGGAGACTACCAACGAAAAATAGCCCCCACTAGAGTCTTCTTCATGCTTTCAGACTCTCTAAAATTGAAAGCATGCATTGAGCATTTACCTTCTCGAGCTCGCCCAGAACCCACAACATCATACCATAATGTTGTCTCTAGACACCACCCCATGAAAATAGTTTGGTAGCATTCCCACTTTGGTTTTCCTTTGTTCAAATTACTCTGCAATGTGTCTTCCTTGGACCCCATCAATATCAAAAGTGTCCACCTCCCCCAAGTATTTTCCATCTACAGTGACATCCCCGGTATTACAGCTATGATCCCATTCCCATGAGTTAGTTTCATTTGCTTCTTGGTCTGCCCTGCCATCATACTCTGAACAAAGGAAGTTTGAGTCTACCACGCTCCCCCTACCTCTATTCAATTCTTTCCCTTGCCCTCTCCCCCCATTCAGTGGGTTAGTCCACAGATTGTCTCACACCTTTCGGTTATCTCTTTCACACTTCCGGTCAAGGAAACATCATTTCCTTGACTAGGGGCAGGTCTACCTCTGTCAACGACAACACACATATTCCAGAGGATAGACCCAGAGGTCCCTGTACCTTGGTTTCATTAACATCATTGATGAGTTCCTTGGACCACTTGAGAGGAGTCCTTAGTGCCTCTCGGGATGGTTGTTTCTCACATGCTTGACTCCAACTATATCATCATACCATTGAGATTCCTACAGGGTTTGGTCCATGCAGTATTTTGTCAAAGAGCCCAGATGTCACCTGAATCTAGCACATTTATGGGTGTATTCGAGGGACCTAAACATGTTATGTACTGTTACGGAGAGAAATTCCTATGGCTTTGGGTACCACAATAGATAGCTTGACTCCAGAAATCAATCCTTTCCAATATGCAATAGAAATTAAATGTCTAACACTAAAGGATCAAACCTCGTAACTTATTCTGGATGGTCAAAGTAGATCCCCATTGAGATTTCCAATATTCAACTTGAATTGATCTGTTACTTCCTCAACAACAAGTAAACAATACAAGCATTCTACATATCATGGTGTTAGATCTATTCTAGCATATATAATCAATAATGTATAAGCATTTGACATAATCCCATGGATAAAATATTCATTCAAACACACATTATTGGACAGGAAAATATATTTCTATTAATATAAATTAGAGATTACAAGGTACAACCTCTGACGGCACGTCTGCGAATCATAGAAATTGAATCCCCCACTCGGGCCTCCACCACCTCAATCCTCCATCTCTCGATAGCAAGCTCACAAGCAAAAGGCAAGCTTGGGAAGAACACACTAGTGCTCCAAGGGACAAAGGGATGCAGACTCAAGCATAAGTTCCGGCAACAATGGACTATAGTTTATTTGCTCTCAATTCTCTCTTATGCCTTCAATGTACCAAGGGGTTCCTTATATAGCTTTTCAAAGGGGTAATGAAAGGTCGAATCTGAGCGATCTCAAGGCATAGAGAAGGCCAAGAGTCAAATGAGTCGTATCCATGTCAAGGAAAACTCCAAAAAGATTTGGATTATGCACACATCCCGATGTACGTGGGTTTAGTGGTCAAACCCACGTATATATGCGCTTATAGGTTTAAAAGTTGCGTATATCATTTTTCATATGTTTTTAGGGATGATCAAGGAAACATCAAAGGACAAAAAGTGGTCCATAGGGTCTAAGGAGTCTGCAGCGGGACAGGGGAAGGCCATACAAAGTGTGATTCACCTAGAGTGGTGAAATCCGCTATAACAGATGCCCCCTAATGTGTGAGGTTAGAGGGGTCATACGATGGCTGAAATACATTATAAGTCCATCCCAGAAGTGGAGTGATGAAGGATCCCAAATGGAAGACCAGCCACCCAATCAACATAGTACAATAATACAACTTTGCATACAACTACAAATACATATAGCAGTCCCGGATACATAAGAGTACAATGGCCATGAATAGGCATGATACATGATATCACATATGTGGTCATCTCCACGTACAATATACATAGATCAGAATCTCCATGATGAAGATATACAAAGGACCATGATCTCCAAAATGGCTAAATATATATAATAGATCAGGATCTCCATAGTGGCTGGAAATATCTGACATATACTAGAATCAAGTCATGAGAGTTGAAATCTCATGAACACTGGCACGATCAAGGAGGTAGCATATAAGAGATGCCACCAATCTAGAAAGTCTTCTACACAAACTGCTACAAGTACATGTCCTACTATGTGAATAGAGGTGTCAAGGTCGAACATAGTAGTCCATTGTCTGATTACCGGTCATTAATGTATACTGTTAACAGACGCGAGATCACCCACCGATAATGAAAATGGGAATCAAGGTACTAGAGTGCAAACTAACAAGTGTGAATAAATGTGTTGAGGTCAAACACTTGAGAGGATCCATCGATCAGGGGACATTGATGTATTCCCAAGAACTGTCGATGGCGAGAGAACCTGCCAATGATGACTGCAAGTCTCAAGGCACTCAAAATGACTCTAGATTCCAATCCCAGAATAAATGATCTAAAGTCGATGGGATGAAATCTACTGGAAGGAGGGAATTAAGGCATCCCCCATCATCCAACATGAGGTACTCATCAAACCTGTATAATATGGAAGGAATCGATCATAAGGTGCATGAAGCAGTCACTGTACCGAGAATGGCTGACATGCAAAGTCAAGATAACTGAGGAATGGCCAACTCAGGTTTCAAATTCCTTCGAACAAGAGCATAATGGTGTATGGTTACTGAATGAAGGCAGCATAGACTCGATATACAAACTCGGACATCTCTATGACACAGGAGGCATCAACAGAGGCTCCATAGGGACTGGAAGCTTAACCAGTCGATGGAGATAAACTCAGATAAACGAGTACAGCTCCTAAAATCAAACTAGAACCCAACCAATGGATGTGATATACAGTGCTCTGTTTGAAGGCGACACGACTCGACACCTGCCAAATACAACATCTTTCCTTGTCCGGATTTTTGGTCTTTTGATTTTTTTTGGACTTTTTCAGTTATTTGAAAATCTTGAAAAAATAATAAACTAGATTTATAGTTACAAACTAGGAGGAGATGTGTGTCATAAGGGAAAACAAACTAGTTCCAAGCAGTGGAACATACCTATGCTCAATTCAAGGATACATGTGTAGGATATCGACACTCGGGGGAAAATCCCCTCCCGATAAAAAGGGAATCAAGCTGCGAAGGATATAAAAAAATGGCTTTGCATGGATAGACATGAGACAAGCTCGGGCTATATGGCTGAAACGCAATGTCAAGGGAGCTGGCATAAAGCTAAATAAGGTAGGCAAAGCTCATGATAATGCATTCACAACTTGACATGAGAGATTCCTAAGGGAAATAGGCTAGCATAATATTAAGAGGAGTATGAGGCTCTTGCAAAATGTCATGGAAATACTATACAATGGACTCCCGGACCTAAGAGAGAACTCATAGCATGGGTACCAAATGCAAAAGGGATCTAATTAGGGCACCCATGTATAGGAAAGCTCTACCATTCACATAATATCACTTCTAACAGTAGCATGAAGGTCCTATGATACCATGGAATGGGTCCGTACGTAAGGTTAATATGGAATGGTCATAAGGAAACGCATAAGTGCAAGTGGATGTAAAATCCTAACCTATATGCCATTTCAGACATAATACCTGTGATAGGCACGAATGGGTCGAAACCTCAGAGAGAGTGTACAAAAACTAGACCCTACATGACAACCATATTAGTCCAAAACAACCCAAAATAGTCAATAAAGAATCCAAACCATAGGATATAGGGAGGAATGATCATGACAACTGCTCCTAAAGGAAACAATGCGATGAACAATGGGACATAAAAAGGAAAGTAAGGGAACAACACACTAGTGCTCCAAGGGACAAAGGGATGCAGACTCAAGCATAAGTTCCGACAACAATGGACTATAGCTTCTTTGCTCTCAATTCTCTCTTATGCCTTCAATGTACCAAGGGGTTCCTTATATAGCTTTTCAAAGGGGTAATGAAAGGTCGAATCCGAGCGATCTCAAGGCATAGGGAGGGCCATAAGTCAAATGAGTCAGATCCATGTCAAGGAAAACTCCAAAAGGATTTGGATTATGCACACATCCTGATGTACATGGGTTTAGTGGTCAAACCCACGTATATACGTTCTTATAGGTTTAAAATTCACGTGTATCATTTTTCATATGTTTTTAGGGATGATCAAGGAAACATCAAAGGACAAAAAGTGGTCCATAGGGTCTAAGGAGTCTGGAGCAGGACATGGGAGGGCCATACAAAGTGTGATTCACCTAGAGTGGTGAAATCCGCTATAACATGTACCTTGTGATTTCTAGGTTGCGTTGGAAATAGTATTCAGAAGCCCCAGTAGTGCTTCTATATAGATTTATGATTGATGCAACATACTTGTACCAGAGAGACTCTGAATCTCAATCAACGAGTCCATATAGCTATGTACCATCCCAGATCTAGTAGGCCATCAGTCATGAAGATATAGCATTCCATGAGAATGCATGGGTCCAATGTACCAGTTCTTCATATCAGTATTGTATTCAGCCTCAAATTGAGGCAATCATTATGTATCATCAGTTGTATATGATTGGCTCTTGTATTTTAGAACATATATCAAATTATTCTTTTTGCATTGTTATGAGCATGGGCATTCCCGCCTCATCCATATACATGTCACACATTATTTGTATCTCACCCATTGATAGGAACCATATTAATACAAAAACCAAAATCCACCATGCCCTAGCCCCGAAAGCACCACCTCTCCGTAGCAAATCCTATGATGTCCGTTAGTCATAAGATGAGCTCCTGCCCTCACACACTAGGGGGCAATCTGTTAACCTAAAAAATCCCTCACTCAGCTCTACATGTCCTACACCACCCAAGGACACCCATACACAACCTTCGTAACACCCCATTAGACCCTTACACCCTAAAAAGGGCTTAAAAATGAGTAAAAGGGCTTAAAAACCCCAAAAAGGAGCCTAGATAACTCTCTTAGGGGCTAAAGCCTCCAAAAAGGGGCTAAAACCCCTCAAAGGAGCCTAAAAATCTAAAAGGAGCTAAAGTTAGGGCGAAAGGGCATAAAATCCCCCAAAAAGGGCTAAATCCCTGACCAAGAGCTTAAAACCCTAAAAGTCCCCAAGAAAGCTATAAAAAGAGGGGTGGGGGTCACTCTAAAACAAATCTTCTCTTGAATACTCTTATGCTGCCCATGGATGCCTTGAGACTCTTTACCTCTCAATCCACCGACATCCCCCTCTCATCCACTCATCTTCCCCATTGAGCCATAGCTCCTCCATTGTTGAGTGAGATAGAGAGGTGCTTCCTCTAGCGAGGGCATGGTGGCCCATTGCACCAAAGAAGAGGTATACCACTGTTTGTTTATGTGTTTTCTTTAGTAGTTTAGTCATTTTCCTAACCGATATTTGCTTGTAGGTTTGATTTCTAACATGTTTTGTAGGTTCTAGTAGCAGATCCCTAACCTTGTTTGCAGAGGGGCTCATGACCATTTCTTTATGTTCTTTGATGTCATCTCTGTCCGGTTTCCTTTCGGTTTTTCTTTCATGCATTTTCACATAGGAACCTACCCTTCCATCCTATAGACGGAAGGGAGCCATTCCTACCCTTGTAGCAAGGAGAAATCCCTGCTACAGTCCCGATAGTTTGCAGGATTTGGCAATGTAAGCAGGGATGAAAGAGGAAAAATATTTTTTTCCATTTTTGTCATGATCATAATAGCTACATCCACCTTTTGATAGGTTCCAGGCGATACCTTTGGCACAAGGGAAAATCTTAGGACGTGTAGCCACTTTTATGATGGATGATGTTTTGATGTTGACTTACAATAACATGTCTTCCAAACCTGCACTTGGGACATTCTTGTCTTTAATCATTTGATAAAGATGCCCCCATTTAAATTCTGGATCAACCCTTGTGACAGACATCGTTGTTAGTTTTTCAACATTAAGCTAGCATTATGTTAGGATCTTTACTCAGAGAATAACAATTACAACAATCAAACACAAGAGACAATGAACAGAGTGTTTTTGATCGGGGAAACCATAAATGGATAAAACCCCACAAATTCCCCAGAGTTAGAATCATCACAAGATGTAAAACCCCAAAACAGTAAGATGCACTCCCAACAACAGCAATCTTCCTCTTGTCTAGCCCCAATGTCTTCTCCTTCCTCAACTATGCGCTACACTTTAATGTGTGAGTGATGTGTGCTAAATAGAGATCCCAACTATCTATTTATACTAATCCCAACATGACTAATACCCTACTAGGGCCAAACTCTACTTGGAGAGTCTAATAACCCTAGTTCCCTAGAACTGCAAGGACTTTAACCCTTAAACAATCGGAGGGTTACCCATTATGACTTGACATGACTTGTTTACATTATTGATCCTCCCGATCGAAACATTGGGGCATGCCAACATGACTCAAATACATAATAGATACATCCCGGAATAAACATCAGGTTACAATACATAAGATACATAGATGAATACATTCTGAAGTTACAAATACATCAACACTCCCTCTTAACTAGGAAGGTATTCTTTCGACACAATTTTCAGCACTGGTCTTCTTCTCTGTATCAAACGGATCATCTCATCATCCGCATCTTGAGTCTTCTGAGTCTTCAAGTCATCTTCATCTTCAAGTCATCTTTATCCTTCGAATCTGGATCATCTCTTGATCTGGATCAACATCACTGGATCTGGATCATCATCACTCGATCTATATCATCACTCGATCTGGATCATCATCACTGGACTGGATCTGGATCATCATCACTGGACTGGATCTAGATCATCACTCGATCTAGATCTAGATTTGGATCATCTCTTGATCTAGATCATCACTACTGGATCTGGATCATCACTCGATTTGGATCTCTCAGAGTCATCATAATTGGATCTGGATCATAGCTCAATTTGGATCTCACCTGGTCATCATCATGTGTCTGCTATCTCGGCATAGGAAGTTCTACAGAGCTAGCCTTCTTTCATGCTGGGTGTATTCCTACCTCCTTGTAGGTATTTGGTAGCCCTTACATTTGACCTACTCGTCAGAATGGCCAGCACTCACATCTGACCTACTTGTCAGAAAGGCGGTAGCCCTTATATCTGATCATATAGGACCTAATCCTATAGTCACATCAGAATGGCCAGCACTCACATCTGACCTACTCATCAGAAAGGTGGTAGCCCTTATATCTATGTATGAGTTCATCCTACATCAGAATGGCCAGCACTCACATATGACCTACTCGTCAGAATGGAGGTATCCCTTACATCTGTCCTACTCGACATAATGGACAGCACTCACATCTGATCTACTCGTCAGAATGGTGGTGGCCCTTACATCTGTCCTCCTCGACAGAATGGCCAGCACTCACATCTGACCTACTCATCAGAATGGCAGTAGCCCTTACATCTGTCGTACTCGACAGAATGGGTAACACTCACATCTAACATGGAAGGAACTAAATCCTTTAGCCATGAACAGAATGGCACTGCCCTTACATCTGACCTGCTCATCAGAATGGTGGCACTCCCTTACATCTTTCCTACTCAATAAAATGGATAGCACTCACATCTGACATGGAAGGAACTAAATCCTCTCACCATGACAGAATGGCTCAGCCCTTACATTTGACCTGCTCGTCAGAATGGCTTTGGGACTCATCACTCTCCCTTGGAGGAAACGTCGATCTGGAGAACACCAAGATTCTCCCTAAAGTACTTGACCTTCACTCTGGCTAATGGCTTCGTTAACACATCATCTATCTATTCCTCCGTCACAACATATTGGACCTTCACTACTCTCCTCTGCACCATATCCCTGATATAGTGATACTTGATCTCGATATGCTTCGACTTGTCATGGAATACTGGATTCTCTGACAACTTCACACAACTCTGGTTGTCACAATGTATACAAGTAGCATCCAACTGGATATAAAATATATCTGACAATAGCTTACGTAGCCATACTGCCTCACAACTAGTTGAACAAGCTGTGACATACTCTGCTTCAGCTGTACTTAGTGCCACACAAGATTGCTTCCTGCTAAACCAAGAGATCACACATGATCCCATACTGAAGCAACACCCTGAAGTGCTCTTCCTATCGATGGCACTTCCTGGACAATCTAAATCAACATAACCCTCCAAGTTAATCTTTTGATTCGCATCATACTTGAGCCCATAATCAATTGTACCCCTCAAGTACCTCAGAATATGCTTTGCAACAATCAAGTGAACATTTCTCGGATCTATCAAGAACTGGCTCAAGGTGTTCACAGCAAAGCAAATGTCTGGTCTCATGTTCATCAGGTACATCAATGACCCAATCATCTGATGATACATCGTAGCATCAAACATCTCTGAAGAAGCATCATTCAATAGCTTCAGGTTTGATTCCATAGGTGTGGCCATAATCTTGCAGTCCATCATCCCAAACCTCTTCAGGATCTCTACTGCATACTTCCCTTGTCCAAGGAAGATTCCATCCACACTCTGCCACACCTCCATACCTAGAAATTAATGCATCATACCCAAGTCCTTCATCTCAAACTCGGTAGTAAGCTTTCTCTTAGTATTAGTAATCAACCCATCCATACCTATCAAAAACAGATCATCTACATATAGTAGAAGCATCACTTGGTTGCCATCTTCAACCTTGTAGTAAAGGTTGGAATCTGCTTTACTCTTGGTAAAGACCAAACTGGATAGAAAGCTATCAATTCTTCCGTACCATGTCCTGGGTGCCTGTTTCAAACCGTACAGGGATTTCTTCAATCTGCATACATGAGAGTCCCTATCATGTGTCTCAAAACCAAGTGGTTGTTCTACATACACTTCCTCTTCTACTACACCATGCAAGAAAGTAGTATTGACGTCCATTTGGTGTATCTTCCATTTCATCACCGCAGACAGAGCAAGTACTGATATGATGGAAGTGTATATGGCTACAGGTGCAAAGATATCTTCATAGTCTATTCCCTCTTTCTGAGAGAAACCTCGAGCTACAAATCTTGCCTTATACTTTTCAATGCTACCATCTGCAATATGCTTGATCTTGTAGATCCATATGGAATTTACAATTGACTTCATGTCTGGTCTTGGGACAACATCCCAAACATCATTCTTCATGATCGATTGGTACTCTTCGATCATAGCATCCTTCCATTCTTTCCATTCTACCACTTCTTCATAACTAGAAGGTTGTTTATCAATGAAATCACATAATAAAGCTACATACCCGGAACAAGATCTAGTTATCTTTCTTTCTCTGTGATTCTCTTTTGGAGCCCCATATCTTTCTGCACCTTGGATAAGTTCTCGTACCCAAGCAGGTTTCCTCTTATGAGGATTCTTCTCCAGAGGTGGATCTATAGGTCTTTGTGGTTCTTCAAATTCTCAATCTTCTTCTCTAGTTTCTTCATTCATGGTTGTATCATGAATTCTGGGTGCTTCTGCTTCTTCAGGTTCTTTAGCAGGTCTCTTTCTGGATTTGTTGTAAGTTGTGTCTTCATCAAATGTCACATCCCTGCTGATGTCAATCTTCTTATATCCTGGGAAATATATTTTGTAAGCCTTCGAGCTTTCAAAGTATCCCACAAATATACCCTTCTTTCCTGAAGGATCTAATTTAGTCCTCTTCTCTGTTGGAATGTTGATGTACACAAGATAGCCGAATATTCTGAGATGGCTGACTTCTGGTTTCTTGCCATAGAAGACTTCTTCAGGAGTCTTGTTCTCGAGTACTCTATGTGGAGTACAGTTCTGTACATACACTACTATTTTGGTAGCTTCCACCCAAAGATGCATAGGAAGGTCTTGATCATGAAGCATTGCTTTTGCAACTTCCATGATAGTTCTATTCTTCTATTCTGCAACCCCATTCTGTTGTGGATTATAAGGAGTGGAAAACTCCCTCTTAATCCCTGATTCTTTGCATAGCTCTCTGAATTCATTTGAAGTGAATTCTCTGCCATTATCTGATCAAATGGTGTTGATCTTCTTTTCAGTATGGTTTTCGATCAAGGCTTTGAATTCTTTGAACTTACTGAATACTTCGTCTTTGTTCTTCATGAAGTAAACCCATGTCTTCCTACAAAAGTCATCAATAAAAGAAACATAATATGCATACCCGCTTAGAGAGTTTGATGACATAGGACCGCATACATCGGAGTGGATGATTTCCGAGATTCCTTTTGCTTTGCTTTCACTGCTTGGAAATGTCTTCTTTGTATTCTTTCCTTTCACACATCCTTTGCAAACCCCATCATGTTTTTCTTGTATTTCTGGAAGACCTTCGATAGCTTTGCTTGCAATAGGTAGTGCTCTATAATGTACATGTGCAAGCCTTCTATGCCAAAGTTCACTTGGATCTATTGTGTCATGAACCAAGGCTTGTTCTGGATGGCACTTTAATTTGTACAATCCTCCTTCTTGTTCTCCAATCACTACCACATCATCGATAGTATTTCCTTTTGGCCACATGATGACTTGACCATCTATGAATGAAACCCATATTCCTTTTGCATCTAATGCCGATATGGAGAGAAGGTTCTTTTTGAGTCCTGGCACAAACAATACTTCTTTTTCCAGAGTCTAACTTATATGAAGATTCCCCACTACCTTTTATTGGATATTGGTAGTCATCTCCTAGCTTTACCTTGTGAGGTGATTCATGTTCTAATAGTCTAACAAAGGATTCCTTGAATCCAGTCATATGTTTGGAAGCCCCACTGTCTATAAGCCAATCATCACTACCATGAGTAATGTTACCTGTGAGAGCTGATATCAGAACATATTCATCCTTGCTTGAAGAATCTTCACTTTCATATCTGGATCTCTTCCTGGATGGTTCATCATCCTCTACAGCATGAGCATGATGTATTCCTTTGTTTCTCTTATTTACCATCTTCTGTTTGTTAGGAAACTTCCTTGCATAATGCCTTTCTTCTTCACAAGTATAGCATATGATCCTAGATACATCTATTCTAGTATTATTTTTTTCAAAGTGCTTACCTCTAGAACCATGATATTTTCTCTTTCTTGACTTGGGGTGAGACTTGGAGTGTACCGTAAGAGCTTGGTCTTCACTTCCCATCTTTTCTTCTTGAGATGCTATCCAAGCTTCTTCTTGAGAGCACTCTTCCCATAGTCTGCTGAACTTGACTAACTTCTTCCTACCACAGATTCCTTGAATGAAAGAATCCCATGACCTAGGAAGGCCATTCAATGTAGTCATTACAATCTCTACATTTTCCACTTCTTTATCAACTGCTTCTAGTTGCTCTTTGCTCTTTGATCTGATAAACTCTTGTGAAGTAAGACTGGATTGTTTTTGCATTCTAAATCTTCACATTATTCAGTTAGTTTCTCAGGGTCATCTTCCGATTGATGTTCTTCCCTTCAAACAATTTGGTTAGGGAATCAAACATAACTTTAGGTGTCTTGAGAGAGGACACCTGTGGGATAAGGTGATCCTTGATAGAATCAGAAATGATCCTCTTTTCCATAACCATCTTCTTCTTGTGTAAGGCCTTTTCCTCATCTCCCTCTAGAACTAGAACCTCCTCATGAATGTAGGAGTCTAATTCATTTTCTTCCAGGACCAAGGAGATCCTATACTTCTAGGATCGGAAGTTTTAAGCTCCCTCAAGCTTTTCATCAAGCTTGGTATGATGAGACATCTTAAATGAGAACCTCAAATGGAAATACAAAATATTTTAGATCTTACCAGGTTCAAGATGTTGGATCTGAAACTTGAGCTGAAATCCTGCAGGGCTGGTTCAGGAGCAAATTAGGGTTTTTCTTTTCCGGAGTTATGTCTACCCAAATGCCTTGAAATTTGTCCCTAACTTCAATTTTGGGTAGGAGATCAATCCAGGTCTGGGCTCACTATAAAATTCCTCTTCTATGAAAAGCCCTAATTTCCAATAGTAGTGTCAGGTCCAAAATTGAAAAACCTCAGAATTGGATTCTACTTAGACAGAAAGATGCACCCTAAGGAGGAGAGTTGTTCCAACTTACTTTTGCTGAAAATATGTGAAGGAAGATCCACAAAATAGGAAGCCCTAGTTCCCACAGTTGCACAATGTCTTCTTCTCAGGTTAGCTCTGATACCATGTTATTTTTTCAACATTAAGCTAGCATTATGTTAGGATCTTTACTGAGAGAATAACAAGTACGTCAATCAAACACAAGAGACAATGAACACAGTGTTTTTGATTAGGGAAACCATAAATGGAGAAAACCCCGCAACTTCCTTAGAGATAGAATCAACACAAGATGTAAAACCCCAAAATAGTAAGATGCACTCCCGAGAGCAGTAATCTTCTTCTTGTCTAGCCCCAATGTCTTCTCCTTCCTCAACTATGCGCTACACTTGAATGTGTGAGTGATGTGTGCCAAATAGAGATCCTAGCTCTCTATTTATACTAATCCTGACATGACTAATACCCTAATAGGGCTGACCTCTACTTGGAGAGTCTAATAACCCTAGTGCCCTAGAACTGTGGGGACTTTAACCCTTACACAATTGGAGGGTTACCCATTATGACTTGACATGACTTATTTGCATTATTGATCCTCCCGATCGGAACATCGGGGCATGACAACATGACTCAAATACATAATAGATACATCCTGGAATAAACATTAGGTTACAATATACAAGATACATAGATGAATACATTATGAAGTTAAAAATACATCAACAATCGTGTCCTTGTAAATAATCTCCATTTTGGACACAATCTCTACATCTAGGTCATCTCCTATGGCTTGATCCTTCTTTTTCCCTTTCTTTGGCATGGTGTTGTATGAAGGCTGCGGTTCCAACACAAGAAATGATTTAAGAGTGACTGTGGTGAAGGAACATGCAATCATCATTAGTAAAATAGAGATAAATGAACCACTTAATTTGAAATGCAATATGATGAATGGAAACCATATAACAAACATACGATTTCATTTAACAAAATTACCTTCACCGACTCATCCTGGAACATATCAAATAGTTTTTTGACCAAAAACATAAACTATCCCACTACTCCAAACATTAGATGATGAAACTAGGTCATGGTGGGATCAATTCAAATCAAACTCCACATACTTTTGTAATGTTTAAACTTCTAGTTCTGAAACTCAAACCTTCGGGTGCGCCGTATCCTTTACTAGGTTTTCTCACTACACTTGACTCAAACACCCTGCTCAAAACAAGAGAAGACACCTGGGTTTGTGCAAGAAAAACCCGATTCTATCTCCATATCCGAAGAACACCCCTCAAACCCTATACTAGCCAATGGTGGTACCTGACCCCTATACTGCATACAAATTTGAACTAGAGGCAGCACAGTCGATGAAGCACTCGACTGGCTAGAACATCGCCGCTGACCCAGTTTGACATAACAATACTCATGGCCTGACCAGGAGGGATAGGTAAGTAAACCCTCTATGACCATGCCGATAAAATGAAAAACAAAAATGCCAAGGGTTTTGGCACATCTTGACTTGGGGAAAATCCTCTAGAGGTCAGTAAGCCCCCAAAAAAATGAAATAAAACTCATGGGGTCAGGAAATACTAAAAAATACCATGAACTAAAAAAACCCTAAATTCATACACACAAAACACTTCCAAAACTACTTTTCCAAACCAAGTTAACAAATTGCAATCGTAACGAAGCTCGGAAACTACTTGGAAAATGGTGACTTGGTAGTGAGTTAACAAACTAGGTCGATTAGTCTGTAGAAAATACAAATGAAAGTCTCCAGTTGGAAGTGTTCAAAATAGAAAGTGATAATAGTCCTCAAATCTCCCAAACTTATATAGGAAAAACGTAGAAACAAAATTAAATGCGACCACTAAGTGGCTTAATGACCCTCAAGTGAAAAACGTTATTTGGCACTAAATTGATAATTCCTTATCAACGACTTTTTGAATCAGCAAAGAAAACTGAGTCACTTGTGACAACATTAGTTGAACTCGCAAAGTAGTTTCGACATTATCGAATGGTTACAAGAAACTCCCACTAACAATAAGGCTATCGGCTCAATCCAAACTTCCATCGGTAGTGGAAGACAAAACCATCTATGACAGCGTCGATTCCAACATTGGATTTCTTCTGATGCTACCGCGAAGACTCAAATAACCCTCCCAAAAACTGCATCGAAAAAAAAAACTAAAAACCCCATTGGGTGTGAAAAATTAGTACATCTGAACACATCAAACTAAACATATGAGTCCTTCCAATTCTATCGACACAAGATTCTAAAAAAGACTCATCGATGAACTCACTGAAAGCTCCTGAAAAAGACTTGCTGGTGAAGTCACGAAAATCTCCCGACGAGAGGCTGGTGCGTAAGAAGATAAATCCTCTCCAATCAATTCGGCTCAACTCTTAGAGTTGGCCCGATACCATTTGTTAGGATTATTAATCCTCCCTTGTCCAAATTTGGTCATATGTCTAAATCAGGATTCATGTCTAAATCAATAGTCCATCCAGTCTATTTGTAGTCATTAGCACCATTGGGTCCACTTGGCCTAATTGGGGCACATTTTTCAGTTACTAAAGTGTGGGGAACACTAATTAAGGATTACTGCCACTGATTGCACTTAATTGCATCAATTTATGAGCCTCCTAGACCAATCTCTACAATTTAGGAGCCACTAGGAGTGCCAGAACCAACCAAGGTCAGTTCAGTTCAGTTAATGACTACTCAAGCTAAGTTAGGAGTCACTTACATTTAGTTCTAGTCCTCTACATTTAGTTAGCACTAGGTTTACTTGACTTCACTCATGAGGGGCACATTTCTCACCTACCATAGTCAGTTATCCTTAGTCAACACTGAATGTAACACTTGAGTTTTGTTTTAGAGCTTTGATGAACTCCGGTTATGGTTTAGACAAGGTCAGTTAACTACTGAGTCCTCCGATAGTGATTTAGACAAGGTCTTAGTTACCTACAGTTAAGTAGAGTCTATCAATTCGAATTTCCTCACGTGGACTCAAATTTCATGTGGCTATTAAAGCCATTATACTTCACTGTAATTATCATCTGATCACTTTTTGATTAAAGAAAGCATTCACAGCTGCAAGCCATTTTGCACTGTTTCATTCTTAAATTGCTGAGTAAATTGTGTGACTATTTTGTGAGTTGTGTGTTTTTCCATAGATCTATGTGCTCAATTTAATATGGTATCAGAGCTTCGGTGGACAAGACACCTCTCCTCCTTAGATCTCCATCTGGATCATTTTTTTGAGCAAATTACTCCTTCCAGTGCTGCACCATAAGCGGAGAATTTACCACTTAATATCCCAAGTTAGGAAATTGTTGATCAAGCTTTCTTGATCAACTATGCTGGGTGTGAAGGAAATTCCAAAAGTGCAGACTATCGACCTTACTTAGTATGTTTGATTATGTGACAGATTATCAGCTTTTCTTACAACATTCGCTACAAGCAGCCTCTTCTTCTCAATGCATTCGCTACAGCAGCTCAGTCCTTCTTACTACATTCAAAATGGCTCATCCAGTGGAGCCTCTCACTCCCTTCAACTATCACCAGTGGAAGGATGACATGGTGGTAATTATCTACACCAAGCAGCCCTTTAGACTCATAGAAGGAACAGAGGAAAAGCCAGATTCAGATAAAGACAAAGCTAAGTACATGAACAGGATTGATGAAGCCCATGGGCACTTGCTCTCCTCAGTCTCTAGAGATCTTCGATTCCACATCCAAGAACTAAAGACTCCCAAGGAGGTTTGGGACAAGCTTGCCTCCTTATTTGATAAGCGGGATGAGATGAGGATACATCAACTAGAAAATGATCTGATTACTCTCAATCCATCCAATTTCGAATCTCTGAATGAATTCTTCACAAAGTTCAAGAACCTGATATATTGGTTGAAGAAATGGAAAGTGAAGAAGGATGAAGATCACCTCATCCTTTCCATTCTCACGAAGCTCAATGCAGACTACTCATTCTTTGGATCCACCTTCCAAATCGTAAGGCTCACTACTCCAAATTGGAAGATGCCCACTCTTAATGCCTTCATCCAATCTCTTATTTCTAAGAATGATAAATTGGTCCAAATGGCGATCATTTGATCTTCCAAAGATCTAGCTCTAGTTGCAAGAGGTGATAAGGTAACGAATGACAAAAGGAATCAAAGGGATGAGTCCCTTGTAAAGAAAGAGCAGTCAAAAGAACCTTCAGGGTCGAAGAGAAGCAAGAAGAATGGCAAAGGAAAGGTCCTCTACTCTTACTGTTGAAGGGGCTTTCATTCAAAAAGCTCCTGTATGAGAAGACAACTTGATGAAATGGCTCCTCTTTTGAAGAAGCATAAAAATTTTGTACTTGCTAGTGCAAGGAAAGATGACTCTGAAGAAGAAGAAGATGAAGAATACCAAATGAAAGGCCATGCACTTAAGGCTTGCTGCACATCAGCACATGTCTTCCTCATTGATTCTGGAGCTTCCAACCATATAGCTGCATCTAGAGAATCATTCTCTTATTTTCAATCCTTTGATAGTCCTAGTATATAGATGGGCAATAACAGTAAATTCAAAACAAAGGGGAAGGGCTCTGTCAAACTTGAACATGGAAGGTTCAAAGATGTGCTATTTTTTCCCTCCCTAGCTTCAAACATGTTATCTGTCTATCAAATGACCCATACTAGATCTCCAAAGTGAGTGATATTTGGTCCTAACTCAGTGGAGATCATAGATATCTCTACTGGGAGCATCATAGAAAAGGGTACAACAAGTCATGCTTCAAAAGCATATGAGTCCTCACATTTCATGCCTCCTTCAGAACCAATGCACTCTTAGCAGCCACTTGCAAGGGAAGGTAAAATCATTGCACCTACTTCTTTTACAACTTCTACTAGTATTGTAGATCCATCTTTATCAGTTTATTAGATTAATATTCAGGGTGACTCAGATCTAGATTCAGTCCCTACTTCCAAACTGGAAGCTAGGAAGATGACTGGAAACTCACCTGACACTCAGAAAGGAAAGACTCCTGCGCTATGCCATGCAATCTTACCTCCTTTAGAAAGATTAAATAGACCCCCTGTAAGATGCTACATGGAAAGGGCTCAGTCTCACTACTTTCAGAAGAATGGATATGATCATACACCTCTTCATTCAACAAGAGACAAAGGTTACATTCCTCCTTCCTTCCATTATCATTTTTGGAGAAGAAGGAGAAGTCTACATGCCGGGCCCTAGAATACCTGTGCAAATCACACCATGCATGATGCTTTGCAACCTCACAGAGATGAAGATTGAAGCAACATATTTTCAAGTTTTCCAAACTTTAGACTTGATTCTACCTTCTTAGATAGAGGGGGGGGCTTTTTTCCCATGTGGTTTTTGACCCAAATCCTTGTATTAAGTAGTTACTTTATTTTACTTGATGTAATGGGTGACCTATGGTATTAGTTACCAGGGCCCACAATTTGTCCAAGTTAGCATTCAAGGGGGGTGTTAGGATTATTAATCCTCCCTTGTCCAAATTTGGTCATATGTCTAAATCAGGAGTCATGTATAAATTGGGAGTCCATCCAGTCTATTTATAGTCATTAGAACCATTGGGTCCACTTCGCCTAACTGGGGAACATGTTTCAATTACTAAAGTGTGGGGAGCACTAATTGAGGCTTACTGCCACTGATTGCACTTAATTGCATTAGTTTAGGAGCCTCCTAGACTAACCCCTACAATTTAGGAGCCACTGGGAGTGCCGAGACCAACCAAGGTTAGTTTAGTTCAGTTAATGACTAGTCAAGCTAAGTTAGGAGTCAGTTACATTCAGTTCTATTTCTCTACATTCAGTTAGCGCTAGGTTTACTTAACTGCACTCATGAGGGGTGCATTTCTCACCTACCATAGTTAGTTAGCCTTAGTCAACATTGAATGTAACACTTGAGTTGTGTTTTAGAGCTCCGATGAACTCCGGTTATGTTTTAAACAAGGTCAATTAATTACTGAGTACTCCGATAGTGATTTAGACAAGGTCTTAGTTACCTACAATCAAGTAGAGTCTATCAATTCGAATTTCCTCATGTGGATTCGAATTTCATGTGGCTATTAAATCCATTGTACTTCATTGTAATTATCATCTGATTACTTTTTTATTAATGAAAGCATTCACAGCTGCAAGCCATTTTGCACTATTTCATTCTTTAATTGCTGAGTAAATTGTGTGATCTATTTTGTGAGTTGTGTGTTTTTCCACAGATTTATGTGCTCAATTTAATACCGTTGGTATAATTAACAATATCTCCTAAGAATCTTTTGCAAAGGTTTCAATCAAACTTATCGGAAAGAAAAAGAAAATTTTGCTGAGAAGTTCAGATCCAAGACCCAATTTTCACCGATGTATCGACAAACTAAAAAAAAATGCTTTCCAAGAATCATTAAAGAGTAAGAAGAAAATCAAATGGCAAGCATGACTTTCCTTGATGTGTCATCTAGAATCGAGAAGCTTAGCCGATGCATCGGGTGAAAAACTTGAGTTTCAACTTTCAACAAAATAATTCTAACTTGTGCAAAAAATAAACTAAGTCTTGAAAATGTCTTCAAAGAGCAAAGTTTTCCTAGGGAAGTATAAAATCTAAAACTCCAAGGAGGGGCCCTAGAATAAAAAAAAATTGGGGTAGTGGTTGCAGCGGCAACAATTGGCGACTGGCTGGTGAACATAGATCTATGAGAAAACTATATTTCAAAACACATATGCTTTATGGCATTTCATATTAGAGCATCTTCACCCAGTCTTTCCCAATATTATTTAAGAGTCTATACTTTTCAAGGAATTTAAGATTCAGAATATCTCATTGATTTTAGTCCCTTGGGGTATGGTAACCAGGTTCAAAAGTATCGATAACTCTTTTGGGGCTAAATGTGAGATTCATTTTAACTCCAAATTTGGTTGCTTCCGACTATGACAACAAAGGATTGTAACAAAGTTGGATAGATGCATTTGTTTGTTCCTTATTCCCATGCCTTTTGCATTCTTTTGATGCTTAATACTTTTGTCTTTTGAGTCTTCCCGGATTGCTTCTTTTGTGTTTGAGATTTGATTTAGGTTCTTCCATCCATGGTGTCATTTTATGTGAGTGATGGATAGCTTCAACTTACGGACAGAGAAGAACCTTTTGAGCAATCCAATCATTTTACTGACTTATGTCTTCAGTGTATCTTTTGATATATATATTTATGTTCTGGAATTTTGACTCTTTATAGTAATCCTTTTGCATTTCATTTTGTGGCATGGGATTATTTTGAATACCATACACCTATCTGTTTTGCTTCCTTTCCATGGGTCTTTTGTGGCAAGCTTCCTAGGACAGATATTACTGTGAAAGTTGATGGAGTCCCAAAATAGTATTCTAGACTCTATCTAACTTAGTTATTCATAGGGTTTAAAATAGGACTTCAATGTGTTCTTTAAATAACTCCCCTCCAATGCAGTCTATCAAATTAAAGAATATTGTTCTAATAAAAAATTTGACACAAATAAATTCCAATGAGTAGTTCTTTGATTAAAATGTTAGTATTTTGCCCTGATTCCAATGTTCCCAAGCACCAAATATTGAGCTGGATTATTATGAAAATAAACAAAATAAAATAAAGAAAATTACTGAAATAAAGAAAATGCTGAAAAATAATGACAAATAAAAAGTAAATCAGCAGAAAGAAAGTAAACATAACTAAAATAAATCAAAAAACAAAAGGAAATAAAAAGAAAAGGTTTATTTATATACAAAGAGATCCTACTATACTAAATAAAATAAGGTTTGAGAACCATATCATTTACAAGAATATTCTCTTCCCACCCTTGCAAATCTTGTAACTTATAAGTTGAGGGGCCTAACTTTTCAACAATCTAAAATGGGAAAACCCACATGTGCTGAAACTTCGTATGATTTCACTTTTCATCATGCGGGTGATTCCACTTAAGAACCAAGTCTCCAACTTCAAAAATTCTCTTCCTGGATTTATGTTTATCAAACCACATTTTGACAACCTCCTACTAGTGCTTAAATCTCTCTTTGGATTTGAGCCTAGAATCTTCAAGTTTCAGCAAGGTATTAATTCGAGCTTGTAAAACTTCGCTACCATACCCTTGTGAGTCTTGGGATAATTGAGAATATGGCTGCACAATGTTTGGGAGTAGGATGGTCTCTTTCCCATATACTAGAGTGTAAGGAGACACACCTAAGGAATTCTTAGGGGTGACCCTATCTGCCCATAAAGCATTTGGAAGAGCTATATGCCAACTTCTCTGATTTTTTGTAACAATTTTCTTTAAAATTATGATAATCTTTTTATTAGTTGATTCAGATAACCCATTACCTTGTGTATAATAATTTGGAGAATAGTGTAACTTGATTCCTTTTTCACTAGAAAATTCAATAAGCTTAATTAATGAAAAATAAGATGCATTATCAAAGACTAGTGAAATTGGAACCCCAAGCCTGGTCATGATATTTTTTTTCACGAAGTTGATGATTGTGTCCTTGTTCACTTTGCATAATGAAATCGCTTCGACCCATCTGGTGAAGTAGTCAGTATCGTTAAGGATGTATTTGTGTTGTAACGAATAATTTGGATTAATTTCTTTGATGATGTCAATACCCCATTGTTCGAATGGCTCCGAAAATAATGACAGGTTATAATGGTCTAACCGCTTTTGATAGTCTTCCACTGCTTTTCTGGCATATTCCACACTTCCTTACATAACCATGAGCATGTTTAAACAGTGTTGGTCGGTAATATCCATCTCTTAAAATCTTATGGGCAGTAGTGTCTCCTAAAAAATTCCCTCCAGTAGGACCATCATGCAATTATTTAACAAATTTAGATTCATCCTATCATTCTAGACATCTCATAAATACCCCACCATAGTTCTTCCTAAAAAGGACTCCATCAATTATTTGGTACGATGCTAACTATAAATGAAGTTCTCTTCTTTGTTTAGAATTCCAATGTTTTGGTAAATATCCTTGTTGTATGTAATGTATCAAATATCCATACCAAGACTTAGGAGCTGTAAAGATATGACACGTATCAATCATGTGCAATTTGGCTTCATTTTCCCAATCATCATTTTCATTTTTTTCAATTTCAACCATTAACTTGCAAATCCCTTGTCCTTTGATAATGGTGGCTCGTTTGAATTCCAAATCATATTCTTGTAATTTTGTCACCCAATTTCCTCTTCGTTATCCTAATTCCTTTTGCACGAAAAGGGTTCAGACAACTAGGTGAGGGACAATTAACTTGGTTATATTTTTAAGAATGTAAGGCCTGAAATGTTTCATAGCTTTAAATACTGCATATGCATTTTTTTCAATGGAGGGGTAGTTCAATTCAGCACCTTGTAACCCAGTGCTCATAAATTATATGGGGTACTCAATGACTCGTCTCCCCTTTCTTCTTTCTATGTGAGCACTGCTACGGGTGATTTATCAGAGGGAAAAGTGTACAAGATGAAATCCTTTTCAAAATTGGGAATTTTAGGAGAAGGTGCGGGAAATATTGCCACTTCGATGTTGTTAAAGGAATGCTTCTCTATATCGGTCTATTTAAATTGTACACTCTGTTTTATCATTTGTTGAAAAGGTTTCACTATCTAGGAAAAATCAAGAACAAACCTTCGAACAAATATTATAGTACCCATGAATGATTTCATACCTTTTTTATTTTACGGTAAGGGAATCTAAGCTATGGCTTCTATTCTCTCTCGGTCTATCGAAATTACCTTTTTAGAAATAATGTGGCTCAACAGTTTTCCTTCTAATACTGCGAAGATGCATTTCTTAGGATTTAAAGAGATGGCATATTTTCAACAGTGGTCAAAAATTTGTTTCAAATGAAACATATGATCTTCTCTCTTCTTAGAGAAAATTGTTACATCATCTAGATAAGCTACTACACTGTGGCAAATGAAACCCCAGAAAGCTATATCCATTTCCCTTTGAAAAATGGCTCCAACATTGATGCAACTGAAGGGAATTCTTTTGTAAGAAAAATTTCCCCACTTTGTTTGAAATGTGGTTTTTAGCTACCAACACTTGGTTATAGCCAAAAAATCCATCCAATAGGGAGAATAGTTTAGAACTTGAAACCATCTGTAGGATTGGCTATATTGGTGGAACTGGATAATTATCTTTATCTGAAGCTTGGTTCAAATTCTTGAAGTCTATGCATAGTCTTATTTCACCATATTTATTTCTTACTAGGACCATATTTTCCACCCACTCTGAGTGTCTGACTCTAAAACTGATCTTTGCATCAAGTAACTTCTTCACTTCATTTTGGATTAGGGGTTCCATCTTGGGATACATTTTCCTCAATGGATGCTGAAATAGTTTCATACCTTATTTAATAGGAATGACATGTTGGATGATGTGAGTATCATACATCTTAAGATATTCATATGTCCAAGAAAAAAAATCCATATATTATCAAAATAAACTGATAAATTTGCTTCTTTCACCCGGTGAGGATCATTTTCCCAAGTTCACATACTTGGGTTCAGCCTCTATCGCAAGATTAAGCAGTTCATGCTGCATAGATGAACTCTTTGCTTTGACATTGGCAGATTTTTTGAACTTGCTGTTCAAATCAAACATCCCTTCCAACGTTCTTACCCCTTTAGGCATGAATTTTCCACTTTGAAGATTAGTTTGAGCCCCTTTATCATCAATCACTGAGTCCTTGAAAGTCTCGTGATTTGTTAACAACTCTATGATTTGGTGATCATCATCGAATAATTTCAAATTTCTGACATTTTCTAGTATAGATGGCCTGAAAATCAATTCAATTGAGCATTTGTTATTAGTGGGAACTAACCTTGCAGCAGAAATAACTAACAAATCAGCTGTTGCATTTTGCAATCTAGGAATAGAATTGATGTTGAAAGCATTGAAATTTGTTATAATATCCCAAAACGCAGTTTGGTAGCCTTTTAAGTGTGGTGACAAACAATGAATTGTGTTTCGAACTTGTCTAAAAATGATCTCAGAATCACCAAAAACTTATAATTTTTTTACTTTGAACTCAATGGCCTTTGTCAAGCCCTGGACTAGAGCTTCATACTTGGGTGTGTTATTTGTACATTCAAACTCTAGTCAAAAAGATAGAAAATGTTTTTTCTTTTTAGGATCAATCAGGACACAACGTGGTCCTAATTCCTCTTGTGTTTTGCAATCATCAAAATACAACAACCAAAATCTATCTTCTAAATCTACAGGGTTAGTGTTTCTTTGTAAGTTATAAACTAAATTAACTATATTACAATTAATATTATCAATCCGTGAAAAATGAAGGAGTTAGTACTCTGTGTCTGACTAACTACTAGCTTCTTTCGCTTGATAATTTCCAAGTTCAAGTTCTATAAAATAGTTACCTAAGACTAAATGTGACAAGTTTATCGGTTCTTTTTTCCTTCCAATTGGGTCACATCATGTTTCATGTGTGGTTCTCTCATCACATTAATATGATTTTGACTATTCTTATAGGGAATCCACAAATGTGACCAATCAGTTGCAAGGTATCCATTCAGTTTTGAAGACCAGTATCTTCTCAATATAAAACCATATCCCTCTAGTATATCTACCACCATGATGTCTATAAACTGGCAGACCCTTTCGTTTGCAGACAACCTAATCAACACATTTTTCATTTCTCTCATTACCTTAACTGTGGACCGGTCGAAATGAATGATCTTGCAAGAGGATGGTGTGGGTTAACCATTAATATTTTTGCAGACTGAAAGTTGCATGACATTAGATTTAGCTTCGAACTCCACCAAACAATTATGCACATTAGGGTTGAAAATCTCAAAAGATAGTAGGAAAGGTAAAGTTTGAGATTTAGAGCTTCAATGATTTATTTTTCCGACTGAAGGCCATCCTAGGATTTACTTGGCTGTGGATCAAAAGCTTCTAGGAGCTTCTTCCTCTTCTGAGGTAAATTACATATTTCAAAAAAAGAAATATTCGTTTTCGTTTTATTTATTTCTTCTAGTATGTCGTACCCCATATCCTATTCTATTAGACCCTTCTTATCGATTTTTTTTTTACTCTCCACAACCTTCATAGGATTACTAACTACTATAAATTTATCTTTTGTGGTGACCAAATCAGACTTAAGATGTGTTTGGGTATTACTGCTAATATTCTTCATACTTTCTTGTATCTTCCTAATCTTAGGCAGTAATAAGATTTCATCAATTATTGGTCCTTTTTTTCTGGTTGTGACATTAACTACTGAAAGTTCAATTTCTTTGGTTGGATCCTCTTCATCCAACCTGAGTGTAGGTGCACATTCCCATTAGACGATTGTTGTTTCATGCGATTCTTCTGGTTCACTTTCTTTTTCTTCTTCCACCTCGGGTTCTGTTATTTGAGCATCTAATATTTGGTTCATAACTAGATTCATTGAGTTAATCCATTGTGGGAAGCTCTTTTTAGAATGAGTTTCTTGATGAAAAGTGCAAAAATGATCCATTCCTACCCTTGCAAAATTCAAAACAGAAGAACTATGCACAGGTGGTTGAGATGCCCCACTTTCCTCTCTTTTCTTGAAATAAGGTTTGAACTGTTCCTTGGATGAAGTGGATTATTTATCCTTTTATAGATCAACAATCTTGTTCGATAACTTTTGTACCATTTTAACTACGTTTTCCAATTCACTTGAATGTTCCTCCTTAGGTCTCGTGAACAACAAGGGTTTTTTACTGCTAAAGGTCCTTACCTCTGGTTCTATAGTGTGTTTGTTTATTCTTTCAAGTTCATATTCTACTTTATTTGCTTCTTCATAAGTTTCCACTAAACAAGGTTTTACTAACCTCTTGACAAACATTGCTATGTTGGCACAAAGTGCTGAAGTGTCGTATTCTGTTAAAGTTTCTTCAGCAAGATTTATTGTAGCACTGAAATTATTCAAGTGAGCGACAAATATTTGATTAAAATCTTGCACTTTTTATTTCTTATCCATCCTTAGATATAACAATTCTTTCATGAGAGTGGTAGTGGTTCGTTGACTACCAAACGTGTTCTTAAACTCCCTTATAAAAGTATCTAAGTTTGCTATCGAATTTTGTTGTAAACTGAAATACTAGGAAGAGGCCTTAGCTTCAAAAGTATGTGTAAAGGGTTTGCATACTACATCTTCACACTCTACTGCTAAAATTTCTAAACCCAAGTAAAACATTTACAGGTGATCATCCACAAAAATGCCTTTTTCGGGGTCGAACATGGGTAATACCTTTTAGACATTCTGAGGAAAAACATGCAAAGGAGAAGCCAAGTTGAGTGGTGTTCTGGCTCTCCAAGCTAGTGTTGGGTTAGGATTCACAGGTTGATTAGAATTTACAGTTCCAGCCATAATTATAGGAGGATATTGCAGTGGAGACTGAACGTGTGACTAAAATGGAGACTAGAAGACAAGGGAATCTGGCCCAAACTGTTCAAGTGTTTGAACAATATCGTATAAAAAAAATCACTAACTGTTCCAAATTTCCCACCAAAATTGAATCTTCTATGTAAGTAGGTACTCTTTTGGGAGCTTGCCTTCACGATAATTCAAGGATTGTCTGCAATCCTCAAATCTTCTTTACATTATACCTTGTATGTATCCTCAAATGGTTAACTACTTCAAAAGGAATAGGGTAGAGGTGTTTTGGAACTTCTACTTCAAGTCTACTCTTTCTTTGGAAATGAAATCTTCAGGAAACCTAGTTTCATAGGAATAGTTTTGAGTAAACGAATTTCCTCTTCTGACCATGCACTGGCGGCCCTCCTTCTAGTTCCAAAAACAGTTGATGCTTGGAAAATCCTAGGTACTGATAGTATGGATTCTCCCCAATAAACATTCCCACTTAGATCATTTACTATTTGGAATGGGGAGTCCATCGAGTTAGCATTTTTACTACCATAGAATTAAAGAGCGTTTTAAGTATTTTCTACCAGTTGCGTCCTGATCCACCGTTTATGTAATTTCTAGTTTTTTTTTAGATGAAACACAAGTTCCTAAACTAAATGCAAGTGACTAGTGAGTAAGAGCCTCACTAGAGATACTCAGGTTCTTACCTCACATCTTACCACTCTTTCCCCAGAATCACTTCTACAAAAGCAAAGAAAAAACTAATATATTCTAATCTATTCTATCTAAAGTATCCCCAGGTGATAAGAGATTATAATTAATTGAGTAATGTACTATAATGCTGCTAGTGTAATTCTACATACATAATTACAATATAAAAGATAAGCAAAGGTAGATTTTTTTTATTAACACATTTACTACTCATTCATATGCATGAGATTTCTAATAGAAATTAAAATCATTCATAAAACATAGAAGTAATTCCACAAGTTAGAATGATCTCACAGTTATGCAGTAGGCTAAAACAGAAATAGTTCAACATTCAGCAATCCACATAATCCATTTGGAAACTCGTACAGTCCTTCCTCCAACTAAATTTGGTTCTCATTATTCATATCCAAGTAGTTCTCATACAAATAACTTCAACATATCTGTGATAGAAAAGTCCTCTAATCTCTATTCGACCCCCTAGTTATACAATTTACAAGTGACTTTTGAGTTACCCCAGCATTTTAAGTTTCCCTGAATCTTTGATTACAAAATTTTGTCTTCTAGTGACTTGCACTAGGAAAATAAAAATAAAATAAGATAATCTACAAAAAATGCCACATGCACACAATACTAGAATGACACTATTAGAAAATGAGAAATTAATGACTAAAATCATGCTATAAATGACTATTTTTGAGTCGGTGACTAATAGTAGCAAATTTCCACTATCTTATAGCTAGTCGTATTTCACTAGTCATTAATAGCTTGACTTAGTAGTCATTGATTTAGTCATTGACAGACAATGCTTTAGTCATTGATAGTCAATGATTTAGTCATTGTTTTAGTCATTGATAATTAACGATTTAGTCATGATTTAGTCAGTGAGTTAGTCATTGATGTAGTCGCTGATTTAGTCACTTATTGCAACCATTAATGACCAAATATACGACTAAATAAACTACTACATGTTAACATATTAATGACTAAGCTAAATACGACTAAGATATAGGAAATTAGCTACTAATGGTCGTATATATGCGAATTTAGTCGTTTTTGTAGTCATAAATTTATGATAGGGCATGGAGGAATTGAACCACCAACCTCCTACCTATAATTAGGCAGGTGCTCTACCATTGAGCTAGCACCCTTTAAAAAGTTGTTATTGCTTGACAATGATGATATTCAAACAAATTTATGATAGATATCAATCTACAAACTACATAATTATTACTATTACAAAACTAAATTGGCATTCTTTCCATGGAAAGCTTCCCCAATGGTATTTACACGTGAATTTAATTTTGTATCTATTCCACTCATTGCATTAGGTTTGGAATCAATATTTTTTATATATAAACGTTGATGACTACCCACCCTTATTGACCAACAACTTTCCATGATCAGAACTCAACCCTGATGCAGCAGCTTCCACCACAAAGGCAGGGAGATTCAATGTTGGAGACATTGAAAGTGAATGAGATGAACTTGTTTTAGGATTAGAGGATCCCTGAACAGCTGGGATCCTCATACTAAATGATTTTTCCTATGCAGCATGGGAGCCCCTACAACTACCATTAATGTCTCAATATTCAATAAGATATGTAATATTCCACCACAAACTCCTAAATCACATCGAAGCTTATGTTCACTAAACTTAATGTGTAATGTTACTCTGTACGAATCCAGGGGGATACTGGAAAACTAAAAAAATATTCCATGACAAGAAACATATTTCATACCAATATGCACTAGCTGGCAATACAACTGATCTTCCAGCAACTCCACTGGCAAGGGAAGTCTCAGCATTACCTCCTGTGTTCTAGTTTCACATGGAAATATGAACAGGTATATATTATTAGGAAATTAAAATGAGGCCATGTATAAATAATCTAGAATACAATCACTGAAGTAAAACATAAGTTGTCTAAAGAAAATAAACATTAGCTTCTATACAAATGATTATTTAAGACTGAATCAGAAGCTATTAAATAATCTAATATGGAAGCATAGAAAAAGTTGTCTGCAGATATATCAATAACAAATGATAAAGATAATTGGACGGAAGTACAATATACTAAAATCCTAAAGTGACTTACAGGAGCCAATGATTTGCTCAATTTACTTGAATAAGCTGATCCAAGCAAGGAAACCTCTACCACTGGTGGAGGTAAACAAAGTCCCCAGTGTTGCTGAAAATGAAGCCATGTATAAAGAATCTATAAGACAATCACTAAAGTAAAACATAAGCTGTATAAAGAAAATACACATTAGCTTCTATACTAATGATTATTTAAGATGGAATCAGAATCTATTAAATAATCTAATATGGAAGCATAGAAAAAGTTGTCTGCACACATATCAATAACAAATGCTAAAGATAATTGGACATAAGTACAATATACTAAAATCCTAAAGTCACTTATAGGAGCCGGTGATTTGCTCAATTTACTTTGATCCAAGCAAGGAAACCTTTGCCACTAGTGGAGGTAAACAAAGACCCCAGTGTTGTTGTGAAGGATTTGTAACATCATAGAACTTCTGAGTTTTTCTACTAGAAAAATAGGACATAGAAAATAAAAAATCATAAAAGCTAAATGTGAAATATTTTTTAAAACAATTTATCCCAATGAAGAAAACTTTCTAAATTAATTAAATGCTAGAACAAAATTATAGGGGATTAAAGCAGCAAACTCGTTCATATCACCCATTTACTTTTGGTAGACGACACATTGATTTTCAGTCAATAGTTCTATTAGGGAGCTGGAAAAGCTTAAGGGGCTTCTGGACCTCTATTGAAAGACTATAGGAATGGTAATAAATATGAATAAGTATTTAGAAATGTAAAGTGGATTGGCAGAGTAATTTAAAGACTAGACCAAAATCATATTTCCCATTAATTATTTCAAGAAGTCAAATACCTGGGTTTCATCTTGAAACCATATGATTGACATTTAAATTTTGGCTGTAACTGTCCTATGGTTTGTATATTAACCTTCATTAATCTATTCTACAGAGCATACAAGAGTATTGGATGTCTATAGCACAACGAACAAAAGGAATCTTAACCAAATTAGAAATAAGTGTTTCAACATGCTTCACATAGGAGGGAGGGCCAAGAAATTCCACTAGTTATAAATGGAACAAGGTAACCAATTCCAAGTCAGCTGGGAATGGGGTTTAAAACACCTAAAACACTTCAGTTCAAAATTTGCAACTAAAAGCCTTTAGAGATTGCTTTATAATGATGGACAATGAGGTCAAGTTATGAAATCCAAACACTTAAGAGATGCATCCATGGAATATTGGCTTAAAAAAGAACACTCACAGGATGCTTCCATTACAAGGAAATCCATTGGTAAAGTTTTCCCCTTGGTGGGTAAATAAATGAGGGAACTGAGGAAAAGTCAGAATTGGAAAGGACCCGTGGATCAGGATTGAATTAAGTTTCAAATTTCAGAGGCTCTGCTAGATAGTTTACATGCTCAGTGGTCTATACTGTCATAGAGAGGCATACTCACAATTGGGAAGAAATGCCTAGTCTTGAGGATGGCTGATAGCAGAAAGTCTTAAGTTTACAAGGTGAGCCAGAGGAATGAGACAATTACATTGACTTGCCCAATGATCAAGGATTCAATAATTTAAAGTGTTCAAGGATCAAGGGAATAAGGAAATGCGCTATGTGGTTCAAAATAGGTTATGCTGCCAAAGTGGAGGAACTCATGTAAGAGAGAGCATCCTGGAGGACAGTTGTTTGGAAGCTATTCAACCTTTTAGAAACAAAAACACTAATGTGGTTGGTACTGGCTAATAAAGTACTACCAGTGGGAAAATGAGAGATCCCATTTCTTGATATAGCATTTGAACCAAGCCATATCCCCCAGTGACACATAGTAAAGAAGCTCCCAATGCAGATGTCTGCTTAACTTTTGCCATGGCAGTTGCCAGTGACAGTTGACGAGATTTTAAACAATGTGCAAATTTTCCAGTTTGGCCATAATGTTCATTCATTCCCATAGTCGACAAGTCTCTTTCTCCTTCAAACACAAGTGATAGAATTTCTTTAGTTATAAACATTATGTCATAGATTGCTCTGTTAGTTTGCAGATAAAGGAATCCTGGTGCCATAGGAGACATACCACCAGGAGCCAAATGTGAATGGAAGACATGTCCAAGAAGTGCTCCCACCCCACCATTAACTGTCAGCTTTGACATCAAAGAGTTTGAAGAACCAAGAGCAGCAACAAAACAACTCCTCAGAAGATGAACAACAACATGCTTATCTTGCTTGAACAAAATGCATGAGGTAAAAAATACAATGTAATCATGCCACCTGTGTACGTTTTGAGCCTAGATCGCTGCAACAATGGGTGTACTGGGCCATGGTCTTCGAACTGCGGTACTTTCCAATGCTAGTCCAGCAATGCCATGAAGAAACTCTGATGCTTTATCTAGCTTGAATGTTATCATGAGGATCACAAGTGCTGCTAAAGGTAAAGGAAGAGTTGTTGGTGTATTTCCACCTACTAAACATCGGCATTGAAGAAAATCCACAAGAAATTTATAAAGCACTGCTCAAAGGCTATAGTATATACAACCTAAGAACAATTAAAGGAAATGATCTCACAAAGTAGAAAATAGAAAATGGCATACCCATGAGACTTGGTACATGAACAGCTTTAGCAGCGAAGACCTCTTTTATCTTAGCTTCAATATTATGAATATTTGCTGTAGGACATGGCCAGTTTGTTCCATTCATTGATTTAGGTTTCCAAACACCGCGAATAACCTCTGCAGTAAAGTAGCTAACAATTTCTACAAGGGAAGAAAGAAGAAAATCTACAAGGTCTCTTAGGCCTGCATGTTCAAATGTGTTAACAATGCCATTTAGTACTTTACAAAAAGACTATTCTCTTCATAAATTTTTGTGATGACGCATTATCATTTAATTTTTTTCACCTTACCTCCATTTTTATCGGCAATTAGAATGCAAAAGCACATAAGTTTAAAGTTTGTGTTCTCAATCATTCACAAACCCATGAACGTAAGTTACTTGACAATGTTATTATAACACTGACTATAGTATTCTTCTTATACATCAAGGAAACTGTTTGTTAAAGCAACTTATGGTCATGGGTTTGTGGGCAATATATGAAAATTTCATGTAGAATTCTAGTTTAGCATTCACAAGGCATATGCCAAAGTTCAAAAGATGCATTTCATCAACAGGAAAAGTAGACACGCATATCAACACACAAACAAAGTAGAAACATGTAACAATACAACTAAAAGATGGCTAAACCATTATGCATACCCATGAAACTTGGTACATGAACACCTGTAGCAGCCAATACCTCTTTTATCTCAGCTTCAATATTCTGAAGATTTGCTGCAGGACTTGGCCAGTCTATTCCATTCATTGATGCAGGTTTCCAAACACCACGAGTAACCTCTGCAGTAAAGTAGCTAACAATTGCTGCAAGCGAAGCATGAAGAAAAAATACAAGGTCTCTCAGGCCTGCATGTTCAAAGGTATCAACAATTCCATTTAGTACTTTACAAAAAGCCTATTCTCTTCATAAATTTTTGTGATGAAGCATTATCATTTAATTTTGTTCACCTTACCTCCATTTTTATAGGCAATTAGAATGCAAAAGCACATAAGTTTAAAGTTTGTGTTCTCAGTCATTCACAAACCCATGAACATAAGTTACTTGACGATGTTATTATAACATTGACTATATTATCCTTCTTATCCATCAAGGAAACTATTTGCTAAAGCAACTTATGGTCATCGGTTTGCAGGAAATATATGAAAATTTCATGTAGAATTCCAGTTTAGCATTCACAAGGCATATGCCAAAGTTCAAAAGATGCATTTCATCAACAGGAAAAGTAGACATGCATATCAACACACAAATATAGTAGAAACATGTAACAATACAACTGAAAGATGGCTAAACCCCGATGCATACCCATGAGACTTGGTACATGAATACTTGTAGCAGCCAAGACCTCTTTTATCTTAGCTTCAATATTCTGAATATTTGTTGCAGGACTTGGCCAATCTGTTCCATTAATTGATGCAGGTTTCCAAACACCACGAGTAACCTCTACAATAAAGTAGCTAACAATTGCTGCAAGGGAAGCAGGAAGAAAATATACCAGGTCTCTCAGGCCTGCATGTTCAAAGGTATCAACAATGCCATTTAGTACTTTACAAAAATCCTATTCTCTTCATAAATTTTTGTGATGAAGCATTATCATTTTTTTTTCACCTCACCTCCATTTTTATAGGCAATTAGAATGCAAAAGCACATAAGTTTAAGTTTGTGTTCTCAATCATTCACAAACCCATGAATGTAAGTTACTTGACGATGTTATTCTAACACTAACTATAGTATTCTTCTTATCCATCAAGGAAACTATTTGTTAAAGCAACTTATGGTCATGGGTTTGCGGGCAATATATGAAAATTTCATGTAGAATTCCAGTGTAGCATTCACAAGGCATATGCCAAAGTTCAAAAGATGCATTTCATCAACAGGAAAAGTAGACACACATATCAACACACAAACAAAGTAGAAACATGTAACAATACAACTAAAAGATGGCTAAACCCTTATGCATACCCATGAGACTTGGAGTGTGACACATGTAGCAGCCAAGACCTCTTTTATCTCAGCTTCAATATTCTGAAGATTTGCTGCAGGACTTGGCTAGTCTGTTTCATTCATTGATGCAGGTTTCCAAACACCATGAGTAACCTCTGCAGTAACGTAGCTAACAATTGTTGCAAGCCAAGCAGGAAGAAAATATACAAGGTCTCTCAGGCCTGCATGTTCAAAGGTATCAACAATTCCATTTAGTACTTTACAAAAAGCCTATTCTCTTCATAAATTTTTGTGATGAAGCATAATCATTTAATTTTGTTCACCTTACCTCCATTTTTATAGGCAATTAGAATGAAAAAGCACATAAGTTTAAAGTTTGTGTTCTCAATCATTCACATGACACAAACCCATGAACATAAGTTACTTGACGATGTTATTATAACACTAACTATAGTATCCTTCTTATCCATCAAGGAAATTGTTTGTTAAAGCAACTTATGGTCATGGGTTTGCGGGCAATATATGAAAATTTCATGTAGAATTCCAGTTTAGCATTCACAAGGCATATGCCAAAGTTCAAAAGATGCATTTTCATCAACAGGAAAAGTAAACATGCATATCAACACACAAACAAAGTAGAAACATGTAACAATACAACTGAAAGATGGCTAAACCCTGATGCATACCCATGAGACTTGGTACATGAACACCTATAGCAGCCAAGACCTCTTTTATCTCAGCTTCAATATTCTGAAGATTTGTTGCAGGACTTGGCCAGTCTGTTCCATTCATTGATGCAGGTTTCCAAAAACCACGAGTAACCTCTGCAGTAAAGTAGCTAACAATTGCTGGAAGAGAAGCAGGAAGAAAATCTACCAGGTCTCTGGGGCCTGCATGTTCAAAGGTATCAGAAATGCCATTTATTACTTTACAAAAAGCCTATTCTCTTCATAAAGTTTTGTGATGAAGCATTATAACTTGTATCAGATCTCAATAAGTAATGTGTGAATGTGAAAGGTACTGGCAAATACTTCAGTTTCTAAGTGGAGGCATGGTATATCTTAGGAATTTATTAATTTATCAGATGTATGGTGGCTGTGAAACCTAGGAATGAAAGGAGAGAGTTTGTTAAATTTGGACTTCTAGGAAATTCAGTTTCTTGCATTCTATATATTTCATAGTATTTTTCTATTTGCATTATGGATTAAATATAGTTCCATGATCCATCCAGAGGGGATGCTATTCACTATAATAATTACAAATTAAAATAAGGTCTAATTTATTATTTTACTAGCCTACATAATAATTTTTGGATATATATCAATCTCCTTTAGTGATATGCATGCCAACATTGTTGGAATTCATAATCTATGTGCCTCTTGATTGTGTTTTTACCAGTAACCAATTTATGGTTCAATTGATGGTTGGGTAACAATGAATTAGTTGGAAATGCACTGCAAAGCTATTCTTATTATCCAATTCATCTTACCCCAACACTTTAGAATAGCTAACAACATACTCTAACAATCTTTATTACTCTTATGTGAGAAAAGAAACTTGAGGAGCAACATTTGCACCAAGTTGAAGTCTCTCTTACAACACATGCAATCAAGCATTCCTGTTCACAACAAACTAGACAAAACAACCTCCCATATCTATGTCACAGCTAAAACGGAAATTCACCAACAATATGCCTGCATCTTCTTCAATTGCAGATCAACCAAAGGTGTTTGGAATGCTTTCTTTCAAAAGGAAACTTTGATATTATTTTTGGCCTGATCTTTGAAATAATTGTGAGGCACAGAAGCTGAGTTTGTTCAACGGACACTCACAGGCCATATCGTGTGTTCTAAGGAGCTGCTAACTGTTCTATATTTGAACAATGATATATAAAATATTCACTGATAACTCTGTTCAATTAACACTATATTATGCAGACAAATTTTCATGCATGATTGCCATGAATATCGGGGGCAAATCGTGATGGAAATTATGGGTATGAGTGAGACAACACCCATAAAATAAAAACTTAAATAGGCACAACAAAAAATAACAGCATAGGCATAGCAAATAACAAAAGCATATCTGGGAGAATAGCACAAGTGGCACAATATTTTGTAAGAACATGTAGCTATGGGGTGACAGTTACTTTATGATGAGTAAGTTCTCTCTCTGGAGTCTGTATATGCTACTGAAGATGCCCAAGAAACTTTTAAATTGATCCAAATTTCCAAGATATAACTGAAATATCATGGTAGTATTTATATAAACTAGAACACCCCTAACTCCAATTTCTAAAATGTCAGTGAAGCTGAAAAGGTCACCAAGAAAATACAATGTTGAGCTACCACGAAAACATAATGAGCTTGTGACATTTCAAATTCAGGCACGCCCCCTTTTTTAGCAGGAAAGGAAGAGGAAAACAACCATGCTAAGATATACTTCATGGTACACTATGTGGCAATTTGAATAATAAATGTGCTCCAGTAGAAGAGAGAATTTTTGAGCTACTATTAATCACAAGTGCACAAGTGTTGCTTTCACAAGGTAATCTAAAATTGGTTTTACAAAGCTGAAAGAGCAAAAGACTAGGAAAACAGAGACATGTTGAGATACACCAAAGATTGCTAAGGGTGAAAATCAAATGAGAGAAATACAATTTCACACCACAACATGTGCAGTTCAAGTAGAAAAAGAGAAAAATCAATGATTGTGTAATGCTTTCACTCATACATGAAAAGCCCCTCTGTAGTTCTTAGATTTTCCCTCACACAAAAGAATGTCTTCAGTTCATTTCATCCAAGGAAATTGTTCCAATTTGACAAATACAATTCAAAGTAATCTTCATGGTAAAGATTAAATATGGAAGATGAAGTTCATAGATACTAGCAGACAATGATAGTGTGGGGATGTTGGATGCATAGCTGCCCCAAAAAGCTGAAAAAAATATTCTTCAGTAACAACATAACTTTTTAATATAGACTGCTAGAAACAACTTACACTATAATGATATATTTATTTAACTATTTTGTAATAGAGATTACATTTGTTTAAATAAACTAGTAGAGATGCTTAAATCAAAGCCATATATTTATGTGCAAGTAAATTAGCACATTCAGAACTCAACAAATATTTTAGAAGAAAGAAAAATTACCTTATGGAAGGGGTATAAATGCCTTTACATTCTTCTCTGTTTGACTAAATCAGATGGAAAAACTGCAAACATTTATGTAACTTCAGGAAAAGACTCGAATTCCAATAGTTGACCAGTATTACTATTTATGCAAGTTTGGAATCTTGGATGGGGTTTTGTTCCGTGGCAGATTTATCTTCTGCATTTGCCAGCTGTTATCCATGCATGCTTTCATTTCCAATCTTTTGACTTCACTGTAAATTTTAAGTGCCTGCGAAGTTCAAATATTTAATTTTATTTTGATTTCAGGCTTATTAATAATTATAGAGCCATTATAGAGCCATTGCTAAATCTGGAATTTTGTCCAGTAGAGCCATCATGATCTAAATTTTCCTAAGATTAATTATGTATAATATATATTGAAATTTTGAAGTCTGAGACTCTGATATAGACTACTGATTCACTGAATTGATTATGCATACAGATTTCTAACAGCATATTGATAATTCATAATTAGTGATCAGTTTGTAACTTTGTAATGTTGTTTTTTTTTTGGTCCTACAGGCCCCAGGGTATAGGTTATTATTCATTTGCAGACTGCATCATCATCATGGAATCATCATCTGTGATTGTTGGGGAACAGGAATTTGAATTTGCCTCCATAGAGAAAACTGATCCAAAGTCTCCTCTTTGGAAATATGTCACTGTTGTGGGGAATATCCAAGGAGGGGGTTCACTAATATGGATTTGCAGTGAATGTCAAAAAGAGTTCAAGGCATCCTACACTCGAGTGAAAGCACATTTTCTTGGGATAAAGAACAATGGCATTCGAGTATGCATTGCTCCACCTAAATCGGATGGAAAAGATGGAAAGGGTTTGAGCAAAGAAAAACTCGCAAAATATAAGAAAGAACAGGATGAGACAGATGCTAAAGAAAATGAGTCAAACGCTTCCTTTCAAATGAATGAATTCAAACAACCTACAAGAATGGGGGCATATTCATCAAAGACTCAATTTCCCTCTCATGATGATCATGAAACTGGTAGTCCTTCTAGTTCGAACTTCAAGCAGTCTAATTTGGGACCGCTTGAAAAGAGTTTTAATCATGATTCTCAAGGCACAATAGATGAAGCTATAGGTCAGTGCATTTATGCAAATGGCCTTCCTTTTAACCTTGTGCGATCTCCTTATTGGGTAGAGATGATTAGAGAAGTTAATAAAGGCCCAATAGGATGCGTTGGCCCTGGTTATGAGAATATTCGCGCTACATTGTTGACAGGTGAGAAGCTACATTTGGAGGGTGCATTAAAATCCATTTATCATTCATGGTGCTTATTAGGGGTGTCCATCATTTCTGATGGATGGAAAGATCAAAGGAATAGGCCTTTGATCAATGTGATGGCTCAAAGCCCTAAAGGGGCAATGTTTTTGAAGGAAGTGGATTGTGAGGGGCAGCAAAAAGATGCTCAATTCATTGCTAACATCTTGATCGAAGAAATTGAATTGGTGGGGGCAGAAAATGTTGTCCAGGTCATAATAGACAATGCAATAGTATGCAGAGCAGCAGGCCTAATTGTTGAAGGAAAATATCAACACATCTTTTGGACCCCTTGTGATGTTCATTCATTGAACCTAATGTTGAGCAGGATGGGGACTCAAATTGAGTGGATGCGACTTATTTTTGAGGAGGCAAAGGAAATACAAGCCTTCATCACAAACCACCACATGTCCCAAGGAATTTACAAGGAATTTGCAAAGTCGGAGCTTCTTAAGGTACCAAAAATCTAAAGTTTAAACTTGTAAAGTTTGTTTCATAAATATTATAGTTATGACTCTAAATTTTAATTTTTAGAATTAGATTTTAATTTATTGAAATCTTGAGTTGTCACTTGCAGGTTGTAGAGACTCGTTTTGCCTCTCACATCATAGTCTTGACGAGGCTTATGCAGGTGAAGGAATATTTACACTCAATGGTATGCAGTTCTCTTTGGAATCAATGGAGGCAATCCCAAACTGAAAGAGCACAATCAGTGAAGAGGTTGGTTGTTGATGATGAATGGTGGGATAAGGTGGAATACCTCTTGGAATTTACTAAGCCAATTGTGGATTTGATACGTGTGTTTGACACAGACAAGCCCAATTTGGGAGAGGTGTATGAGGGCATTGACTCCATGATAGAGAAGATAAGAGTGGTCATCAATTCCAAGGAGCAGGACCCAAATGAAGTCTTTTACAAAGAAGTAGAAGACATATTGACCAAAAGGTGGAACAAGATGACCACTTCATTACACCTTTTGGCCTATGCACTGAATCCTATATATTATTCCGTAGAGTTGCTAAATGATCCAGAAAGAACTTTGCCAAACAACGACCCAGAAGTCTCACAAGGATATAAGAAAGCTTTGAGAAAGTTATTTGTAGATCCTGATATTGCCTATATGATTTGTGAGGAGTTTTCACATTTTGTGGGATCTGAGGGTCTGGGTGCAAGTAATGATCCTTTTTCATCTTAAGCATCAAAATCATTGTTATTTCAATATGGTTTTTCTTAGATCATTTCAAATTCATTTAAGATATGAGGGTTTGAACTTTGAAATTTGGGTGCAGATATTGAGACTATGCAGGACAAAACCAAACTAAGCCCACTTAATTGGTGGAACTTCCATGGTGGGGAAATTCCAAATATTCAAAAATTGGCTGTCAAGATCTTGTCACAAGTTTCTAGTTCCTCATCAGCAGAGAGGAACTGGAGCACATATGGCTTCATCCATTCGGTGAAGCAAAACAGATTGGGATCCAAGAAGGCCGAGGAACTTGTTTATGTCCATTCCAACCTTTTCCTTCTGTCACATAAGAAGGATGAATAAAAAATGGGGCCCACCAAACTATTAGAATAATCAACCCATAGTTAGCTACCTTAGACATTAATTAATCCAATTTTTGTCTTATTTGCCTAGTTTCCATATTCTACCTTATGCAAGTTGTCCTCCACACATCCATAGTGGTCAAGCTTGCTAAATTTGAGTAATGGAGTTCTTGGGAAACCTCTTGGAATCAAATCTGCTTTATTCCTGGCCTCCCTAGTGCATGTCTACTTTTTCTGCTTTATTGCCTGCTTTTTCTGAGTTTTAAGGCAATTGGGAAAGTTTGACTAGGTGAAGTTAACTTGTTTTTTGTCCTCATCATCCTCAACTATTTTATCCTATGAAAAGCATTTATGAGTTGTCCTTCCACCATCTATTATATTTCCTAATTAATTTTTCCAATTCGTGAGCTCCTAGACAGTTTTGGAAACTGCTTTATGCACCTATGGGGGATTTGCTTAGATTTAGTAAGCCTGCTTTTGACCAAATTCAAATGGCATCCTTATGCATTCGAATATATCATGTAATTATTTATTGTGGTAGCCTATGACTTCATAGGGTTGGCTATTGTACACTTATTCAATACATATTAATGTTCTGCTCCATTATTCATTCTCCTTTGTGAGTAATTTGCATGTGTAATTGGCAATTGTTGTGAGTGTAATTGTTCTAACACCTGGATTCAATTTCCACATGGTATCAAGTCCTTTGTAGATCAATTTATCTCCTTCCAATTTGTTATTGCAGGTTCAACATCATTGACTGGGAGCATTCTGCTGACTGAAGGGACAATTTCTGAGCTATGGATCAATCTCAGAAGATCATCTTGACTCCATTTAACGTCTTTGAATGGAAAGAAAATATGGAGATACTATTGAGAGATAAAGGCCTATACAGAGTGACTATGGAAATAGAAGTAGAGCCCAATGTAGCTGCAGAGAAGATTAAATGGCACAACAGGAGGGATGAGGCCTATGGTCTCCTATGTCTGAGCATATCCAGAGACCTCCTTTTCCATCTTGATGGATTAACATCACTGAATGAAGTATGGGAGAAGCTTGTTGATCTTTTTGGTAAGATAGATGAGATGAGGGGACATCAAATTGAAAATGAATTGATCTCCCTGAGTCCCAATAGCTTTGAATCCTTGCAACTCTATTTTTCCAAGTTCAAAGCACTTGTTTTGTAGCTAAAACAATGTGGGATCGAAAAGAAGGATTATCAACTGGTATTGGCCATACTCTTCAAGCTTGGACCTGACTATTAAGTGTTTTTTTCGACCTTCTATGCCACAAATTTAACAGCTCGAGCTTGGAAAATGCCTAGCCTTGCAGATTTCATGGAATCTCTCACATAAGAACAAGATAAATTGGTGATGATGGGCACCATCAAAACTTCCAAAGACCAAGCTCTGGTTGCTGGAGATTCAAGGGTGGATTCAAAAAGCAATAATAAATCTAAAAATCCACCTAAGCAAAAGAGAGACAAGAACAAGTCTCCAGAGGAGCCTCAAGGTTCCAAGAAGAACCCCGAGAAGAAGAAGAACAAAGGAGAAATGAGCAAGTGTGCATACTGCAGTAAGGGCAATCATTCTGAAATCTCCTGCATAAAGAAGCAAATAGACATGCTGACCCAAATCCTGGAGAAGAATGGCATCTCCCTTCCAGACAACTCAAAGAAGAGGGAAGGAGGATCAAATTCAGAAGACAGAGAGAGAGTTCATGCATTGGTTGTTGGCACATCAAGCTCACCTAGTTTTATCATTGATTCTGGAGCTTCAAGACATATGGTTTTGACCAAGAAGGCATTCACCTCACTTGACATGTCAAAAGGTCCACCAATAGTACTAGGAGATGACACTCTCACTGAAAGTTTGGGCAAAGGGAGGATTGATCTTGACCATGGTAAGTTCAGAAATGTGTTGTATGTTCTAGGTCTTGCCTCTAACCTCTTATCAGTGTATCAGATGACCCACACAGGGTATCCAAAGAAGGTTATATTCTCCCCTCATGAAGTTGAGATCACAGAGATCTCAAGTGGTAAAGTCATTGCAAAAGGAGTTGGAAATCACACTTCAATGGTATACATGTTCTCACACTTCCTACCCTACTCAAACCCCTCTGCTCTTCTGATTCATGCTAATGAGGAAAGCAAGATTTGGCATGAAATATTTGGCCACCTTAATTACAAGTATCTTTCTGATCTTAGTGAAAAAGAAATGGTCATAGGGTTACCAAAGATTAAGTTTTCCAAAGGAGTCTATCAAGGTTGCATCCTAGGAAAACACCCAGAGCATAAATTTGAGAGAGCTAGTCATGAGAGAACCTATGCACCTCTTGAGTTGATCCACAGTGATGTTGCTGGCCCATTTCCTCATATGTCAATGATTCAGGCCAAATATTCATTGACATTCATAGATAACTTTTCCAGATATTGCTGGGTTTACTTCCTGAAACACAAGTCTAAAGTTTTTGACCTCTTCAAAGTCTTTAAGGCTTAGGTTGAAAACCAGTATGGGAGGAAACTCAAGGTCCTTAGATCTGACAATGGTGGTGAGTATGTCAAGTCTGAGTTCCTTCAATATTGTACAGATTTAGGTATTCAGATGCAGCATTCTATCCCTTACACACCACAACAGAATGGTGTTGCTGAGAGGAAGAATAGATCACTGAAAGAGATGGCAACATGCATGATGGAGGCTAAGAATTTGCCACCAAAGTTTTGGGCCGAAGCTATAAATTGTGTAGCATATATCCAAAATAGGGTGCCTCATAAAGAAATTGATGGTATGACTCCTTTCAAAGCATGGAGTGGGCACAAGCCAGATGTGACCCATTTCAGGATTTTTGGCTCAAAGGCTTGGGCTAGAATTCCAACAGAAAAGAGGAAGGCTTTGCAGCCCCAAATCCAAGAGTGTCTATTTGTTGGGTACTCTAAAGATTCAAAAGGGTATAATTTGATCAATTTTAGCACCAACAAATCCTTCATTGAAAGGATTTTTCAGTTTCAAGAAGAGCCCCTAGCAGCAGTGGAAGTTGGAGAATCCTCTTCACCACCAGAACCACTGAATGTAAGTGAAGAGATAGTTGAACATGCCAATTATGATATTTATGATAATGATGATTTAATTGCATATCCTAACAGTCCTACAAGACCAAAATTGGTATCCAAGACTATTCATGCAGCTGGAGAACTAGATGGAAATCCTAATGATCCTAGGAGGACTAGATGTCAGTTTCAGAGTGCTCTGTGCATGAAAGATCCTATGTTTGCAGAGAAATGATATCTGATGGTTGAATCAGACCCACAAACATATGAATATGCATTAAATGATCCAATATGGAAAACAACCATGGAAGAAGATTTTAGCTCACTCCAGAAGAGAAACACTTGGGAGCTGGTTGATCTTCCCCTAGGGAGGAAGCTAGTTTAGTGTAAGTGGGTGTACAAAACCAAATTTTCTGCTAATGGTTCACCTCTGAAGTACAAGGCAATATTGGTAGCCAAGGGCTACTCATAGGTACATGGCATAGACTATAATGAGACCTTTGCACCAGTGGCAAAGATGGACTCCATCAGACTAGCCTTAGCCATTGTAGCTTCAAAGCAATGGGAGGTACACCACATGGATGTGAAGTGTTATTTCCTAAATTGATATATCACTAAATATATTTACATGCATATGCCTCAAGGATTTTCTACTAACCCATCTCTTTTTTGCAGGCTAAAGAAGTCATTGTATGGGCTTAAGCAAGCCCCGAGGGCTTGGTATGCCAAGATTGATGGCTTTCTTCTATCACTGAATTTTGTTCGATGCAAGTCAGATCCAAATATATATTTGAAGCTGATTCATGGTTCATTAATGATCATTTTTTTGTATGTTGATGACCTTCTCATTACAGGAAGCTCAAAGGATGAAATTGCCTCCTTGAAGGATGCAATGAACCATGCCTTCTTAATGACATATTTGGGCTTATTGAGCCAATTCTTGTGGCTCGAGATTTCTCAAACCAAAGAAGGAATAAAATTACATCAGTCCAAGTATGCCTTGGATTTTCTGAACAAATTCAATATGAAGGATTGCAAGCCAGGCAAGACTCCTTTCCTTTCAGGAGTTAAGCTTGAAGAAGCTGATTCTTCACCTATGGTAAACAATACATTGTACAGGCAATTGATTGGATGTTTGTTGTATCTTACACATACTAGACCTGATATTTATTATGCATTAAGTGTGCCTTCAAGATACATGGATCAACCTGATGAGATCCACTGGAGAGTAGCCAAAAGGATCCTTAACTTTGTTCAGGGAACAAGGACTCATGGGATCTTCTACAAAGCTAAATCTAATCTTGATTTGATTAGGTTTACTGACAGTGATTGGGCAGGTGACAACACAAATATAAAGGAAACATTAGGATATGTGTTCATGCTTGTATAAGGGCCAGTTAGCTGGTCAAGCAAGAAACAGAGTGCTATTGCACTCTCATCTACAGAAGCAGAGTACAGAGGAGTTGTAAATGCAGCAACTCAATGTTTATGGTTGTAGGGGTTACTTGGTGAGTGTGGATTCGAATCAGAATACTCAACTACTATCAATTGTGATAATTAGAGTACCATTTGAATCTGCAATGATCCAGTTTAGAAGCAGAGAACCAAACACATTGAGATCCATATGCACTACATCAGACAGCTTGTGCATGATGGCACCATTCACCTACTCTTCCGTTCATCTTCAGAACAAGTAGCAGATATATTCACCAATTTTTTTTGTGAGATGAAATTCAGCCATATCAAATCACTACACAGGATTGCTGATCATGCTGTGAAGCATGAGTGATGACAATATTTCCAAATTTTGTTTTAATATCCATGTTTAAGGGAGGATTTTTCCCACTGGGTTTTTGCCTCTTTCCTTGGTTAAATGGACATGCAGTATGTAAAGGGTGACTAAGCCTTGTTGCTAGGTGCTATAATTTTCTGATATTTTACTCATAAGTCAGGCTTAAGGGGGGGTGTTAGAATAATCAACCCATAGTTAGCTACCTTAGACATTAATTAATCCAATTTTTGTCTTATTTGCCTAGTTTCCATATTCCACCTTATGCAAGTTGTCCTCCACACATCCATAGTGGTAAAACTTGCTAAATTTGAGTCATGTAGTGCTTGGGAAACCTCTTGGAATCAAATCTACTTTATTCCTGGCCTCCCTAGTGCATGTGTGATTTTTCTGCTTTATTGCCTGCTTTTTCTGAGTTTTAAGGCAATTGGGAAAGTTTGACTAGGTGAAGTTAACTTGTTTTTTGTCCTCATAATCCTCCACTCTTTTATCCTATGAAAAGCATGTATGAGTTGTCCTTCTACCATCTATTATCTTTCCTAATTTATTTTTCCAATTCGTGAGCTCCTAGACAGTTTTGGAAACTACTTTATGCACCTATGGGGGATTTGCTTAGATTTAGTAAGCCTGATTTTGACCAAATTCGAATGGCATCCTTATGCATTCAAATATCTCATGTCATTATTTATTTTGGCAGCCTATGACTTCACAGGGTTGGCTATTGTACACTTATTCAATATATATTAGTGTTCTGCTCCATTATTCAGTCTCCTTTGTGAGTAATTTGCATGTGTAATTGGCAATTGTTGTGAGTGTAATTCTTCTAACAGCTGGGTTCAATTTACACACAAACTATGGGATATAGAACCATAATTTCCTGACTTGGATATGAAATTGAATGCCATGTCTCATATGAATCCATTTGATGAGGAGGTACCATCAAGTGGACATGGAAGCAATGCTCCCACTTCTACTTCTAGAGACAATCAAAGTGCTAGTGTTGATGTGGGTCATCGTCACCTGGACGAAGACATTTTTGATGATATGTAAATGTAATATTTAATTATGTTTTGAACGTTTGAACTTTGAATTTGAACATTGAACAATGAAATTATGAATATGCATAATGCAATGTACAATGTACACTGACGATATGTTGCCACTCATTTCGATTTGTAATTTGCATATTTGTTGATGATGAGAATTTTCAATTATCATATGATATATTATGTTAAATTGTTAATATGTAGTTTTATTATTTAATTTAAAATTTAAATGATGAATGTTAAATTTTAGTTAGGCGACATAGTCCCCCCCTTACTCATTTTCCAATACATCATATTTAGAAGTCTATCGGCAATTTGATGCACAGGATTACCACAAACAAGTCCTGAAAGAGTTGTTGCTATGCAATCTTTGTGTTGGTAGTACCAAGCTTTAAAGTTTGGAAATTAGTCAATAAACACTGGTTGGGAAAATGATGAAGATGCTCTAGGAATTTGGCCCTTCACTGGAATCTTTGCTTCGGGCAAACTGGAGCCTAAAACAGATGGAATTTCAACCAGATATTGGTCAGTTTCTTTGGAAATATTTTCCAAAGTTGTGTTAAAGGATGAAGCTAGATGATTATTAAGCAATAGCAACATGTATTCAAGAGCAAGTTCTGAACCAACAGGAGCTCCTTTCCTAAGAGGCATTGTTCATAAGGAGGTCGATGAAATTTCCACAATCTTTGCAGTAGAAGAAAAGAACATGAAAATACCATGTAAACTGAAATATCCTCCCATGAATTTGATGCCTGTAGAACTGTTGGAGAGATGGATCCAAAAATCTCACAAATAGGCATCAATGCCACTGCAACTTCAGGAAACTGCAAAGTGGTTATAGGAAATGACAAAAATTAGGATGAATTGCAGCAACAGACAAAACAAGGACTATGCAACATAAAAGGACAAATTAGATTAAACATGCACAATATAAATATGATAAGACAAAGATAGTTGGAATAACTCAAGTGAAATAAACATACCAAACCATACAAAGAAAGAACATGAACAGTATTAGTCGATGTCACTCCTAAAAGGACGATGTATAATAATAGTGCATAAGCTACTAAATTACTCCTGGGCCCACAATACTCTGGTAGAGCAGGAGGTGAGAGTAACTTTACTACCAAGCATACTGTGTGTTCTTGTGAGTAAAGCTGAAATGAGACCTTTAACAATAACGTTTTAAACAAGATATTTTTTCTTGAAATTTTTTCATGCACTCAACAAAACATTTCCTACTAAGAAATCATTTTCAAGCATCTAGCAATATGATATAGATTTCTCAAGCTTGTACATAGCCACATATCTTTGAATTATCTATATTTCTTACAACATCAACTCTACAGTGAATGGCTAGGTAATCGAGGTTTAAGCTTTCAAACCACAAGTTTTTGTAAATCGATGTCACCTGAACATTCCATCCACGTATAAGAGATGCACCACATAATATACTAGCAGCAGCAATCCTTTCCTCATCTGGCCCATTGATTGGGATTTGATAAACTTTCTCAAGCTCTGCTAAACTTCCATCAAAGCAGGGAAGAGTTCAATGACATTCTCTTTGAAAAAAATGGAGAGTCCAACCAAAATCCTTAACGTAGAAATAAGACCCCAGATAATCCACGACATCTAGAAATACTAAATTGTTGTACTGGAATTTAGATTTTATATCTCAGGGAATTTGATATGCTAGGAAGAAATAAAGATTGTGCCAAAAGACTTGAAAATACCCTAAGGGATCTTAGAAGAAATTCATGTATCCCTACATCCTTCTATACTATGTTCATTCCCAACAACAATCACATTTTGTATGTTTCCTTGTGCTCCCCCCTAGTTGAAACTGTTAAGACAACTACAAAGTAATCAACACAAGATAGATCCACTTAATGGCACAACTACATAAAAAAATGTTATGCAGTGTTAAGAGGAAAGGAAAAGATATCAAGGATGCTAATATCATCAAAAATTAATTGGACAACTACTCGATGACAAATAGTAGTATGACATTGACTGATTTTGAGACACATAAAATACGTAAAATAGTTTCGCTCACATACTAGTATCTGTAGAAACACCATCTCTTTCTGTATTAATGCTATTTTAAGCAGAATCCATTGAACCTAGGGACAACTCTCCAGATAGGCCTTCTTTAAGAGCTGGAGAATCATACCCAGTAGTAAGTCCAAGCCGTGTGACATGTGAAAACAACTTCTGCTCATTCAATACTGGAGAACTCCCATATGCAATTTTTGGTTCCCCTAATGCTTCTTTTTCAGTTTTCCATGAAAGACACATTACTCAATCAATAAAATGCCAATTTGTGGTCAATAATCAATCATTCAAAAGCAATAATTTTTAGCAAAGGTATCACATATGTTATCCTCAACATTCAAATCAATTTCTCGTACCACTTAACATCAAATATACTTCAAAATTTTTCTCTTTCGGAATGGAACTCAAAATTACCTTCAAAATAAACACTTGACGACGGCCTGTCATCTTTACTGACATAAGCAAATTCTGGTAGAACAGATCTCGCTTATACTGCCACAGCTAAATCCACCCTCTTAGCTCTAGCTTCCCGTTTCTAGTTAAAATGAAAGTTTTAAAATTAAAATCGCACTTTTTAACATTAGATAAGAACTAGATCCTCATGATTTAAAAACAATCATAGAAAGGTTCATTATTTAAAATTTCTAAACTTTTGTAACTACACAGTGGTGCCTTTTTCAATGACGTGAAAGCAAAAATTTCACAACATATAAAAATAGAAACAAATTACTATATTTCTATGGCACCAAAAAAAACATCTAGTAAAATTAACACTAACTGTCAAATGCAACAAAGTGATAAGACAAACAGAGGTTCCACCAATCAGAATCATTTTAGTGAGGTAAAAACAAATTGTGGAGAGGTCATTGAACTCTCTGAAATGGAAAAGGAAAACTGAGATAAAACCAGTTAGGATGAGACTTTAACACTTCATGGTCTTCCAAATTTCATCTATATTCTAATAGGAAAGACTCCAACAAGTCAATAGGAGTACAATTTGCATGCTTTCTACTTTTATGGCTCACTTAGTTAAGAAATATTGAATATTATTCAAAATTTTACTGAAGTGATGAGCATCCACCTCCTATTAAGAGGTGGAATGTTGTTTACCTTGTGTATATACCATTTGGCTCAACTTAAAAACCTTTATGACTCAACTGTTGAACAAACAATGACCCAATTTAACCACCTAGAGAGGCCAACCTTGGAAAAAACAATGATTCCCTCTTTAAGAAATGAATCACATGTTGTGACAGGATACCATTTACTCTGTGTGGATATAACAACTAAGCCAACTTAACGACTTTGATGGCTAAACTATGAAACGAGCAGTGACCGAATTTAGTGTCCATAATGTGCCAGCCACAGAACATAGAATGTCCCCTTATAGGGTGTGTCAACCTTTCATACCTTTTGACAAAACATATGCACTACTGAGTAGTGTAATAAATGTTATATAGACTGAGCTATACATCCATTGGATCTTAAATCTAATGATGTAGGTTCCATCCTATACAACATTAATTATTTTGCTGTTAAGTACATAAAACAAAAAAATAACAAGATGAACCACCTAATAAAAGAGAATGTTGTTTACACTGTGATTTAAAGTTCTTGATGCCCAACCAAGGATCAAACAATGACCCGAAACAACTTCCTTCATGGTCCAACCACAGAACAAACAATGGCTCTCTTACAGAGGTTAGTATGCCAACATCCTTGGAGAAAAATCATGTAAGAGGAATCAAACTTGGTAGAAGATATAAAAGAACCCCACTCTCACCAACTCGGCCTTCAGCAAAAGACCACATCATATAAGAAGAATCGAACCTGGTGGTAGCTGTAACAAATCCCCACTCTGAACGGCCTCAGGAAAATTAAAGGCATGATTTTGAAAGTCTACGACCCTCTTATGGATTAGCATCTATCAGCATGGTTCCAGTATGCACCATCTTCATTTGGAGATCAGTGAAATCGTTGGTCAAAGTTCTCATTCAAAATCCGTTATTTTTTAGGCAACTAACTTCCGGTTTCTTTTCTAGGAAAAAGGTGAAGAATTAGAAAAATCCGGCACATGGGTTTTGTGTAAAATGTCCTAAGCTGGGCAAATTGCAAACGGTTTCTTAAAATCCTAAACTATTTGGGCCCAAGAGGTGGTTTTGTAAAATGATAAAACTCGGATTTTCTCTATGGCCGTTTTCCAAAAAAACACCTTAGTCACATGGAGGCCCAGTCAACATGACAGGTTGAACGAAATCCTATTTAGGCAAATCATGTTGAGGATGATATTGATACACATTTATTAATTAGTTTTAAATTTTGCAACCTCCAGCAAAACGTGATCAACGCTCAACAATGTTTATCCCCTATTTTGTGTTTTAATGATTAATATCTCGAGAAGGGAGGAATTTGACTCTATCTGTATAATTGAATGTTGATTATAAATATCAGTATGCACCAAACAGCAGGTAGAGAGGTATACATATAAAAATAATAGAGAATAGAATAGGAGAGGGAATAATTTAGTGTTGAAGAACTTTTGTATTTTTTTCAATTGCAAATAATATCTGAAGTTGTAGTAGTTTTCTCCATGCGCATGACTTGGTATTATGAAATATGATAATGTGTTTTGAGCTTGGAGAACCCCCTATTCAAGGCTTCAAGTGCATCACAAGTCATATTTATGGTTGATTGCAAAAACTAGATTTAAATATATTTGAATTTCACATTTGATTTCAGTTATATGTCCCTGTACTTTTTAAATTTCAGTTAGGAGATGTATTGGAGTGAGAAGTTTGGGTTCTAGTTTCAGAATGTGATGGTTCTTTGCTTTGATAAGGAAAGTATGTGAGTGGATTTTATTTCATTTTGTCATTTATTAAAGCATGCCAGTTCAGATTTATAGTTCCATCACTTTATGGATTTGAATAAACATAGTACATGTGATGTGAAGATGGGTGCCTATTAGAATTGGATTAATTCATCTTTATCTCAGAGTTTGAATCAATGTAACTGCAGAGAAAGGTTTTAGAATGAGTTGGATTTCATTTCATTTCTTAGCTTCAAGAAATTATGCCAAGTTTTGGACTTATGTTTGAAGATTTGACACTTCACATTTGCTTAGTTGGTAATCTGTGGAAAATTTATGTATTGTCCTCAGCAATCAAGGTTTTGTATTAATGATATGAGGATTGTGAAACTCAAATTCACTTTTGAAACTTTGATGTTCCTCTCCTTTTAAAAGAATACATGGAAGTTTCATATGGTTTGAAAAGAAGAGAATGTACAACGATTTTTTTAATGATCCAAGACTTGGAAAACTGTTTACTAAGTTAAAAAAGGATTCTTTGCATTTTTTTAACTAATATTGATGTTCATCTATTTGCAAAAGTGTGATCATCAGATAAGTTACAATTTTCTTAAAGTTTACTGTACTCTATTCAATTGAGTAAGTGTGACAGAATTAGATTAGCTTCATTTCAACCCTGCACATATTGTGTTGGTGCCTCCAAGTTTACCTCCCTAGGTTGACATTTTATGTATTCTCTTTATAGCAATATAATTTTCTCGACAAAGTGGCCTATAAAATTTTGTTCTGCTGAAATCCTATTTGAAGCATAATGATACTCTGATAGTTGTAATGGTGTCTACGAAGCTCAGCTCCAAAACAATCCAAGTTTGCTAGTTTGAACCTCACAGAAATAAATTTGGTTAACCTTTTTAAAAGTTAACAAGTTTGACAAAAACAAATTTTACTGTTGAAAATTTTTACAAACTATTCATCAGAGTTTTTGGATTGCATGGAAAACTATTTAATAGGAGTTGTATCCCTAGGACCCAATAGGAGGAGGAAATTGCATCATGTTCAATTTGGACTCTCCTTTCATAAAGAGGACAGAAGGACCTACTTTCAAGTGTGTAGGTTGTTACTCCTCAAAAGTGCACTTGCATTTTTAATATTTTTTTCAGTAGTATAGACAATTTTAGGAGTTATAATCAGAATTTCAACGCGATTGAATTGGATGGAATGGTGGTTTTTCAAAGTCTAATACCTTTAGAATTGCTCTACTTCTTAGTCAGATTTTCCAGCAAGCACTTAATTTGTCCATTCTCCCAGTTGTTGACAGCTAAATGAATATATAATGGTTGAAAATGGGCTGGTAGACATAAGAGAATGGGAATGGTACCATCAGCTAACATATAAGAGTGAAGGATTCTAGAACCAACAGTACCACCACTTGTAGTAGCCTTCAACCTCCTAATTGGCAATTAAAATATGCATGTGTGGGTGGGAGCTCTATTGTATGAACGCTCTATTGTTTGAGCTCTATTGTATGAACACTGTAGCATGAATGGAGATAAGGAGCATAAAATTTATGTTGGGGGAGTGTTTGAAGCATTATAGATCGGTCATAATTAAAGGGGGCATAGTTAAGTTACATACAGGTTGGCCAGGTTGGCCCTGACTGGAGAAGTACCTCCATGAATGGCATATGCTGCAGCCAAAACATTATCCCTAGAGGAAACCTCAACCCAATTCATTCCTAAATTCAAAATGTCACATGACCCTTGTTTTTGTACTAACAAACTACCACAGTCTCGATGTTGCATGTTTCAATTTCCAACTACCATTTTCAAAGTACCAAAGATCACATTAATGGAAACATTTGGCATTCAATAATTCTAGATATGTAATTAATGGAATTATGGCTAATTAAATAAGCATATTTTCTTACAAATCTAGACAATTAGCTAATATGGACAATTACCTCTAGTCATATGTTAATTAAACCAAAAGGAATTGCAAATTTTTATCTATCAATGTATATTGTACAATGTGTTATTTTCCTCATCCTCCTCTACATTGAGAAAATTTTTATTTTTTCTAGTCCACACCCTATCTCTTTGATATATCCAACTAAGATCTCCAACATTGAATGTATTTCCTATAATTGTTGGTGTGACATGTCACTTGAAAAGAATGTGTGCACCATGTTCTTTACCACAATCCAACTGCATCCTTGGTCCTTTATCAATTCTTTCTCTTTCATTTTTTTCCTCACCATATCTACATCATCCCATCTACCTAAAGTAGCATACCTGTTTGCTAAAAGTACATAATTTCCAGTACTTTCTCGTTCCAATTGAAAAAGTTGTTCCACGACATGTTTTCCAAGGCTAATATTGGAATGAATTTTATAGGCACCGAGAAGAGCCCCTAGTCTAGCACTTGGTTTGAATGGCATGCTTTATATAAAGTCATGTGCCTCATCTCGAAAAATAGCATGGACTAGAGGGTCCACCATACATGCATAGTGCTCCATGCTAGGTCTAATACCATAATGTTTTCTCATAAGATCAAAGTATTGTCAAGCCTCATCCACTAGACCTATTGCATTGCTACATGCAAACAAGACACCAACAAAATGTAATTTTGTTTGGCTTCAGGCCTTCCAATTGCATTTGGAGAAATAGTGTAAATATGGTCTCAACATGCCCATGCATGGCATACCCCACAATAATTGTGGTCCATGCAACTACATCCCCTTTATACATTTTCTTAAATACTTGGCAAGCATCATGTAAAATTCCCATTTTTCATACGTGTCCACAACAACACTCCCAACAAACACATCTGGCTCAAATTAACTTCAAAGTATGAAGCCATGGATCTCCTTGCCCCATTACAGAGATTCTATATAGGCACATGTTAGAATAAAACTTGCTATGGAAATTGGAAACTGAATTAGGTTTTATGCTAAGCATTGGCATTTGGCAAAGGAGTTTCAAGGAAATATCACCATAAATACGCTACAAGAATGGTATTCCATGAGATCATGCTTCTCTCAGATGTTCTATCAAATACATGTCTGCATACTCTATGTTCCCACATCTAGCAAACATGGCCATGAGGTCATTTTCCACAATGACATCCACCTCATTTCCATGTCTATATGCCTAATCATGAGTTTCCTTTCCCTATTGGAGGGATGTTGAGTTGGCACATTCTATAATAAGACTAACAATTCTAATTGAGTTGGATTTCACATATGCTTACTACATTCGATGAAAAATATCTAAGGCATCACAAGGACAATTATTCTAAAGCATAACCTACAATCATGGCCAAGATAAAACATCCCTTTGGGGTATCTCCTTAAACACTTGTATTTCATCCTCCATACTTTCACATTAAACATGCATAGCTATAAGAGCATTACCCACATAAACATATGCATTAAATATTCTTCTCATACTATAATAATGGATTCCACTACCTGCTTGTAGATCTATGAAATTCCCACATGTCAATAGGATGTTAAGAATTATAACTAGATTACGTTGCAATCCTTGAAGGTGCATATTTCAAAAACGAATTAAGGCCTCATTTGCAAAGGTCATTTTGGGAAAAAGCCACAATCATTGAATTTACATGTCCACATTTTTTTACATCCATTTTTTCAAAGATCATGCATGCATCATCAACTTTTCTGCATTCAGTATACATGTCTACAAGGGAATTACAAAAAAAAATGACTCAAACCCACTTCTGATTATACCCATATAACTTTATTTCCCTCTTGGAGAGAAAATAACCCTACACACACCTTGAGAACACATAGAAAAATAAATGTGTCTCTATGGTTGCTGCCTGATGCATTTCATAATAAAACTCGAGTGCTTTCACAAAGAACCTGTGTTTAGAATAACACCTAATCATTGTATTCCAGCATAACACATTTGGTTCATATATTTTATCAAACATTTGGTGTACATCCTCCACAATATGGCATTCAGCATATAAATTCACAAGCTCTGTTTTAAATCTATGATTTTGTTCTATTCCCATTAAAATCTATGAGAATGGAGTTGCTTACCTTCTTGCACAACCTGCGATGAAGTGCATGCTTGAAATATGTAGGTAAATGAGTCTATGCTGACTATAATAACCTACTTATAAATATATTGAAAGGCTTCCATGGCTTCCTTCAAATATCAGGCTTCTCGACATAGTCGAATGATGGATTTCTTATCTTCTAATAGATACTTGGGTATTGAAGGAAGGTGGGTTTGGAATGTGTTATTGATGAGTCCTAGAGATGATAGAACTTTATCATAAAAGGTTTCTTATAATAGGTGACAATGCATATGAATATATTTAGGAAGAACTGATTTATCTTCCAGAAGGCGATGAACCACCACCAGAATAAAGTGTGGATCCATAGGTGATATCTGATTCTGCTGCTATTTTTGTACATGCCTTGGTAGGATTTTTCACTCCACAAACAAATCAAGTTGCAGGTTGGTACAAAAGCAACAGTTCATATAGATTAAGGAAGTACTCAGAACTTAATAGATATTAAGTTTGCTCAGAATCTAGGAATGCTCATCTATCCATCCCCAAAATTGCAAGGCACCTCAATGCATTTCCATTTGTCCTTGCGATGTATGGAAGAGAACATATTATCCATGTTGGGAATTTTGATAGTAGAATGACATGTAACCCTTGCTGTTACAGGGGAGAAATAACCCTTCAGAATAGGGGATCCTGCATTCTTAGACACAGGTGTTGTTTTGCAAGGTGTGTCTACATCAATAGTACCTTCAACCACATGCTCTAGGTTAGGGGTCTTGGAAGGGGACCGACGAAAATTTGTCAATTGGACAGTGCAGCAAGACTTTGAGATCTGGGACTCTAAATGGATTTTTTTACAAGTAGATAAGTGACACTCTATTTCATTGGATTCCTTGATGTCTTGAGTATTTTTAGGGTGGGAGAACTTGATAGAAAATTGGTTCTTAAACCCTGGAGAGAGATGATAATGGAGGGATGAGAGATGCACCCCATCAAAACCCAAATGTCTTCACTATTTCAGGGACCTCAGAGAGAGGATTCAAATATGGTTCTTGCTCTAGCATAGGGAATGGTGAGTTTACATATGGTTGAGTTGTGGACTTTCTCTGAGAAAAACACCTCTGAAAATTTTTGGGTAGAAGTGAAGACATCGTAGATGTTTGGGGTTCTCCTTGATGATGTTTAGGTGGACTAGAAACAACACCTCTTACTGATGAAAGACGGCTAAATATTATAGGAGGCAGTGGAGAGAATCCTATAGAGGTTAGCTGACATTTTCTATTGAAAGGCTCTGGCAGGATTGCCTCTGGAACATCATCCCCCTTAGGATGAGCCTCCAAAAAATCCAGTAGATGCATACAAAATGATTTTCACAAATCCAACATATCGTTGGATTTGGAGACCTTGTCCTTTCCACCTAGCATTACATAGTGCAAGAGAGTGATTTTCAAGTCCGGCTTCACGTTTAAACAAGAAAAAAGGAAACAAATTTATATATATAAATATATATTATATATCTTCAAAATAGATTGTGTTAAATTGTGATATTTTTAAGGTGTAAATGAAAAAATTATGGAATCTTGAAATATAAATTATATATTTTGTTATAATTTATTGAAATTTAGATTATATATTTTGTTATAATATAGCGATGTGTTTTTTCTAAATATAAAAAAACATGGTGAAATCTCTCTATATAAAAGGTTTTTTTTCATTGCAAATAAATAGGTAATTTGTTATTCATAAGAATCAAAATTACATCATAGTTGTTCATGTAAAATCCCCTTCAAAGTAGGCTAGAAGACAATATTGAAGCCCTGGGCAAAACAATACAATATCTAAAACTAAACGACAGGGACTCTACCCATCAACCTATAGAAAGAAAAAATGCGGAAAAGACAAAATAACTGTGAGACAAAAAATAGCAAGGCTTCGGAGAATTGTCATATAGATACAACCTAAAACAATATAAGGCAAAATCGAAATGGAGAAACTAGAAGCAGGTAAGAGACCTTCAACAATCATGATTTCGTTTGAGTACTTAGAGAAGTGAGGAATACCAGGGCAGTCTCCTATCGCAAGCTTTGATAGGTTGTCCATGTCAGAATTGAATTCCCTGACAGGTGCCTGAAGGATAAATAAAGAAAACAATTCTTTAGGAGCCCAATCATTTTCAACTAGCAATAATCATAACTCATAGACTACAAATTGGTGAGACCTGATCTGGCCCAATTGATTACGACCTTTGAATTGCCAAAAATAGAGAGCTCGAGAATATTTTTTTTTTTTGTGAACCATAAAATCCCACATAAGGCTAAAATTTCAGAAAATGTATTAGTGCCACTGCCAACACCCATCCTTTGCTTGAAACTGTGAGAGTCATCTATACGGAGGGTCATGCCAGTACCACAATTTCTATCCTGCTCGGCCCCATCAAAGAATCCATATATGGTATCAGATTCCAACACTGTGTTGATTCGAATCTTTTAAACTTTTGGGGGAAAATCTCTATTCCATTATAGAAAACCTACCACAATCTTTGAAATAAGTGAACCTCCTTGCAAAGTTTAATCACTTCTTCTAATTTTTGCTTCAGTTTTCCTTTGGAGCGTGTGAGGAATGTCAATATGCAAAAACAAGTGACCTTTGCAAATAGTGGCATTCCAGGAGGGTTCTCATGCTTTTCTGAGGCTGAAAGCTCAAAATGCATTTATGAGCACATAGGATGGAGATGGTGATAATTGCGAATGTAAAGTGGAAGCAGTAACTCCGACAGCATTGCATGTGAGACCTGTAAATATCCATAACAACTGGTCATTTATAGGAGTGATGAACATAATCGAAGTGGTAAGAACCATACCTTTGAAGCACTCTGACTGGTCACTACGAGATCCTCATGAACCGACCTATCATTTGCAAAAATAGTGTATCGAGTGCGAAAACATGGGAGCAGGGGTCAAACGATACATTCAGCACATAGACCCAAAGTTGGTGTGTTTTTTTGGCCATGCATTGGATGAATTTGGTAATTTTATATGGAGGAGGCACATTTGAATGGCCTGTTCTCAAGAGGATGTAGGGCTATGATGCTTCTATCTAGGTATCGATATGGTATCGGTTCTAGTATCTAATTTGTAATTGACGCAGGAACCTAATTTTCCTTTGAAAGATGCTTAACCAGGTTTGCTTCAATGGTGCAGTAGGGATAAATATGGTCAAGAGAAAATTCATCCGATAGCTTTGTTGGATCTCTAAAGATTGAGGTGCATGTCACCAATATTACTAATAGAAGGTAGACAATTTACAAAATTTGCACTTAATTATCAAATTTGAAATTTTCCATTACACAATTAAAAATGACTAACATAAATGACCAATTCACATTCTTCTAGCTAGTCGTTTTTATGTTGTGACTAAATTAGACATTTATGTTAGTCATTTTTAACTCTGTCAGTTATTATCTAGTCAATTTTTTTAAATGATGACTAAATTAGTCGTTAATTTTAGTCATTTATAGCTGGGTCAATCAAAATTACTCATATTTAGTAGTAAATCACATAAAAAACCTATGGTGACTAGAATTTTTAGTCACCTAGTAGCTAATTCCTCATTTTGTACTAGTGTGAGGAGGGACCAGCTGATCCTCCAATGAAAACTTTCAATTCAACAACTTCTTCTTTGATGATTCTATAGTCCACTGGCTCTAGCAACCATGCAATTACCTCTTGTTTAGCTAGCTAAAATTCTATCTCTTTCAACTTTGTTGATGCTTGCATTAACAACTCCTCAAAGAGATATTTATGGACTAAAGCTTGTACAACCCATATTCTGATTGCTTCCTCACCAATGTTTTCGATCTTTTCAATGCTTTGCTCATCCGTCTGCAGGTTGTCCTGAAGATTCTTCAAATGTTGATCTTTGTCTGAAAAGTCTTGAACCTAGGTTGCTACTGAAGCTTGACATTTATTGTGTGTCATGCACATCTTCTTATAGAATTCCTTACACTTTTCTATAGTATTTTCAACTGCTGTGTTCAATCTTGCTGTGCTCTGCCACTGAAATCCAAGAGTGCCAGCTCCATCTTCAATCCTCCTATAGTCTTTTGGGGAATCTTGTCAAGGAAAACTGCATTGGTTCCAATCAAATCTAACTAACTTTGCACAATTTCTGAAACTTCTGATAACCTTTTATTGAACTTTGATGAGTCATTTTCTATCTCCTTCATTCTAGACTCTATTTGCTTAATCTTATATATTTCTTTCACCAATTTCAACTGAAATTGCTTTATTTTATTTCGCAACAAACAAGCTTGACTGCAGAATGGAGTAATATCGGGTTTTTTCTAATTACCTATCTTGATCTGTTTTTCTAGAAGACTGTTCTGTGTACCTATTTATTATGATCGCTCGTTGACTACAGTTTTCTACTTTTCCAACTTGAAACCTTGATTTCAATATCTCTCTTTTCTCCCTCAGTGATTGCAGCTAGAAATATTAATGCATCCTTTTCTGATTCCAAAACTTGATATGCCTTCCTAAGTATCTCAAAATCTGAAAAAGGTATCATCATGTTTTCTTTTTAATTCTTGTCCCTCTCCTCTTTCTTTTCTCAGCGTTTCCTTCATCTGGGACATTCTTTCTTGGTATTTCCCAACATCCTCTACCAGATTACTGACATTATCAGCGTAATCATGTGCTACTGGTATGCTCGCCATTGCAAGGAGTTGAGGGTCCTCATTTTTACCTTGCATGACTATCTTCTCTTTCACCGTGACTTCTATAGGTTGATCGCCTACTTTCAACCTCTTCTCCAACCTTATTCAATTCGTTTCTTCTTCTAGTCAAAGAAAATTGTGTCTAAGTTATCCATGACATGCTCATGATATGGGATGAATGGTACCAATCCAAGCTCTACCGAGGAATATTGGATTCCTGTCACTGTGCTACCCGATGGGACAAAAGAATCAATTGGATTATCATGGGATCATTCATTCTCTAGGTTCTCTTTGTCCTGTTCTTCCTGCTTCTAGATTTTCAGTTATTCAGCTGCCTTTTTTGCCTCTTCTCTTATTCTGACAGCTGTTTCCTTTTTCCTTCTCTATTCTTGCTCCCTTTACTTTTGTGCCTCTTCTTGCTTGTTCCTTTGTGCCTCCTCAGCTATCAATTTCTCTCCTTCTTCAACTAAACTTCGGGATTCTTATTCTTTCTTCTTGGAAGATTCTTCTTCTTTTTTCTTGGAATCTTCTTCTCTATGTTTTTGTTGTTCAGAGGTGTTGGTACTAATTCCTTTTCCTTTGATGATTGTGATTTTATTCTTGAACCATTTTTTCAATGCGTTCATGTTACATGCATTCTGTTTCACCTACTCATCCTTGTCAAGGTGATCAAAGTATTCAAAATCTACCCCCACAGATGCAAAGTACTTTGAAACTTTGTCCCACAAGTCAGTTCTATGGAAAATTTTCTCTTTGAAATGTAGACTTTCTAGTTCTCTTACAAATTCTAGTGCACTCTTCACCTTAGTTAACTTATAAATACCAATGCAAAATGGTAGAGGTGGGTAGACAAATTTCTTCATATCAAACAAAAAAATTTCAACATCGTCTATGTACAACTGTCTTAGAACCTCCTTATGGATGACATAATCAGTAGTAGTGAAGGGGCCTTAGATCCTCCATACATCCTCAAGTACAAACCTTCCTTAGAGAAATAGTAATATCCATACTCCCCTACCATATTCAAGAAATATCAGCTCATACATTCTTCAAAAAAGATCAGCTCATACAATGTTATCTTAAAATCCTTGCAAATGGCCTTATAGAAACTAAAATACTTGGTGAACACAAGACTTGATATGGGGAGTACACATGAGTCTTGGCTGGATCCCAATCATAGGTTAACTTTGGGAATGGGTGGGTGCATAAGATAGAGTCAATCAAGAAGGATCTCATGTATAACTCATATTTCCTTTGGATTAGACCCCCTAAATCTGCAACTATTGAGGATGACAGACTATTTTCCACGATATCTTCCTAGTTGAATATAGTGCCTTGCATGGCTACATGATATATTATTAAAATTATAGCTTACCTTATAAAACTTCCCATTTTCTTAGCCAAATATCCGATTTAACATCAGGGCTATGAGACGGTATTGGGTGCGCAAATTGGCAGTCTCATATTCTCCTGAAGTTTTATGGTGGAACTTCTTCCCGGACATCATCATCTTCTTAGCACAGTTGACCATGTCCTAATCCAGATCCCCTATCCATTTATCTATCATGAAATCTTGGGGTGCTAGTAGCTTGCAATATTTGCCAATGTAGGCAAGGACGAAAAAGGAAAAAGACCTTTTTTTTTACCGTGTTTTTCATGATCATAGTAGCTGCATCCGCCTTTTGATAGGATCTAGTAGATAACTTCGACATAAGGGAAAATATCAGGACGTGTAGCTAGTTTTGTGATGGAGGATATTTTGATGTTTACATACAACAGTATGTCTTCCAAACCTGCATCTGGGACAGTCTTGCTTTTTATCATCTGATAAATATGCCACCATTTAAATTCTGGCTCAACCACTATGACAAATTTCGTGTCCTTGTAAATAATATCCATTTTGGACACAATCTCTACATCTAGGTCATCTCCTATGGCTTGATCCTTGTTTTTCCCTTTCTTTGGCATGGTGTTGTATGAAGGCTGAGGCTGCAACACAAGAAACGATTTAAGAGTAAATGTGGTGAAGAAGTATGCAATCATCATTATAAAAATAGACAGGATTGAGCCACTAAATTTGAATTGCAATATGATGAATGAAAACTAGATAAAAAACATAAGACTGCATTTAACAAAACTTCCTTTACCGACTCATCTTGGAACATATCAAAAGGATTTTTGACCTAAAACACAAGCTATTCCGCTAATCCAAACATTAGGCGATGAAACTAGGTCATGACAGGATCAGTTCAAATCAAACTCCACATACTTTCGTAATATTTAAAATTCTAGTTCTAAAACTCAAACCCTCAGGTGCGATAGATCCTTTACTAGGTGTTCTCACTACACTTGACTCAAACACCCTGCTCAAAACAAGAGAACATGTCTAGATTTTTGCAAGAAAGACTTGAGTCTATATTCACAGCTCAAGAACACCCCTCAAACCCTATAGTGGCTAACGGTGGTTCTTGGCCCCTTTACTGCATGCAAATTTGAACTAGAGGTGGTGTAGTCGACAAAGTGATCGACTGGCCAAAACCTCTCCACTGACCTAGTCTGACATAACAATGCTCATGGCTAGAGTGACGGGTACAGGTGGTACAGAACATGTAAGTAAACCCTGTACAACCATGCCAACAAAATGGGAAAAAAAATGCCAAGGGTTCTGGTGCATCTTGACTTGAGGAAAATATTCCAGAGGTCAGTAAGCCCCCAAAAAACAAAATGAAACCTCATGGGGTTAGGCAAGAATAAAAGATACTACGGTCTAGAAAAACCCTAAATTCATACATGCAAAACCCTTTGAAAACTGCTTTTCCAAACCAAGTTAACAAATTGCAATTGCAATGGAGCTTGGAGCCTACTTGGAAAATGATGGCTTGGTAGTGATTGAATGAACTAGTTCGATTGGTCCTTAGAAAATCCAAATGGCAGTCTCCAGTAAGAATCGTACAAAACAAAAAGTGATAACAGTCCTCAAATCTCCCAAACCTATATAGGAAAAACGTAAAAAAAAATTAAATGCGACCGGTGAATGGCTTAATGACCCTCAGGTGAAAAATGTCATTTGGAGCCAAACTTATAATCCCTTATCAACAACTTTCTAAATAGGAAAATAAAATAGATTTGCTTGCGACCACATCGGTTGAACTTATGAATTGGTTCCAGCGTTATCATAAGGTTACAGGAAACTCCCACCGAAAATAAGGCTATTGGATCAATCCAAACCCCCATCAACAATGGAAGAAAAAACCATCCACAACAACATTGGTTCCAACAATGGAGTTCATTCAATGCTATCGCGAAGACTCAAAAAGCCCTCCCAAAAACCTCATCGACAAACAAGCTAAAACCCCATTAGGTGCGAAGAATTAGTACATTTGAATGCATCTGGACTAAACATATGATTCCTTCCGATCCTATCGATACAAGCTTCCAAAAATGACTCATCGATGAACTCATAGAAAGCTCCCAAAAAATACTTGTCGACAAAATCATGGAAGTCTACCGATGAGAGGTTGGCTAGTAAGAAAAAAAATCTTTTCCAATCGAATCAGCTCAATTCTTCGAGTTGGCCTGGTACCATTGGTAACATTAAGCAACCTGGTACCATTGGTAACATTAAACAAGATATCCTAAGGAGATTTCGCAAATGTTTCAATCAACCTTATCAGAAAGAAAAAGAAAATTTCATTGAGAAGGTTGGCTCCAAGACCTGAGTTTCACTAACATATCGACAAACTAAAAAAAATTCTTTCCTAGACTCATTAAAGAACAAGAAGAAAATTGGATGACAAGCATGACTTTCCTCGACGTGTCGGGTAGAATTGAGAAGCTCAGCTGATGCATTGGGTGAAAAACCTGAGTTTCAACTTTCAACAAAATAATTTCTAACATGTGCAAAAAATAAACTAAGTCATGAAAATGTATTTAAAGAGAAATTTTTTCCTAGGGAAGTATAAAAACTAAAAATCCATGGAGGGGCCCTAAAATAAAAAAATCGGGGTAGTGGTTGTAGCAACAACAATTGGCGACTGGCTGGTGAACATTGATCTCTAAGAAAACTATATTTCAAAACAAATACTGCTTTATGGAATTTCATATTAGAGCATCTTATCCCAGTCTTTCCCAAGATCATTTAACAGTCTAGACTTTTCATGGAATGTAAGATTCATAATATCTCCTTGATTTTAGTTCCCTGTGGTATGGTAACCAGGTTCAAAAGTCTTGATAACTCTTTTGGGGCCAAAACATGATATTTATTTTACCTCCGTATTTGGTTGCTTCCAACTATGACACCACAGGATCATAATAGAGTTGGACAGATGCATTTGTTTGTTCCTCATTCCCATGCCTTCTGTATTCTTTTGATGCTTAAGACTTTTGTCTTTTGAGTCTTCCCGGATTGCTTCTTTTGTTTTTGAGATTTGATTTAGGTTCTTCCATCCATGGTGTCCTTTTTTGTGAGTGATGGCTATCTTTAGATCACGGACGAAGAAGAACTTATTGAGAAATCCAATCATTTTACTGATTTATGTCTTTAGTATATCTTTTGATATATATATATATATATTTATGTTCTAGAATTTTGACTCTTTATAATAAGACTTTTGGCTTTCATTTTGTGGCATGGGATTATTTTGAATACCACACACCTATCTATTTTTCTTCCTTTCCTTGGGTCTTTGGCGTCAAGCTTCCTAGGACAGATATTAATGTGAAATTGGATGGAGCCCCAAAATAGTATTCTAGACTTCACCTACCTTAGTTATTTTACAAGGTTTAAAATAGGACTTCAATGTGTTCTTTAAATAACTTCCTCCAATGCAGTATATCAAATTAAAGAATCTTGTTATAATAAAACATTTGACACAGATAAATTCCAATGATCATTTCTTGGATTAAAATGTTAGCAGTTTTCCTAGATTCCAATGTTCCCAAGCACCAATAATTGAGCTAGCTTATTATGAAAATAAACAAAATCAAATAAAGCAAATTACTGAAATAAAGCAAATGTTGAAAAATAATGACAAATTAAAAGTAAATCAGCAGAAAGAAAGTAAACATAACTAAAATAAATAAGAAAACAAAAGGAAATCAAAAGAAAAGGCTTATTTATATACAAAGAGCTCCTACGATACTAGGTAAAATAAGGTTTGAGAACCATACCATTTACAGAAAGATTCTCTTCCCACCCTTCCAAATCCTGTAACTTATAATTTGAGGGACCTAACGTTTCAACAATATGAAATGGGCCAACCCACAAGTGTTTAAACTTCGTATGCTTTGCCTTTTCATCATGTGGGTGATCCCAGTTAAGAACCAAGTCTCCGACTTCAAAAATTCGCTTCCTAGAATTATGTTTATCAAACCACCTTTTGACAACCTCCTGCTGGTGCTTAAATCTCTCTTTGGATTTGAGCCTAGACTCTTCAAGTTTCAGCAAGGTATTAATTTGAGCTTGTAAAACTTCACTACCAGACCATTATGAGTCTTGGGATAATTGAGAATATGGGAGTAAATATTTTGGGGGCAGGATGACCTCTTTCCCATATACTAAAGTGTAAGGAGAAACACCTAAGGAATTCTTGGGGGTGACCCTATCTTCCCATAAAGAATTTGGAAGAGCTATATGCCAACTTCTCTGATTTTGTATGACAGTTTTCTTTAAAATTCTGATAAGTTTTTTATTAGTTGATTCGGCTAACCCATTATCTTGTGTATAATAATTTATAGAATAGTGTAACTTGATTCCTTTTTCACTAGAAAATTCAGTAAGATTAATTGATGAAAAATAAGATGCATTATCAAAGACTAGTGAAATTGGAACCCCAAACCTGCTCATGATATTTTTTTGCACGAAGTTGATGACTACGTCCTCATTCACTTTGTGTAATGAAATTTCTTTGACCCATCTCGTGAAGTAGTCAGTATCTATGAGGATGTATTTATGTTGAAACAAATAATTGGGATTAATTTCTATGATGATGTCAATACCCCATTGTTCGAATGGCTCTGAAATAATGACCGGTTGTAATGGTCTGGCTCCTTTTGCTAGTCTTCCACCAATTCTATGGAATATGCCACACTTCCTTACACAACAATGAGCATGTTTAAACAGTGTTGGTCGATAATATCTGACTCTTAAAATCTTGTGGGAAGTAGTGTATCCTCAAAAATGTCCTCCAGTAGGACCATCATGTAATTCTTTAACAACTTTAGAGGCATCATCTTGTTCTATACATATTAGAAATACCCCATAATAGTTCTTCCTAAAAAGAACTCCATCAATTATTTGGTATGATGCTAACTTTAAACGAAGTGCTCTTCTTTCTTTATAATTCCAATGTTTTGGTAAATATCCTTGTTGGAGGTAATGTATCATATATCCATACCAAGAATCAGGAGCTGTAAAGATATGACACATATCAATCATATGCAATTCAGCTTCATTTTCATAATCATCATCTTCATTGTTATGAATTTCAACCGTTAACTTGCAAAGGCCTTGTACTTTGATAATGGTGGCTGGTTTGAGTTCCAAATCATATTCTTGTAACGCTGTCACCCAATTTCCTCTTCGTTCACCCAATTCCTTTTGTACGAAAAGGGTTTTGACAGCCGGGTGAGGTACAATTACCTTGGTTCTATTTTTAAGAATGTAAGGCCTGAATTGTTTCATTGATTTAAATACATCATATGCTTATTTCTCAATGGAAGGGTAGTTCAATTCAGCACCTTGTAACCCAGTGCTCATAAATGATACGGGGTACTCAATGACTCATCTCCCCTTTGTTCTTTATGTGTGAGGAGCAGTGTTGTGAGTGAGTTATAAAAGGAAAATGGTATATAGGATAAAATTCTTTTCAAAATTAGGACTTTTAAGAGAAGGTGCATGTGCTATTGAAAATTTGATATTGTTAAAGGAACCCTTATCTATGTAGGTCCATTTAAATTGTACACTCTGCTTTATCATTTATTGCAAATGTTTCACTATTCGAGAAAAATCAAGAACAAAACTTTGAACAAAATTTTTAGTACCCATGAATGATTGCATATCCTTTTTATTGTAGGGTAAGGGAATCTAAGCTATGGCTTCTATTCTCTCTGGGTCTATGGAAATTCCATTTTTAGAAATAATGTGGCCCAACATTTTTCCTTCTAATACTGTGAAGATGCATTTCTTACGATTTAAAGAGATGCCATATTTTCGACAACGGTAAAAAATTTATTTCAAATGAAACATATGATCTTCTCTCTTCTTAGAGAAAAATGTTACATTGTCTACATAAAGTACTACAGTGTGTCCAATTAAACCATGGAAAGCTATATCCATTTCCCTTTGAAAAGTGGCTCCAACATTCATGAGACTGAAGGGAATTATTTTGTGAGCAAATGTTCCCCACTTTGTTCAAAATGTGTTTTTTATCCTATCTTGGTCATCTACCAACACTTGGTTGTAGCCAGAAAACCCATCTAATATGGAGAACAGTTCAGAACATGAAACCATATGTAGGATTTTCTCCACTGGTGGAACTAGATAATTATCTTTATCTAAATATTGGTTCAAATTCTTGAAGTCTACACATAGTCTTATTTCACCGAATTTCTTTCTTATTGGGACCAAATTTTCCACCCACTCTGAGTGTCTAACTCTAAAAATCATCTTTGCATAAAGTAACTTTTTCACTTCATTTTGGATCGGGGGTTCCATCTTGGGATGCATTTTCCTCAGTGGATGTTGAAATAGTTTCACACCTTCTTTAATAGGAATGGAATTTTGGATAATGTGGGTATCATACGTCTTCAAATATTCATATGTCCAAGAAACAACATCCTTATATTGTCAAAATAAACTGATAAATTTGCTTCTTTCTCTCGATGAGGAACATCTTCCCAATTTCACATACTTGGGTTCAGCCTCTATCCCAATATTAATCAGTTCATAATGCATAGATGAAATATTTGTTTTGACATTGGCAGGTTTTCTGAACTTGCTATTCAAATCGAACATCCCTTCCAATGTTCTTACCCCTTTAGGCATGAATTTTACACTTTGAATATTAGTTTGATGCTCTTTATCATCAATCAATGATTCCTTGAAAGTCTCGTCATTTGTTAAAAACTCTATTATTTGCTGATCATCATCGAATACTCTCAAATTTGTGACATTCTCTAGTATAGATGGCCTGAAAATCAATTTGATTGAGCATTTGTTATTAGTGGGAACTAACCTTGCAGCAGAAATAACTAACAAATAAGTTGTTGCATTTTGCAATCTAGGAATTGAATTGATGTTGAAAGCATTGAAATTTGTTATAATATCCCATACCTCAGTTTGGAATCCTTTTAAGTGTGGTGACAGACAATGAATTGTGTTTCGAAATTGTCTGACAATTATCTCAGAATCACCAAAAAATTATAATTTTTTTACTTTGAACTCAATGGCCTTTTTCAAGCCCTAGACTAGAGCTTCATACTTGGGTTTGTTATTTGTACATTCAAACTCTAGTTGACAAGAGAGAAAATGTTTGTTCTTTTCAAGATCAATCAGGACACAACATGCTCCTAATCCCTCTTGTGTTTCGGAACCATCAAAATACAACAACCAAAATCTATCTTCTAAATATACATGGTTAGTGTTGACTTCTAAGTTAGAAACTAAATTAAATATGTTACAATCAATATTATTAGTCCGTGAAAAATGAAGGAGTTCAGACTATGTGTCTGGATCGCCATTGGCTTCTTCCACTTGATAATTTCCAAGTTCAAGTTCTATAAAATAGTTACCTAAGACCGAATGTGGGAAGTTTATGGGTTCTTTTTTTCCTTCCAATTGGGTCACATTGTGTTTCATGTGTGGATCTCTCATCACCTTAAATTGATTTTGACCATTCTTATAGGGAAGCCACAAATGAGACCAATCAGTTGCAAAGTATCCATTTAGTTTTGCAGACGAACATCTTCTCAATATCAAACCATATGCCTCTGGTATATCTATCACCATGATGTTTATAAATTGGCATACTTTTTCATCTGTAGACAACCGAATCAATACATTTTTCATTTCTCCCATTACCTTAACCACAAACCAGTCCAACTGAATGATCTTGCAAGAGGATGGATTGGATTGACTATTAATATTTTTGTAGACTAAAATTTGCATGAAATTAGATGAAGCTCTGAAAGCCACCAAACAATTATGCACATATGGTTGAAAATATCAAAAGAAAGTAGGAAAGGAAAAGTTTGATATTTAGACTTCCCTCCAATGCTAGATTCATTCATTTCTTTATCCGACTGAATGGAATCCTAGGATTTACTGGGTTATGGATCAAAATATTCTAGGAGCTTCTTCCTCTGCTAAGGTAAATTACACATTTCAAAAAAAAAATATTCTCTTTTGTTTTATTGATGTCTTTTACTATGTTGTACCCAATATCATATTCTATTGCACCCTTATTATCGCTTTATGTTTTACTCTACAAAACCTTCATAGGATTACTAACTACTGTAAATTTATCTTTTGTGGTGACCAATTCATAACTAGGTGGTGCTTTGGTACTACTGCTAATATTCTTCATAATTTCTTGTATCTTCCTAATCTTAGGCAGTAATAATCTTTCATCCATTATTGGTCCTCTATTTCTGGTTGTGACATTAATTGCTGAAAGTTGAATTTCTTTGGTAGGTTCCTCTTCATCCAACTTGAGTGTAGGTACAAAGTCCCATAAGACCATCGTTGTTTCATGCGATTCTTCTGGTTCATTTGTTTTTTCTTCTTCCACCTCAGGTTTTGTTATTTGAGCATCTAATATTTGGTCCATAACTAGATTCATTGAGTTAATCCATTGTGGGAAACTCTTTTCAGAATGATGTTCTTGATGAAAAGTGCAGAAATGATCCATTCCTACCTCAGTAAAATTCAAAATTGAAGAACTATGCATAGGTGGTTGAGATGCCCCACTTTCCTCTCTTCTCTTGAAATAAGGTTTGAACTGTTTCTTGGATGAAATGGATTCTTTATCCTTTTCCAGATCAACAATATTGTTCGATAACTTTTGTACCATTTTAACTACATTTTCCAATTCACTTGAATGTTTCTCCTTCGGTCTGGTTAATAACAAGGGTTTTTTACTGCTAAAATTCCTTACCTTTGGTTCTGCAGTGTGTTTGTTTATGCTTTCAAGTTCAACTTCTAGTTTATTTTCTTCTTCATGAGTTTCCACTAAAGAAGGTTTTACTTGACAAACATTGATATGTTGGGACAAAGTGCTGAAGTGTAGTATTCTATTAAAGTTTCTTTAGTAGGATTTATTGTAGCACTAAAATTATTCAAGTGAGCGGAAAATATTTGATTAAAATCTTGTACTTTTTCTTTCTTGTCCATCCTTAGAGCTAACAATTCTTTCATGAGAGTGGCAGTGATTTGTTAACTACCAAACTTGTTCTTAAACACCCTTACAAAAGTATCCCAGTTTGCTATTGAATTTGCTTGTAAACTGAAATACCAGGCATAGACCTTAGCTTCTAAAGTATGTGTAAAGAGTATGAATACCACATCTTCATGCTCTATGGCTAAAAGTTCTAAATCCAAGTAAAAACTTTGGAGGTGATCATCCACATAAATGACTTTTTCGAGGTCAAACTTAGGTAATACCTTTTCATCATTCTGAGGAAAAGCATGCAAAGGAGCAGCCAGGTTGAGTGGTGTTCTAGCTCTCCAAGATAGTGGTGGATTAGGATTCAGAGGTTGATTAGAATTTACATTTCCATCCATAATTCTATGAGGATATTGCGGTGGATATTGAACATGTGACTAAAATGGAGATTGGAAGAAAAGGGAATTTGGCCCCAACTTATCAAGTGGTTGAACAATATCTTGTATGGACAAATTCACTAACTCTTTCGAATTGCCCACCAAAATCAAATCTTCTATGTGAGTAGGTACTCTTTTGGGATCCTGCCTTTTTGGTAATTCAGGGATTGTCTGCAATCCTCAAAGCTTATTTACATTATACCTCATATGGCTCCTAAAATGGTTAACTACATCAAAAGGAATAGGGTAGAGGAATTCTGGAACTTCTACTTTAGGTTCTACTCTTTCTTCAGAGATGAAATCTTCAGGAAGCCTAGTTTCAGAGGAATAGTTTCTACTAAACGGATTTCCTTTGCCAACCATGCACTAGAGGCCCTCCTTCTAGTGCCAAAAATTGTTGATTCCTAAAAAATATCAGGTACTGACAGTAGGGATTCTCCCCAATAACTGTTCCCATTTAGACCGTTTACTCTTTGGAATGGAGAATCCGTCCGGTTAGCGGCCCGACTACCATAGAATTAAAGAGAATTTTAAGTCTTTTCTATTGGTTGTGGCCTGATCCACCATTTATGTAATTTTTAGTTTTTTTTATAGATGAAATGCAAGGGCCTAGACTAAATGCAAGTGACTAGTGAGTAAGAGCCTCACTAGAAATGCGCAAGTTCTTACCTCCCATCTTACCGCTCTTGCCCCACAATCACTTCTACAACAACAAAGAAACAACTAATCTATTATAATCTATTCTATCTAACCTATCCCCAAGAGAGAAAATATTATAATTAATTGAGTAATGTACTATAATTCCGCTAGTGGAATTCTACATACATTATTACAACATAAAATATAAACAAAGGTAGATATCTTTTATTAACACATTCACTACTCATTCATATGCACGAGATTTCTAACAGAAAGTAAAATCATTCATAAAACATATAAGTAATTCCACAAGTTAGAACGATCTCACAGTTATGCAGTAGGATAAAACAAAAATAGTTCAACATTCAAGAATTCACATAATATGTTTGGAAACTCATACAATCCTTCCTCCAGCAAAATTTGGTTCTCTTTATTCATAAAAGAAGTAATTCTCATACAAATAACTTTTGCATATGTGCACTATAAAATGTCCTCTAATATCTATTCAACCCCCTATTTATACACTTTATAAGTGACTTTTGAGTTACCCTATCCTTTTAGGTTTCCCTGAGTCTTTGATTACAAAATTTTGTCTTCTAGTAACTTGCACTAGGAAAATAAAAATAAAATAAGATAATCTACAAAAACATTCCACATGCACATAAGATGAGACTTAGGAAGGCCCAACTAATCATCCAATGAAAAATTTCCAAGTAGGAGCTTCTTCTTTGATGACTCGATAGTCCACTGGCTCTAGAAACCACGTAGTTACCTCATGTTTAGATAGCTAGGATTTTATCTCGTTCACCTTTGGTGATGCCTGCATTAACAAATCTTGAAAGAGATATTATGGACTGAAGCTTGCACAACCCGGATTCCAATTTCTTCCTCTCCAATGTTTTCGATATTTTGAAAGATTTGATCATCTATCTATAGCTTGTCCTAGAGATTCTTCAAATGTTGATCTTTGTCTGGAAAGTTCTAAACCTAGGTTGCTATTGAATATTGACATTTATTGTGTGTCGTGCACATCTTCTTTTTAATTACTTACACTTTTCCACAATCTTTTCAACTGCTATGTTCAATCTTGCTGCTGATCTACTACTGAAATCCAAGAGTGCCAACTCCATCTTCAATCCTCCTGTAGTATTTTGGGGCATGTTTTCAGGGAAAACTACAATGGTTTGACTCCAAGATAACTCACTTTGCAAAAAATTTGGAAGTTATGATAACCTTTCTTGAACTTTGCTGATTCGTTTTATATATCCTTCAGTCTGGCCTCTATTTTCTTAATCTTATATATTTCTTCCTTCAAATTCAACTAAAGCTGGTTTATTTTCCTTTGCAACAAACAAGCTTGACTATGAAATGGAGTAATATCGACCTGTTTCTTATTATCTATCTTGAGGTGTTTTTCTAGAAGACTATTATGTGTCCCTAGTTCTTGTGATCGCTTGTTGCTTGCGAATTTCTTCTTTTCCAAGTATGAAACGTTGATTTCAAGATCTCTCTTTTCTCCCTCAATGATTGCAATTGAGAGTATTAATGTATCCTTTTCCGATTTCAGAACTTTATGTTCCTTCCCAAGTCTCTCAAACAATGAAAAACTATCATCATGTTTTCTTTTTAATTCTTATACCTCTCCTCTTTCTTTTCTCAGAGTTTCCTTCATCTGGGACATTGTTTCTTTGTATTTACCAACATCCTCTACCCTCTTATTGACATTATTAGTGTTAGCTTGTGCTGCTGCTATGCTTTACATTGCAAGGAGTTGAGGTTCCTCATTTTTCCCTTACATGTCTGTCTTCTCTGTCACCATGACTTCTATAGGTTTCTCACCTACTTTCAACCTCTTCTTGGACCTTCTTACAATTGTTTTCTTCTTCTGGTCAAAGAAAATTATGTCTAAGTTAGCCACGACATGCTCATGAGATGGGATGAATGGTACCAATCCAATCTCTATCGGAGAATCTTGGCTTTCTGTCACTATGCTACCCAATGGGACAAAATAATCAACTGGATTATCATGGGCTTGGTCATGCTCCATATTCTCTCTGTCCTATTTTTCTTTCTCCTTCCTTTTCAGTTCTTCAACCTCCTTTTCTGCCTCTTCTCTTATTCTGTCAACGGATTCCTTTCTCCTTCTTTATTCTTCCTCCCTTTGCCTTTGTGCCTCTTCTTCCTTCTGACTTTGAGCCTCCTTAGCTATTAATTTTTTTATTTATTCAACTAACCTTCGGGATTCTTCTTCTTTCTTCTTGGAATATTCTTCTTCTTTTTCCTTGGCAACTTCTCTTTGTTTCTATTGTTCAGAGGTTCTACTACTGCTACCTTTTCCTCCCGTGATTGTGATTTTCTTCTTGAACTGTTTGTGAAATGTGGTCATGTTACATGCATTTAGGTTCACTTGCTCATCCTTTTCAAAGTGATCATAGTATTCGAAATGTACCCCCACAGATGCACAATACTTTGAAACTTTGCCCCATGAGTCATTATATGGAAATGTTTCTCTCCAAAATGGAAAATTTCTAGTTCTCTTGTGAATTCCGGTGTACTCTTCAGCTTAGTACACTTATAATTTCCAATGCGAAATGGTAGCGGTGGGTAGACAACTTTATTCATGTCAAAGAGTAAATTTCTGACATCGTCTAGGTACACTTGTTTTGCCACCTCCTTATGGATGACATAATCAGTGGCATATATAAGCAGTAGTGAAGGGGCCTTGGATCCTCCATACATCCTCAATTACTAAACTTCCTTGGAGAAATAGCAATCTCTACACTCCCTTACCATATCTAGTGCTCCTGTAGATGTGCAATTACATTCTTTAAGAAATATCATCTCATACAATGGTATCAAAAAATCCTCGATGATGGCCTCATAGAAACTGAAATACTTGTGTGGCCAAAATATTTGATCTGTAGAGTACATAGGATTCCTAGGTAGATCCCAATCATAGTTTAACTTTGGGAATGGGTGGGTGTATAAGATACGGTCAATCAAGAAGGAGCCCATGTAGAACTCATATTTCCTTTGGGTCAAACCCCCTAAAGCTACAACTATGTAGGATGACAAGCTATTTTCCACGATGTCTTCCCAATTGAATATAGTTCCTTGCATGGATACATGATATATTATTGGAATCCAGCTTATGTTATAAAACTTCCCATTTTCCAGGCCAAATATTTGATACTGTCAAGGATATGAGATGGTACGGGGTGTGCAAATTGGCAATCTCATATTCTCTTGAAGCTTTATGGAGAAATTATTCTCAAACATCATCATCTTCTTATCACATTCGAGTACATCAAAATCCAAATCCCCTATCCATTTATCTATCATGAAATCTTGGGGTGTCGATAGCTTGTAGGATTTGGCAATGTAGGCAAGGATGAAAGAGCAAAAATCCTTCTTTTTCCATGTTTGTCACAATAATAGTAGCTGCATCTACTCGAGATAAGATCCAACCTATAACTTAAGCACAAGGGAAAATATTAGGGCATGTAGCCACTTTTGTGATGGAAGATATTTTTATGTTTACATACAACGATATGTCTTCTAAACATGCATCTGGGACAGTCTTGTCTTTAGTCATCTTATAAATCTCCCCCCATTTAAATTCTGGCTCAACCCCTTAGACAGAATTCGTGTCCTCATAAATAATCTCCATTTTGGACACAATCTCTACATCTAGGTCATCTCCTGTGGCTTGAGCCTTATTTTTCCCTTTCTTTGGCATGGTGTTGTATGAAGGATGAGGCTACAAAATAAGAAATGATTTAAGAGTGAATGTGGTGAAGCAACATGCAATCGTCATTAGAAAAATAGAAAGGAATGAGATACTAAATTTGAAATGCAATATGATGAATGAAAACCACATAGAAAACATAAGATAACATTTAACAAAAACTCCTTTACTGACTCATACTGGAACATATCAAAAGGATTTGTGACCTAAAACATAAGCTATCCTACTACTCCAAACATCAGACGGTGAAACTCGGTCATGGCAAGATCAGTTAAAAAAAAAATCCACATACTGTCGCAATGTTTAAACTTCTAGTTCTAAAACTCAAAATCTCGAGTGCATCAGATCCTTTACTACGTTTTGTCACTACAATTGAGTCAAAGAACCTACTCAAAACAAGAGAACATGTCTGGTTTTGTGCAAGAAAAACTTGAGTCTATCTTCACAACTCGAGAACACCCCTCAAACCCTATACTAGCCAACAATGGTACCTGACCCCCTTACTGCATGCACATTTAAAACAAAGGTGGTGCAGTGGGAGAAGTGCTCGACTAGAAAAAACCTCATCACTGACCCAGTCTGACATAACAATGCTCATGGCCTGATCTGTGGGGATGGTTGTTGCTGAATAGGTAAGTAAACACTCTACGACTATGCCAGCAAAATAAAAAACAAAATTACCAAGGGCTCTAGCACATCTTGACTTGGGGAAAATCCTACAGAGGTCAGTAAGCCCCATAAAAATGAAATGAAACCTCATGGGGTCAGGAAAGAATAAAAAAATACTACGACCCAAAAAAAACCTAAATTCATACACACAAAACCCTTCCAAAACCACTTTTCCAAAGAAATTTAACAAATTGCAATTGTAATGGAGCTCATAGCATACTTGTCAAATGCTGGCTTGGCAGTGAGTGAACAAACTAGCTCCATTGGTCTATAGAATATCCAAATGCTAGTCTCCAGTTGGAAGCATTCAAAATGGAAAGTGATAGCAGTCCTCAAATCTACCATAATTATATAGGAAAAATGTAAAAAAAACATTAAATGTGACCACTGAGTGGATTAATGACCCTCTGGTGAAAAATTTCATTTGGTGCCAAAGTTATAAGACCTTATCGACAAATTTCTGAATCGGTAAAGAAAACCGAGTCAGCCGCAACCACATCGGTTGAAATTGTGAAGTAGTTTTGACGTTATCGGATGGGTACATGAAACTATTGCTAATAATAAGGCTATTAGCTCGATCCAAAATTCCATCGATAGTGGAAGACAAAACCATCTGCAACAACGTCGGTCCCAACATTGGATTTCTTTTGATTCTATCACGAAGACTCAACAAACCCTATCAAAAACCTCATCGAAAAACAAATTAAAACCCCATTGGGTGTGAACATGGAGTACATACAAATGCATCAAACTAAACATATGATTCCTTTCTATGCTATCAACAGAAGATTCCAAAAAATACTCATCGACGAACTCATGGAAATATTTCGAGAAAGAATCTTCGATGAACTCACGGAAAGCTCCCGACAAGAGGATGACAGATAAGAAGATAAATCCTCTCTGATCGAATTGGCTCAAATATCCAAGTTGGCCTAATACCATTGGTAACATTAAACAATATATACTAAGAATATCCCACAAAGGTTTCAATCAAACTTATTGTAAATAAAAGGAAAATTTCACCGAGAAGGTCGGCTCCAAGACCCGAGTTTCATCGACGTATCAATAAACTCAAAATACAAAATGCTTTCCTAGACTCAGTAAAGAATAAGCAAAAAATTGGATGACAAGCATGAGTTTCCTCGACGTGTGGGCTAGACTCGATAAGCTTAGCCAATGCATCGAGTGAAAAACCTGAGTTTGAACTTTCAACAAAAGACTTTCTAACTTGTGCCAAAAAAACACAAAGTCATGAAAATCTCTTCAAAGAGCAAAGTTTGCCTAGGGAAGTATACAATCTAAAACTTCAAGGAGGGGCCCTAAAATCACAAAATGTTTGGGGTAGTGGTTGCAGCAAAAACACTGAAATGTCTTCAGTAAGTTCAAACATCGACCAAAACACTTAATCTTTCAAATTTGCTTAACTACAAAGAAATGCATTGTGTAGAGTAGAGCCATTTGGAAATGAATTAATTCCTTCTCTACAGAGCACAATGATATCTTTTTTCTGAGTGTCTAGGGGTTTGGAAATGCATTGTGTGACCTAGGGTTTTGATTTTCATACCTGGCTTCATTTGAATTTCATACCTTGTTTATTGGCATCGGATTGACAGGGCGAGGGTTTGTCTCATGGTTGGCTAAATTTCTGTGCAATATACCTCATAAATTATTTAGATTCAGTCTATTTCTTTGTGCCCTCATGCTACTTGATATTTTTATCTGTCCCTTTGGTAGATGCTACCATGAAACCTAATTTGTGGTCAGTTGGATATAGAGGGTTTCAGGAACTTGAAGAGGGCACACTTATGTTGAAAAGGTAAAGGGAGGGCATCAAAGGAGTTAAAATAAAAAAACTCCATTGTTATGGTATGTTCCAATTATATTCTTTTATTTCTCAGGTTTTAGATTTTTGCAGTAAATATAAATTTGGGGATGTCAATTGCACATTGAATTTGAATGATCAGTGCATAGTTTGTTTTATGGCTATCTCCATCAAAGAAAAATAATATTTTTCACAATAAACATGTACTTTAATGATCAATTTCGCAATAGAATATGTTTTCTTTCTAACTTAAATTTATTCCTTAGATATAATAGGGGTAGATTCATTTTATATGGAGTATTCACATTGGGTTGAAAAATAAAACGAAGAAAATTCTGAGCTCGGGAATGCTTTGAAAATCCATGCAACAGATAATGAACTCCTGCTTGTCATACCTACTCTTGCCTTCTATCCTACTCTACTATCTTTCCTTCATGTCTTTTATATATATACTACCTGGATCACATCTCTTTCTTGGTTGGTGGTGGTCATGTCTTCACCAAGGAAAGGACGTTTGTAGGCTGGTAGAAAGATGTGCAACTCTTACATGATTCCTCTTATTATATCATTATGGGTGATATTGGTCTTATGGAATACTTGAATTAATTGGTATTATGATTACATGCATTCCACGGCTATGTTGTAGATCATTTCATGCAATGGAAAAATATTAGTCATGTGAGGTGCACTTGAGAGGTCCTAACTAGTATGTATTACTATTGGCTGCTAACAGGTTGGACCTGTTTTCTTTTTAGTTATCACTTGAGAATTTTTTTTTGTTGGCTGATTACTTCAGATATATACCACAGATATTGTAGTATAGTAGAATTAGAGTGACATGATAGGTGACCGATTGAAAATATATCATTGTCTATACTAATAAGGAAAGAGATAAGATTAAGAAAAGAAAAGAAAAAAGACAAGAATTTACATGCAAGAAATTCAGGAGCCAGAACACACTAGATTTTTAAGGATAGTTTGTGAAGTGGATTCTTAGCTAATAAAATTAGAATACAACGATTCTGAAATCGTAGCACTAAAAAATAAAGGCATCATTTGTGAAAATAAAGTTGGAGGAGTACATTTTGTATTGATTCATGAGATATGCATGGAGCTGGCACTAGTATAAGATTGTGGAGCTTCTAGATAAAAATGGTCAATAGGTGTCAACAATAAATATAAAGAGTGATAGTACAAATTCGGCTACTACTGATTCCATCATGTCATTTGAGGAATATAATGAGCCTTTAATGCACTTCCTAGCCAAGATCCCATAGGTAGAAAAGGTATTTGCATTAATTTCTGTTATAAAATGGTTGAATCTATTTTCATGTTTTCAATTATAATTTATGTAGTTAGAGGAGAATGCGCTTGAACTCCTATGAAGTATCAAGTATCAACGAGTATTACTTATCCCCATAATAAGTGTTTTTATTGAACTCCTATTGGATCGAACTAATAAAGTTTGTCCAACAATTTTGTTTATATGTTCAATATCCCTTATTCTATTTTGAAAATATCTCATCTTACACCAACTCTACAAATTCCATCCAAAACTATGCCACACCTACAATTAAAGATAAAAACATGTGCAAACATGGAAAAACGGTTCTCACATATAAATATCATATTAGTAAGAATCCAATTCCCAATCCCATGAAATAAAAAAACCAAGATCCAATATCCTCCACATCTTGGACATGAGCTACTTGAATAGGATATTAGATAGTTACGATTAGTTCTCTCTAGGCCTAATGTTATAGTAATACATCCTCTAGTTTACATCACTAGCCCCTTGGATAAAATCCTAGAAATTAACTACATCAAAAAAACACTTTTAAATGGTTAAAACTAGATAATTTTACATATTGATTACACATAAGGACTATTCGGTTTGAGCATGAGTTCCATTATTTAGATGTGTATACTCCACAATGATTAAATCGATATCATTTGATATATATTAGCATTATCCCCATAAGGTCATTTGTGTGATATGGGGTCAACACACTCACCACAAATATATTGTGTGATATGGGCTCAACATTTTCACCATAGGGAAAGGAGAAGACCAACTCCATAGAAAGAAAGGCCCATCAAAGAGTATACCGAAGAAGTGGGACTATCATCCAGCCTAAATCTCTCCAAGGATATTGTCTCCATGACAAAGGAGGCCCACAAAGGAGAAGACCGACCCCATAACTAGTTTAATCACAATACTAATATTTTATTTTATTCAATGTACATTAAAAACTTGTATTGTTTCCTATATTCAATTATGTAGGCATATCCATGTCTATTGAGGAAAAATAAAATTCAGAATTGTTCCACATGAATCCATCAAGAGGTATGAGTGTATATTTTTTCCTTGCTAATTATCCCCTGGTATGTCTTTCCAAATTTCCCTATCCCTCTCATCCTCTCTAGTTTCACCCTGGAATTTTCCTTTGAGACAGCCCTTGGGCTATCCAATAACTCGAGTATTTTTCTTCTATAGAAACAACCTTTACCCTTCCCTCAAGATGTTGTAGAATCCTCATTCTACCCCCTTCCTTCCCTTCACCACTAAATCCTTGAAAACCTTCCCTAATGTTTTTAATTCCATCATGAATGTTAATACATGATTGATAATTTGATAGTACTATTGTTCATACTTCGTTCTAAATGGTTAATAATGCTTGCAACTAAAGTCTAGAACTAGTGATTGCATGATAATTCTAAGGGACTTAAATTATATTTGTTTCGTGACATTGGATTGTTAGATTTATGATCCTCCATGTTTCTATAGAATTGTGTAGGTTTTATGAGACTTGGTCGTTTCCTTATCATTGAACAACTGAAAGAATGTATTGTTAATTGCACTTATATATTTCACCTATGCACATAATACACTCTCAAATTTGACTGGCATTACCATTGCTGCATGCAATGAAGTTGTGTGATAATGCTGAAATAAAATGAACATCTCATAATATACTCATTTCATTAATTCCCCAAAATAGCAGGTACCTTAAATCTCACACATGTTTCAACTGCATGCTTCTTGCTTCAGTAAGTATTGTATAGAAAAATCAATGCTCTTTTTTACTTTGAAATTAAAGTCTTAGTCTTAGTTGAAAATATATTTGTAAGAAAAGTTGTCACTTAGTATTGTTATTATATTATAATGTTATTATGGATATTTGTTAATATACTAGGATGATGAAGTGTGATGACCTCCTATTATGTATGGTTAAGTTAGGTTGTCTCTCAAGGGACTGGACACCCCTTGATGATATCACAAACACTTAACCTTCAGGAGTAGTAGGAGGACCCAAGGATCACTTCATCCAGTTAGGACCTTCCTATATTGTGATGATGAAAACATATATTGTATGGAACATGTGGATTATATGCCTTGAGAAAGAACACCTTGTTGATTACCTTTGTCCTTGTATTCCTCATTATTACTATATCCTTTAAGATATTTCCATCTATGATATCTTTATGTTTGGATTCTATGTTATGGATTCTTGGGTGCTAGGGCTTCATTACAATGTAATTCTTGAGACCTTTATGAACACTGGGTTTTGGATTAAACACTAAAGTGAACTCTAATGTTGATATGTGTGCCCTAAAGTTGAGTCGTGAGGCTTAGCTGTGGGATAGACTATTGATTAAACTTGGAATGTGGAATAAAATTGGATTGTTGGGATATCCTGAATTGTGGGATAAATCGTGGCTAGGTTGTGACACAAACGTGGGATAGAACCATGAACTTCTTTGTGGGTCATGGACTGTTCTTCTAACTTTTTTGAGCCCGGGTTGGAACCATGAACTGCTTTTTGGGATGTTAATGTAAAGTGGATTGTGTAACGTTGTTATTTTCATATACATTGTTATTATTTAGTTTCACCAATTATAATATTGTTATTGTACATGGCAGTTTTCCACATGAATCCATGCAAACAGATGAGTGTATCTATTTTCCATGTTAATGAGTTGTTCCAGTTTTAATTGTTGGAGAAAAATATGTTGGAAACACAAATAATGAACAACTTGCATAGATAAAATAAATCCAAGATAACACTAATATAACAAATCAAATCAATGTAACTAACCCTAAGAAATATATTCTAAAGGAAATAAAAAGGTTTGAAGCGAAGGGAACTAACCCTAGCTCTACCCTAATTGTCCCACAGTATTCCTTTCCAGCTTTCATTATCCCTCTCATTCTCCCTAATTTCACCCTTGAAGTTTCCTTTGAGGTAGCCCTTGGGTTGTCTAGTAACTCAGGTTTGATGCTGCTATAGTAGCAGCCTTTACCCTTCCCCCAAACTATTGTATCAGTCTTCTTCTAACCCCTCGGTCACCCTACAAGCTGCTAGTAGCCTCACCCTTCCTTCCCTTGAACACCACATCGTTGGGACTCTTCCCTAAGGTTGTTACATCCTAATGATGATCGTCCACATTTTTATGACATTGTGTTAGGTTTTATGATACTTGGTCGTTTCTTATCATTGAACAACTCAAAGAATTCATTGTTAATTGCACTTATATATTTCACCTATGCACATAGTACACTCTCTAATTTGACTCCAATAAAGAAAGAGTCATTAACATGATGGAAAGATAACATATTTTGGTGTCTAAGTGCAACCCTCTTCCTGGAATATTTTTTTATATCCTTTTGAGATCTTTCCTTACCTCAAACACACACTCTCTCTCTCTAGGTATGATGTTGTTCTGTGGTGACTTGTTTTTTGAAAGACAAGGTCTTATCCTAAATGTGTGTGAGTATCAAGAAGGTCCAAACCAATATTTTTTGATACTAAGTTCTGGTTATTTTACTGGTCTTGAATTTTCTTTTGTAATATTGTTATTGTGCATCTAAAGAGAAAATTTAGCACAAGGATCATGGAAGAACAGTAAAGTTGAAAGAGATGAAAATTATGTTTCAATGATCTTACTACTTCGCATCTAGCATGATGTTGTAAACTTTACTCATGAGTTGTTATTGTTGTACTATTATGTATTTGAATCACGTCATCTACTTTGGATCTTCTCTTTCATTCCTTTGTACAAAAAAGTTGAACTCCACACCATCGCAAATATTGAGGAAGCTATGCATAAGTCTAGTGACTAGGGTGTGATTTTTTTGTTATGTTCGCTAGTGTTTAGTGTTTCAAGGTGCACACGTTTCCTTTTATCTTTATATGTTTTTATGGATAGTATTGAATGCATTTGTTATGTGGTAAGTCATGCCTCCATGGTCTCCAAGGTTGACGGTTCCGAGCTTTGCACTATCCTTTTACGACACTTTTAATGTTTACGACACTTTTAATGAGGGAGTAAACTTGCACACAATCAATGAATCCAACATGTTCCAATGATGTATTAGATAATAATAATCACCATTGATATTGTAAGAAGGTTGACCATTATTTTTATAAATTGTAACTATGGAATCAATACAATATATAATAACCTTACCCATAGCTATATTTGTCCTTGGAAGTGGGAATTATTATGAGGGAATCTAATATTTTTTACCAAAAATTTATGATATCATCCCATATCTTTGTGTGTTAATGGGTATTGCTTCAATAAATTATTTCTTATGCATTCTCACCTACATTTCCCAACCAGAGTGAGAGATGCAAGTCCTTAAACACCAATTCCAATAGATTTTCCATAACTCCACTTGTGGCAGAGATGTTTAGTGTTTGAATCCTCCAAATAAAGTCATGTTTTTGAACATTTTCTGTGAAGTAGGCTTACAAACATGGATTGAGACCATGGACAATGCTTCAATACATTGGTTGAAGTTACAGTTCCATGGATTCATGAAGAACCCCACACCTCTCATGAACCATTGACCCTGCATACCTCCCATAAACTGTGCACTTTGCATTAACATTTTCCGTCAAACCTCAAATGATGAAATGGAGACCTAAAGGCATTGAATTTACCATTCACCTAGATGTCCAATTCTCATCCTTGTATAATTATTTTTTATTTCCCCTTAATTTGTTTTGTTGTGAATTGTGGGCTCTGTTCAGTTTGCATGGATTCCATTCAGCTTTGTTTGGTTTTTTATTTTATACTCCAGACTTTGGGATTTGTTATTCCCTATTTGGAATTTAGGCTATTGGAAGAATACTTACCCTCAAACTTCATATCTAACCTTGCACAAAGCTTCAACATTTTCCTCCTTTGGATGCTGAAACTCACCAATTAATTTCTTGATGAATTCATGCATAATTATTTTAGTTAGCATAATTTCTTTATAGAGTTCACCAATAAACCTTATATTTCCTACCATTCGTCATCATGTTGCAACCTTCTTCTCCCATCTTTCTTCTACTGAAAGCTTTTCTTCACCATGCTCTTTGGCTTTCTAATCTTTCACCTATTCTCTTCCATCTCTTTCAAATTATTCCTGACATTTCTTCAAAAGAACTTGCTTGAAAACAACCTTCTCATTATCTTCATAATATTTTTGCAATCCAGAAGCAAGATGCACACCAAATATTCCATACATTTCACAAAAAGTTGTCTCCATCAAGGTTTTGTCAAATATTTAAGATATTATAGAATGAAGACATGGTCGAGAGTCATTGGTAACTTCTTTAACCTATTGAAAGAGTTTGTCAAAGTTTTGTGGGGTTGATTTATTAAGGATAGATTTAATTTATCTTTCTTTCAGCCGATCTGGAGCAACCAAATCTGGTTGTCCGTTAGTTAAATCCTGATATCATTGTAATAATGAATATGAATAGTAAATAATATATTGGATGATGGATAAAATGTACAATGGAGGCTCGCCTCTATAGGCTTTGAGCATGAAGGGTCACACCCTTTCACATAATTAACTAATCTATTTAATAATTTATTTTATATTCGTTACATTGCCACTCCCTTTAAGGAAGCTTTGTCCTCAAAGCTTAAGTATTTTCCTAGTGTCGTTCTTCATTTTTACTCGGTGTTGGTATTAGAATCGAATGAGGTCTCTTGTGCAGAGACTTGCGCTTCCTTTCCATTGACGATTTTACACTATATTGTCTCATTGTTCCTACATTTATGACCAGGGGTCCAATCATCACCGCATCGATGACATATGTTTTTCTTCTTTCTCTTTTTATTATCAGAGTAACCATTAGATGAATTTAATCTATTTTCCATTTCACAAGTGTATGATTGAGGTTTGTGGCATTGATGTCCCGGAGACCAAGTATCTGCATAGTACCTACATTGTGTCTCTTTTTCTTGTCGATAATAGTTATCGCCTTTTGTTTTTATTCCTTCCAATTTGTGTTCTGTGACTTTTTCTTTACGTCTTGCTACTTCTACGTTAGGTATGTCATGTACCTTTAACTCTTTTTGGAGGTGTGGTTTAAGACCTCCTAACTAGGCTTCGAGACTTTGCTTGTCAGACAACCCAAATACTTGTGTTGATAAGGATTCCCATTGATGAGTGAATTCCTCAACGTTTTTGACTTGCTGTAGTCTGGTAAGTTTACTGAAAAATTCACCTTCTTTGATTCCTTGAAACCTATTAAAAAATTAATTTTTGAACAAGTTCCAGGTGTAGGTAAAATTATCTCTCTTCCACCATAAGTACCAATTATAGGCGTACCTTTCCATATGCATTGACACATATTTCACCTTCTGCTTGTCGGATTGAATGTTGTAAATGTTGAAGTATTCTTATGCTTTGTTTAGCCAAGCAACGCATTGGTCTTCACTCCCATTGTATTTCAACAACTCTATTTTTGCCTTAGGTGGGTGCACTTTGTAAGGGCGACGTTGATTTCCTTTTGCCTTATGGTTTGATGGTGGCTTGGAACTACTGGATGATGAAAGTGACATATCTGAATTGCTTCGTTGTTGGCAGTGATTTTTAGTTTTTCTTTTCTCTACTATCTTACTTACAGTGTCTATTTTGTTGTTTAATTGTGCTACATATCTGGCAGTACTTGTGTTTCTATCTCTTGCTTAAACATCGCATTGTTAATCTTTATTTGTTTTTGCAATTAGTCTTGATTCTTTGTGAGTGTTTCCTCGGTGGCAACATGAAATGAGGCATCCAGCATGTTTGGACTGCTGACATGGCCTGGAGTAGGTATGAACCTTTGTAACATCTCGATTAATGTATTATGGTTCTACGTCATGGTGCTCATGTTCTGTGTTATGGTGTTTATGTTTTGCGTCACGGTACTCATTTTGTCATGCAAGTCTTTTTGTTTTTCATTCAGGATGTCAAGTTTGTTGTCGAGCCTCCTTTCTAGTACCAACACAAGATCGTTTTTGAGTAATGTATTGTTATTTTGCATCTTTTCCTTCAAACCTTCTTGGTTAGCAACAAGGGACTTAATGTCCTTCTCCATTTTTTCGATATTCTCTTTCAGTTCCTCCATGGTCTTGGACCTTGTATGCAGTTGTATGCGGAGGTGTGTATTTCCATGCTATTTTGGATAATAATATATTAATTAATTAATTAATTAATTAATTGCTATTATTATTATTATATATTTTTTTTATAAACTATATTATATTTTGTATATAGTTTTTTTTTAAACAGGTTTAGAAGAATAATAATTAATTATATATTAATTATTATATAATGAACCCTTTATATTATTTTAAATATAATAAAACAAAATTAGATATTATAATAATTTTATATTATAATATTTTGAAATATTATATTATAATATTTAAATTTTTTGTTTTTGATTGTTTTTTGGTTTTTGCAGGACGTGGAGGTGGAGGCGACTGTAAGCTGCGCAACGGGAGAGGTGGAGTGTACCGACGTGGTTGTGGTGGAAGGGAAGGGAACATGGCGTATGGGATGGAGCCGAATGGAAGGATCCTTCAAGGGTTGGCAACGAGGAGGAGCGTGCAGCAGGTAGGCAGGTCGATGAGGGAGGTTTCAGAGGTGGAAGGGCAGAGTTTTGAGGCAAGCGGTGAGGGAAGGGAAGGATGGTGGAATGCAGTGAGGGGATGATGGGAAATGGAGGCATGTGAGAGTTGAAGCAGAGCCCGGGAAGCTAGACATTGAGAAGAATGTAGAGGTAGTGTGAAAAGGATGTGTGGGTGGTGGATGGAAGGAGGGTCATGATGGGTATGACGGGGAATGGTTGCGTGGAGGAGGGCAGGTAGAAAAAACGTGGAGGGAGCACGTTGGGATGCAGGTGAGGAGTGGACGAAAGGGACATGATGGAGAAAGAACTAGAGGCTGGGGTGGAAGTCAGAGATGGAGAAGCCTGTGGTGAGTGTAGTGGTGGAGCAGATGGGGCAGCAGAGGACGCTGTGAGAGGTGGTGAGATGCATGGATGGAAGACGTTGGTGTTTTTTTTGTTGGATTTATTTTATTTTATTTTTATTTTTTTTGGTAGCAGTCCGGATGAAGTGATAGGTGGTGACATGGAGGAGTAAGCAACGAAAATAAAATGAGGAAAAGAAATGAAGAGTTGATTCCAAGCTAAGTGTTGGAGGAGCTGAATTCGAGCTCACGAGCTCTAATACCAAATGGAGCAACCAAATCCGGTTGTCCGTTAGTCATATCCGACTATCATTGTAATAATGAATATGAATAGTAAATAATATATTGGATGATGGATAAAATGTACAATGGAGGCTCACCTTTATAGGATTTGAGTGTGAAGGGTCACACCCTTTCACATAATTAACTAATCTATTTAATAATTTATTTTATATTCGTTACACGATCCTCATCAGGAACCTTCCCAATTCATATTGATTCTCTAATTTATGAATGGTGGGAAAAGAAGGTTGTGGAGGAGGAATCAAACCCTTCTGGAGACCAAAAGCATGCTGCAATCCATCAGCATCAGAAATTTTCCTCACTGGTGTTTGGACATAAGGCCCTACATGGAGGGTCTCAGTCATATTTTTTGGTGCTTTATGGGAAACCCTTCCAAAACTAGTATTATAACCTTGGCCAAGTCGAAACCGAGAAGAGGAAAAACTAGGTGCCACATCCACTCGAATATTACATCCAACAATAGGAGCATGCTTTGGCTTGGCCCATATTTCATCATATAAACTGGCCATATTACTCCCATGATATTCAAGTCCATAAATTTCACTTGGATTCCTGTCAATTCCTCTTACAGTGCTTCAATAAGTTATTCTATGCTAATAATGAAGGTGAAGCTGAGACATCTTTTACTGCTCCATCAGAAAGTGGATCACATGCATCTCCATCGACTCAAAATAGGGAAACAAATACAGTAGGAGAGTATGTACGTCCACCATTAACTATGAAGAGGGAAGCGTTTTATGATGATGCTTTCCAATATAGGTGGGTTACAACTTCCTTGTCTAGTTCAGCTATTTTGCAGGGGATTTTTCTGTTTTTTGTGAATTTTGATAACCGTAATGGGTGATAGAAAATTTAAATACCATGTAAGCATGTTTTTGTGGAATAACAAATGTTTTAGCTTATGCTACACTTTATTCCTAAATCCGGGGATGACATCAATGCTTCATTGGGCGGTCATATTCTTCATTTTTGAAGGTAGGAGTTCCACTAAATCAACCTAATTCTTCTCATTGAAGGCAATATTTTACTAAATACACACATTAGAGGAATTTTGACATCTAAAATGGGCCTCCTAAGGAAAATAATAAAATAATAGTTAAAATAATAAAATAATATTTATTAATTTTGGAGGAAAAAAGAAAAAAAGTACATTTTGTGTTCGTATTTTGGACATATCTCCATGTGATTTTACTCAAATTTCGATTGGGAGAGCTCTTTGGATGCATAATTTGATTCCGCATCCAACGTGTACCCATATTGCATACTTTTGATGGACCCCGCTACCTCAAAAACAAGAAATACCTGAAAAAGTGTGATGATGATGTCATCATCACATGTTTTCAGGTATTTATTGTTTTTGGGGTATCAATATGGGTAATCGTTGAATGTGGAATCAAGTTCCACATCTAATGAGCTCCCCCGATTGAAATTTGAGTAAAAACACAGGGAGATATGTCGAAAATACGAACAAAAAAAGTAGTTTTTTTTATGACAAATATGTCAATTCAACCATTATGGTTGATTCATTTTATTGGAATTCTATTGGTTCTTGAATTCCAACTCACAAGAACCTATTGTTGGCGCGTTTTCTTATAAGGCCCATTTTAGACCCCAAATTTCCTCTAATGTATGCAATTCAATTTCCATCAGCTTTCATTGAAGGCATGGTAGGATTCGCCTTGATAGGGGGAGAATTACAACAAATGTACCCTTCTTGTTGGAGATTTATATTAGCTTCTAATTAAAAGATTCTTTTCTATTTGTTTCAAATTTGAAATTAATCATCATCTTCTTCATCTAATTCCTTTTCTAAATTCCAAGCAAAATTGTTACTTTCATTGTTCCTTGTTTTATGCGTCAGTTGCTTGGACTCTACAGTCCCAATTCCTAGGGTCTAGATTCCCACAATAAAACACATTCTTACCTTTTTAATGCTACCATTAGCTTTGTGTTTTCCTGATTTTATTTTACCTTTATCAGAGAAAATATGTTCTCCATTTTCATCACTAATTTCATCTGTTGTGAACCATGGGATTGATGATGGTTCCCACAGACTAATGAAATATTACTTTCTTTGAATATGAAGTAGAAAGAAAGTAAATAGTCTGTTTAATAAAACTACCTTGGTATTTTCTTCTACTTTTATAACTTCTTCCTATTGTTGTATGAATGACTTTAATGCATTAACATTTTGAGTTGTAGCTTATCCTTTAATCATTATAAATCCAAATACCATTTCTTGAAAAGAAACTTTACATTGGGAGATTTTGATCCAAATAATTTATTTAACTGTTCCTAGATTTCCTTTGAGCCTTTAGATAGTTCTAGATGGTGAAATTTGACTTTGAGTATCTGTAATTACTAGACCAAAATTTGATTTTGCCCTACCATCTTTTTAACTTCCATTCTACTTATTATTTTTAAACAAGATCATGTATAATTTTGTATTATAAAGAGCTGCAGCTGGTTTGGTCATCAATGTAATACAAACTGATTGGTGTATCTAAGCTCAGAAACCAAAAAATATGTCAAGGAAAATGTGTCCATAAATAGATAGATATCCTTTGCAAAGGATGTCATAGGACTGCTACAACTATAGGCTTGAAATAAAACATATAGAATAAGAGTAGTATTACATAACATAATAGTAGAGTTTTAAAAAAAAAATCTTGTTGTTTGTTTCTTCCAACCTTGCATTCAAGTGCTGAGGTCCTTGATGTTCTAGGTACATGGCTTCAAACTGTTGATTTACAATTTCCTCCTATTTTAACTCCCTAGGTGTAGAGCCCAAAGAATTTATTAGATTAGAGGTAGCTAATTGAGAACCCTTGTTGACATTGCATACCATATTCCATAACATAAAACACTCTATTTCTATTACTTGAGTTTGTTTTTGTTTTTGGCTGTATTATTCAATCTATTATCACCATGTTTAGATAGATGCATTTGTGTGCATAGATGTGAATTGTAGTTTTCACTAAGAAAATTGAAGTTATGTTGTCACCGATGTGGTCCTCATGTCGATGCATGCTCCTTTTAATGTCATTAATGTCCCTTTGACATTTCCCATGGAACCCAGGACAATCCATAACCAATCCAAAATCCAGAGACTGAAGTGGGACTACCACAATCCAAATCCCCAAAATATTCTGAAATTGTTGGGACTTAACTGACCAACAAAGACAAGAAAGGAACTAACCAAACCAACAAAAACAAAGAACAGGTTGTTAGTAACCAAATTTAACACAAATCCGAGTAACTATAAATTGAACCAGATTTGTCAATAACAAAAGTCACATGATGTGGTAGGGTCTTCAAATTGTATGCCATTCATGTGAATGGTGCTTTAGAGTATTTATGTGAATGGAGTAATATATGGATGTTTATAGACAATAGCTACCGCTTACAGGCTAAAATGTTTATGCTCCATTTTTTTCTGTAAGTTTGTCACAAAGTTGAAATGGCACCTATATCTCACACAGTAAATACAGAGAGAATAGGATGGATTTTTATAGCTACATACTAAAAAAATAAATGGACTATAGCAATGAGTTAGCATACAAAATAAAATTACTCATTATGTAGGTAAACTTGAAGTGAAGAAAAGCTAGGAGAAAATCTATCTTAGAAATATATTTTGAATCTCAATTGGAACTCCAATGAATTTATAATTTTCTCAACATTCACAAGAATGCCACAAAGGATCAACTGGAATCCAAATCTCTCTCGAACGATGACTGTAAGAACATGATCCAATGACATAAACTCAATTATCAATATTTTCTATTATCTATTATTGCATGTGTTATTTTGTAGCTCGGTCAAAATCAAATTTAATCATGAGAAAAGGGGCATATAACTGTCTTTCAGTTTTAATTGGGTGTAGGACAAGTGGTTGAGAGGAAAGTTGTTGTACTCACCACCTAAGTTCAAATCACACTTTGCAACATGGTTTCTCTCTTTGTACTTTGCAACGTGGTTTCTTTCTTTGTGAGCCAATAGTTGCTCTCTCTTTGAATGCTTCTAAAGATGGCTACTTTGCATTGACATACTTGACGAATTGTATAATTTATCTCTGGGGTCAACTGAGACATCTTTTCATGAATATATTGAAGGGTTTCTAGGTGTTTGCGGGGTTGTTTTGGGTTCTGTACATATAGAATCATTGGGTAATTGTGTGGTGATGTTTTCCTCTCATCAAATTAGGATCCACCAGATTATAGATACATATTTTTATCCTAGCGCCATAGCACGACCCTAGAGGACTAATAGTTGAGTATACAAGAAACATTACCAATAGGTCTGTAACTAACACCAGTACCATTACCCACTCCGTTTCAACTTCATCTAGTAGTCATTTTTATTTTTGTTGTGCAATGAAGTAGACATAATTTTCACTTCCAACTTCCATAATGACGGTTTGCAGCTCATATGCATTGAATACACTCTTCTTCTTTATATTAGAGAGAATGCTAATACAAAATAAAGTGATTTTAAACCCTCCTACTTGAAGTTTTCACTGTAAATTCTGAAATTCACTAAACTTTTAATTCCTAAATCCAATCAAAATGATTCACCACTTTGTAGAAATACTTTCTAGCTTGGTGATGGCATCGAAAAATCCCCATAGTATTATTCTATTGCAGCCATTTTCATTCTCTTGTTGTTTTTTGCTGCAATAGATGGTCTATCCAGAACTGTGACTCTACTCAAAACCTGAAGGTGGATCATAATTAAATCTCAACTCCCTCACTGCATTCCAGGTACATTAGATAATCTATGTTTACTAGTAGTGGGGATTCCTCCTAGTGTTCAAGCCTCACATGAAATCACTTTTATACAAAGAAATTCTGTTTGCTTTCCAATCAAGCAAAATCCTCTCTGATCCAATTAAAACTTATACTTGCTATAGAAAGATAAAAAAAATTGTATTTTGATAAAGTAGATTGTAAATCATAACAATAAGGTTAAATTAGTAACTATATTGAAATGGACAATTCACTTAACTAGTTTAGATTGAAGCATCATTGCACTCTCATCACATATCTATTGCACAAAGAGGTTAATTGGATGGTCAGCAAATTGAGCAACATTTGCAACATTTGCAAGCAACTATCATCCTACCAATCATGACATATGATAGAGAAATCAAAACATTTGTCTGAAACTTTACTTGTAAAGATTACCAAGGAGAATAGACGGAGCACCTATGATACTAGCGAAGGAAAATAAATGGGGACATGATATTGCATCACTTCATCATTCCTTGGTAGAGAGCATCATGGGTACATCTTCCAAGGATAATCGTGCCTTTTTTCTACTTCCTTTGAGGGACAAATCCAACTGTTTTTCTTTGCTGATATGAAGTGTAATACACTTATTTCAAAGTGTACCTATGCTAAAATATGATGTGATGAGGTAGCTTACTCCCTAATTGTGCATATGACTACTTTTTGGTGTCTAATTCAGATTACATGAAAGGTACCTCAATTATAATAGAAGGGAATTGGCAAGGTACAAGATGTATCTAGAGATCTAGCATAGAATGGTGACCTAGATGATGACCTAGATATAGCGAGGGAATTCTTTCAATATCATTTTTTTAATTTAATAGCTCCATCGCTCTAGCAACGATTGTTTATGGAACTCTTGAATGGGCTTGCAATAATAGAAACATAATTTTTGTTGCTAGTATAGTAAGTCATTCGAAAAGTTAAAGGCGTTCTCGTCACTACAACGATGGAAAATGATCGCTACAACGACATCGTTTGATTGTAGTGACTACATTAATTTGCATGTGGTGTGTATCTACAACGATGAAACCTAGTCACTATAGTGATGACGCCCCATTGCTATAGAGAAGGAACCCCATCACTACAGCTACACCGTTTGATTTTTTAAAAAACTTACGTTTCATGTCTTTTGTGTCACTATAGAGATGAACTGTGGAAAGTGCTTCTAGAGAGATGAAAGTCTTTCCATGACAAAAAATGGGTCATGTCCGTCGCTTTAGCAATGCATAAGTGTTGCAATTGAAACGATTTTCCATGGGAAAAATGTGCACATGTACTAGTGATACAATAAATATCATGTCAAACTAGTTCCATGCAAGGAATATTGAATCACTTCATGGGGAATTATCCTATGATGCACAACATAGTGAATTTCCTTCTTGGATATTTGTTGTGCACATTAGTTTCCTCAATCCTGCATAATGAATGTGCAATGCCTTTCTTTTTTAACATTAAATCATGCTTGTTTGACTTCAAGGTGAACTTGCCTCTTAATTGCATGTAGGATCACCTAGTTAACATGCTAACTTAAGTGTATTCATGCAATAGGTGAAACTTAAGTGTCATATTTTAACTTAACTAAAGTGATGTGTTTTAGTTTACCTAAAGTGTCATCATGTAAAACACTTTAGTTAGCTACATCATTTTACTAACACTTTAGTTAACTAATCTTAACTAAAATCATGCTAATTGATTTTGCAATAGTGATCACTAATCTTTTCTTAATTAACTGATGCATACATTAATACTTTATCTAATGCTTTAACTGAAGCATACAGTGAAGCTTTAACTAAGGCATATATTGATATTTAAATGAATCTTTTAGTCAATTTGAGTTCACTTTAATTACCTGAAGTGTCTTCATGAGAAATTTTGAATTCTTTTTTTCTCTATGCATTTAGATTTATCTCTTGTCTTTTGTTTCATGGTCAATATGTGCTAACTTTAATTATCTATCATATCAGATTATACTAAGATGATTTGTCAGATGTTTTGATCATATTATATTACTCTGGGACAAATGATCATATGCTAAATTAATTCACCCTAGAGTTGGCCAATATTTAAAGGATACTTAGTAGCAATCGATGACCATGGTTACTAATATATCACACAACATTAAATGCTTCAACTTGCAAATTATTATATCTAGATAGGAGGTTCACCCCATGGGTACCTACTACAATTGGACACATCTTTTATTACAATAATTTACAACATTATCACTTTTATAAATATAAGCATTCACCCATATATGAGAGGATTAAACTTTATATGTAAGAATTAGTCATTCTTGAGTCCAACTCAAGAATCTACTCGAAGTACATAAGTCCAACTCAGGATTCCCAGCTATATCAACACATGAGGCCCAGTCCTTGCTACACAGGGTTGACTTGGAGAATAACTAGTGATGTTGTACATTTAACACTCCCTCTCAGTGAGGGAGGAATTCTCTGCCATACCAAGCTTGTCTCAGAAGTAGCTGAATTTCGTCACTAATAGAGGCTTTGTTAACACATATGTAATATGCTTATCAACAAAATGTACTGAAGATTTACTACACCTTTATGGACCATGTCTTCGATGAAGTGATAATTCATTTCAATGTGTTTCAACTTTTCATGAAACATAGGGTTTTCGGAAATCTTGATGCAACTTTGATTGTCATAGTGAATGAATATAGACTCAATATTTTGACCCAGCAAGTAGATTCCTAAGACACAGTGATTCTCGATAGGTAGTACTAGAAAATCAATATACTTTTCTTATGTAGTATTAGCTGAAAATGTACCTCAAAGGTACCTAAGGATATGCTTAGTAATAAGCATAAAATATAGCAGGTCTATTATGTATTAAATACATTGAGAAGCCAATAATCTACCTTTTCATGGTAGCATTTGCTGGATTCGATCCAGACTACGACTCATGTAGTTTCCTTAAACTAGAAACCATGGATTTGTAATCCAGCATACCAAACCTTCATAATACATCAAATGTGTAATTTTCTTGCAAAAATTAAATCTCACCATTCCTTTGGCAATCTTCATCATTTTTTTTTATTTGTTGAATTTTAGAGTCTTTCATGGTCTAGAGAAGTTATCTATGATCTTTACAGTCCCTATTATGTTCTCCAAAACATGACCACTTTTGAATTGGTTTAATTTTTCCTTTTCTAACTTACGGTACCTCACCAACCAAATATATGGATATATGACCTCTCCAATAGGTTTGAATTATCCCCAGAAGTACTGACAATAGATCACTTGAGTGTTTGGTAGTCACTGATAGTCTCAGAGAGCTTAACTATTATCTGATAGTTATATGATGTCTTGACTATGTATTTGCTCATGTGGGTGCACTCCATAATATATATTGCAACCCCTAGCTATCTGATTCATGTATCATGGATTCTCTAAGCTATGTCAAAATTAGTGGCTTGTCAGCTGCATGGATTAGCTAATCCATGTACATCTACATAGTTAATATAAGACATATATTACTAAATGGCTTAAACGGTGTTAGAGTCATGTACCACTGCATGGATTACTGATGGGGAGAATTACTGAGTCATGTCACACATTAATTAATGGTGGGGATTTTATCTATCTCTTGATTCCTATGGAGAAACATTAATACTCCCTCTCAACTAGAGGAGTTATTATGTACTACACCAAGCTTGTCCTAGAATTAATCAACTTTACTTTGGACATAGGCTTGGTAAGTATATCGAGAATTTTCTCATCTATGGATATGTAATGGAGTTACAGTGCTGCTTTCTACACCATGTCATTGATATAACCTATATGAGACATACCTAAGTCCATATCCAATCGTACCATAAATTTACCTCAAAACATGCTTTGTTGGACATGTCTATGCAATGATTACAAAGCGTATATCCATCTTGGTGTTAACTAGGTACATATCAACTATTTGTGAGATCCTCCAGATATGAAGAAGATCAACTTCAAATTCATCATCATATGTGTGTCCATGGACTTATGTTCCATCATCTGAAATATTTTTAAGATCATTACTTTGAATTTTCCAAGTATGAGGAAAATATTATATGGTTTCTTCCACACCTCTAATCCCAAGAACCATACCAATATTCTTGAATACCATGATCTGATTCCTTATATGTGTGAGCACCATAAAGGCCTCCACTTAGTAGGAGGATCATCGATCAGTTTTACTTGTTCTTAAAGAGCTAGAAAATATGAGAACTCTTCTGGTTTTTCCCTCTCAAACATTTGCATGGGGGGAATTAGAATCTAGGTCCTCCATCATGGAAGTATCATGATATTCCATGTCTATATCATACTAAATCTATTTGGATCACTTGAATGAAACCTATTCCTGGAAGGTCACATCTCAACTGACTTTAATGTTCCTTTCACATAGCACATATATTTTGTAGGTTTTAGATGATTTTCTATAACCAACAAAGATTCCCTTCTTTTCAGATGACNTATACATATTGATGGAGGTTTCTTCCCATAGAAACATAGGAACTTTTCGATCTTCTCCCAGAAGTTTCCTGCTTTCTTTTAGGATATTCCATCAGAATGACTCCACATTCAATACATTTCATTATCTTCTTGTAGTTCAGGGAATATGGTTTTTACCTACAAGATAAATTTATTCTAATGATTATCAACATTGCACAATTATAAAATTCATTCATATGAATAATTTAATGCACTAGCAATGGTTCTCATAGTTTTGTACATATTTTAATCAATGTGTCAACACAATCACCATTTATATCTCATGGAATGTTATGCAACTATATATTCTTATTTTCTTAATCATAACACATACTTCATGAGTTTTATTATTTTCCAATAAATAAAAACTTATAACATATGCTCAAATGTTATACTATAACATAATTCCTAATTCTATGAATACATATCTGTAAATAATTGTAATAGAATACATTCAAAACCATTGATATTTGATTTATAATAGCATCAAAATACAAATACTTATCTTTTATTTTTTTGAGGGTTTAATTTCATGCCATACCCCATATAAAATATTTTCAAGGCTACTGAATATTGTAACTTCAAAGGATATTCTAAATGTATTTTACTGATGTAAACCAAGGAAGATGTTATTATTCCTCTGTTGGGGTGTCACTGTTGTAATTTTTCATCATAGAGTCATGAGGTAAATCCTCCATTATAATTTGGGTCATTAGTATTGTAATGAATAATATAATTTTTTTTTGAGTCTTCCTGGGTGAAGTCGGCCTAGATAGTTTAGTGTAAAAGTGAGTTGGCTCAAAGTGTATAAGTAGAAGTATTGTGCTTCTTATTTGAACAAAAACACACTCACTTGTGTATCTCATAGGAGAGAGAGAGAGACATAAAATCAAGGAGGATAATACATGTTTTGGGGTTATATCTTATACATCTTATACGGAGGAAGTTTTGTTGGGTTTTCTTCCCCTTGAGGGTTTCCTAAGATAAATATTGTGTCTATCTTGTGATTTTTTATCAATGATTTTGCATATGCTACTGCTGTGAATTTGAAATCAACACTAATGATATCTATTCTAGCATATGTAATATTAACATGGTATAAGAGATAGCTTAAATATGACATCTTTCACAAGGTTAAACTCCCTCTCCTCCCTCTTCGAAAGAAATTAAGGTTTCTGCAAAATTTGGAGTTTGGAAGATCTTCTTGCATAGAAAGTTGTGTCTCCCTATAATGCACCTATTGAGAAAAGGATCAAATTTTCTAGGTGGTTGAATCTCTAGTAAATTTAAACCCTAGTTTGGCCTTGAACTAGAAAACTGCATAAAACTAGAACCATAAATTTTGCAGAGCTACTAACTCGCAAGTAGGATTTGAAGGGTGAATATTTGGGATATCCAAAAATTAGTTGGACCAACCAAATCTACTCAGTCAAGCACATCTCCTTGTAAGGTTAGCTTTTTCATTTTGAGAAATTTTAATTTTTAGTGACCTACTAGACAATATGGCCCCAAGCACTAACCTTAAGGACAAATTGGAAGGCATAGAAAATTTCCTAGCATGGAAGTACAAGATTGGCCTCATTATCATATAGAATGGTATTGAGAAGTACATCAAGGATGAAATTGTAGAACCAAATGAAGTTGAAACTAAGGATAAGCATGAACAAGACCTAGTCAAGGAAATGAGGATCATTGTTGATTCTATTAAAGATCACTTGATCCCTCAAGTGTCATCTAAGAATACACCAAAGCAGATGTTTGATGCACTTTCCATAATGTATGAGGGAAGGAACATCAATAGAAAGATGAATCTGAGAGCTCAACTGAAGTGCACCAAGATGAGAAAAGGAGAATCAATTCAAGAATCATTCACAAGGGTTTCCTAGTTTAGGGAAAAAATAAGTGCTATTGGATACACCCTTGATAAGGATGAACTAGTTATGACTGCTCTCAATGGTCTCACTAGACCTTGGGAATCATTCATACAGACTCTGTGTGTAAGAAAAGAAAGTATGAAGTCTGACATAGTATGGGAGTACTGTATTCAAGAAGAATTTGGAGTAGGAAAAAGAGAATCTCTACTCATAAAATATGATCAGAGCGCTCTATCCATCCATACTAAATAAAGGAAAAATCAAACTTTAAGAAGGGTAATTATAAACCTTCCAAGAATAAGTTTAAGAAGAAGAAGAAGGATTATTGAAAGTATCAATGCTACAACTTTCATAAGATAGGAAACCTAGCGAGAGAGTTTCCATCACCAAAGAATAAGAATAACAACAAGAGGCATCATGCTCATCTAGATGAATATGAGGATGAGAAAGAAATACCTCGAAAGAGACTAAAAAAAGAAGAAGATGTAGATGAATATGTACTATTATCTACACTCTTTGGGTATGTAACACTTGGAAAATATACATGGCTTATTGATAGTGGTGCGTTAAAGCATATGAAAGGGAAGAAGCAAAATTTGTCAAGAATTGAAGAAAATAACTCTCCCCAGAAGGTATCATTTCTATATGAATATCTATATCCCATCAAATGTATTTGTGAATCAATCTACAAGCTTGACTATGGGACTTCCATGAAGATGAAGGAATTATTGTAGGTACTAGGTTTGAAAAAGAACTTAATTCCCATCTCAGCTCTAGATAAGAAAGGATATAGAGTTTCTTTTATATATGGACAAGTACTTATGTGGTACAAAGGAAATACACTTGAAGATGCTATAGTCATTGGAGAAGAAGAAGGAGGATTGCATAAAATCAAAGGAAATCCATATACAACCCTTGTCCATGAGACTATTGACTCAAGTGAATTTTGGCATAGGAGGCTTGCTAACATAAACTACAAAGCACTACCCTATGTGAGCAAGGTGCTAACAAGGTTACAAGATCTGGATATTTATCATGAGGGAACTTGCAAAGGATGTGCAAAAGTAAATAACGTCAAGAATCCCTTTCTGAAAAGTGAAACAAAGACTAAAGGTACATTAGAACTAATTCATTCTGATGTATGTGGTCCTATTCCCTCCATATCCTTAACTGGGTATGAATATTATGTCACACTTATTGATGGCTATTCAATAAAGACTTGGATATACTTCTTGAAGAACAAGAGTGCAGTGTTCGAGAAATTCAAGGAATTCAAAGACTTGATAGAGAACCTTTCATAAAAGAGAATCAAGACACTTAATCTAATAATGGTGGAGAAAAAAATTCAAATTAAATTGAATATTTATGTAAGGAGGAAGGAATTAAGAGGGAAATAACCACTCCCTGTAATCTCCAACAGAGTGGTGTTACAGAAAGAAAGAATAGAACTATTATGGAAGTAGTGAAAACTATTATTCATGACCAAGACCTTCCCATTCACCTATGGGATGGAGCAACAAGAACACTCATATATGTGCATAACAAATTATCTCATAGTGCTCTTGAATTAAAGACTCCTAAAAAGATGTATACATGAAAGGAACCTGAAGTGATCCATCTCAAGATATTTGGACGTCCAGTATATGTGCATATTCTGAAAGAGAAGAGAACCAAGTTGGATCCTTCTGGAAAGAAGGGAATATTTATTGGATACTGTGAAGTCTCTCAAACCTTCAGGATATACATTTCATGATTCCATCATATCTATATTAGTAGGGATGTAACATTTGATGAAGGGATAACTCTTAAGAAATATAGAAAGTTTCAGCTTGAAGAAGTACATGAAGAGGATGTACCTAGAAGAATGGTAGATCCCGAACCCTACTAAAATAGTAGTATCTAAAGATCATGATATGCTATAGCATTAGGAACCCCGTGACTATGGATAGAGTCTCAAAATATAAAACCTACTTGGGTAATATAAATCATACAAGAAGCAGAGAGATATGGAGCTCCAGAAGGCTCCACAAGAACAAGAAAAAGATCAAAGACATATTCCAATTATGTAGCATTGATGTGTGACATTGTAGATAAAGAACCCACCATCTATGAGGAAGCTGCACACAAGAATGAATGGGATCAAGTAATGATGACAGAATACCAATCAATAATGAAGAATGATGTTTGGGATATAGTACCCAAACCGGAAAACAAAAGTGTGGTATCTTCGAAATGGATCTACAAGATAAAACATATTACTAACAGAATTATTGAAAAGTACAAGGATAGATTTGTGGCTAGAGGATTCTCTGAGAAAGAGGGGATTGATTATGAAGAGACATTTTCTCCAATAACAATGTACACTTCCATCAGAACCATCATGGCACTGGCTTCCATGATGATGTGGGACTTACACCATATGGACGTAAATATAACCTTCCTTAATGGTGTGACTGGGGAAGAGGTTTACATCAAAAAAATATATATTTGAATTCGAAGATAGAGTGACTCATGTATGCAAGTTGAAAAAGGATTTGTATGGACTGAGCAAGCTCCTAGAGCTTGGTATGGTAGAATATATAGATTCTTGACAAGTTTGGGATTTACCAAGAGTAAAGTTGATCCTAACCTTTATATGAATATTATGGATGATGAACCAATCATACTATTATTATATGTGGATGATATATTTCTGAGTGGAAATGAGAAACAAATCACATATTACAAGAAGAATCTAGCTGAATAATTCGAGATGAAGGATCTTGGATTGATGAATTATTTTCGAGGGATGGAAGTGTGGTAGAGCCCAAAAGGAATATTTATTAATCAGGGAAAGTATGGAGAAGAAATATTGAAAATACTTGATATGTTGGATTGTAAATCCATGGCCACATGCATGGACACCAACCTAAACCTGTTGTCTGATGAGACATCATAGTTAGTGTATATGACTTAGTACAAACATATTATTGGGTCATTAATGTATCTGATGAACACAAGGAAAAATATATGCTTTGATGTGAACACCTTGAGTCAGTATCTAGTTAAACATAGACGAGTTCACCTGATAGCTACAAAGAATGTGGTGAGGTACTTAAAAGGTAAAATAGATTTGGTACTTTACTATGGTAGAGATCATGACTACATATTATATTTATATATAGATTCAAATTGGGAAGGAAGTGCTATATCCAGAAAGAGAACCTGATGTGGATTTTATTTTCTAGGATCCACCATGATTTCATGGTTTAGTAACAAACATTCCAATGTTTCTCTCAGTACAACTGAAGTAGAGTACATTGCAGCTTGCTCTACTAATTGCAAAGCGATATGGATTCAAAAAATGATGTCAGGATTATTTGACATGGAGTTGGAGACCATAGTGATTTTTTGTGACAAACATAGTTGTATAAAGATTACAGAGAATCTGATGTTCCATGAAAATTTGAAGCACATAGAAATATGATATTTTTGTATCAGGGATATGGTACAAAAGGGAGCTGTAAAGCTCCAGTATGTGAGAATCGATGAGGAAGTTGCTGATGTGCTAACCAAGCCTCTATCTCGATCGAAGTTTTAATATTTATGTGACAATATTGGTGTAGTTTGAAAATAATTTCCTCGGAAGGAGGAAGATTCATGGTACTACAAATGATGAAGATATGGACCTTCTTCAAAAAGGAGGAACAAATCGAATATATGGACTCTCCTAGAAAAGGAAGAACAAGTCAAAGACATGAACCATCCTCGGACAAAGGGGGATTAGGTTGATAATATGGATCCTCCCAGGAAAGGGGGAGTGATGATGAGACTGACACCGATGATGAGATGACAGTGATGCTCCTTTATGAAAGAGGCCAAGTGCACCGGAATATGTTCACAAGGTCTGACATTCACTTGTGGACGACACTATCCTCTCTTAAGGATGGTAAGTATAACACTTTGTGCATGAGAGTGGTCATTAATAGCTAAGGATGGCCCTGCATATGTTACTCTCACATGGAGAGTACCCATATTCAGTTGTGGATACCATAGAATAACTCTTTCTCAGGAGTGGTCCTAACCTCAGTGGTAAGGATTCTCTACGATGAGTCCTCATAGATGACAGGGCCGACATTTTCTATGCGGTCAAGATTTGCTCAGCAGATATTACTCTTGTATGGAGAGTATTCCTACATTCATATGTAGATTCCTTAGAATAACACTCGCTTGGGAGTTGTCCTAATATTAGTGGTATGGATTCTCTATGATGAGTTTTCATGGACATCGTAGTATAAAAATCACTTGGGAGTGGTCCTAACCTTAGTGGTAAGGATGTTCTACGATTAGGGAAGACATTTTGTATGCGGTCAAGATCTGTTTTGTAGACAATACTCTCGCATAGAAGAGCATTCATACACGTAAGAGTAGATACCGTAGTATAACACTCACTGAGGATTGGTCCTAACCTCAGTCGTATGTATGGTATACGATGAGTCCTCACGGACAATAGGGAATGCATATAGGTGTGGTGGAGATGTACATCCAGTTGTATATGATTCAATTGGTTGATATTATGGACCAATGTGATGGAGGATTGCATCATCCTTGGACCTATCTCCTAAAGTGATAGGGATTGATCATCCCACAAAGAGATCATGTGTACTACAGGTAGCGTGGCGGAAAAGGATCAAGTAGATTGAAGTATGATGGAAAATGATCAAGTAGAACAAAGTGCTTCTGCAAAGGATTGAGAAGATCAAAGTGTTGCTACAAAGGATCAAAAGGATTGAAGTGTTGTTGCAAAGGATGGCAAGGATCGAAGTGCTGCTGCAAAGGATTGAAAGGATCAAAGTGCTACTGCAAAGGGTCGAGAAGATTGAAGTGTTGGTACAAAGGATTAAGAATACCGAAGTATTGCTACAAAGGATCAGAATACCAAAGTGCTACTACAAAGGATCGAAAGGTCAAAGATTTGTTGCAAAACGATCAAGTGATTGTGTGATGTAGAAGATGAATACATTAAAGAGTAACTGTTCCAGTTATTGATTGTGAAAAATTCCTATGATGTATAGATGTATTATGTTAATATTGCTGCATATAGTATCTCTATGTTCTCCTATAGTCTATGATGATGTTGTTAGTAGAATAACCTTGTCGTTAAGGGGGAGTGTTGAATTGTAACTTCAAAGTATATTCTAAATGTATTTTACTAATGTAACCCAAGGGAGATGTTATTATTCCTCCATTGAGGTGTCACTATTGTAATCGTTCATCATAGAGTCATGAGGTAAATCCTTCATTGTAAGTCAGGTCATTAGTACCCTAATGAATAATATAAAATATTGTTTTGATTCTTCCTATGTGAAGTCGGCCCAGATAGTTTAGTGGGGCCAACTTGTTTAGGATAAAAGTCAGTTGGATCAAAGTGTATAAAAGTAAGTGTTGTGCTTCTCATTTGAACATAGACACACTCACTTGTGTAGCGCATAGGAGAGAGAGAGAGAGACATAACAAAAAGGAGGAGAATACTTGTTTCAGGGTTATATCTTATACATCCTATACAGAGGAATTTTTGCTGGGTTTTATTCTCTTTGAGGGTTTCCCAGGATAAATATTGTGTCTATCTTGTGATTGTCTTTCTATCAGTGATTATGCATATGCTACTAATGTGAATTTGAAATGAACACTAATGTTTGCAGGGTTTTTGGACACATTAGTTGCATAGAATCGCAGATGTTGCACAGTTGCAAAAGACACTGCACAAGACGAGAATAGCACACAAGGTGAAAAATAGATTATTTTGTGTCACCTTTTTGTATGTTGGACCATATTTTGCAGATATTGGTCATGATTTTGTAGATTCACTTAAGAATTGGTTAAGAGTTAGTTAGAAGTGGACCTTGAATTTAAAGTCACAAGCCTATAAATCGAAGTAGAATTGCAACTGTTAGAAGAGGTTTTGGAGGAATAGAGATCAAGATACTTGAAGAACATTTGTTGAATTGTGAACTATTATGAATTTGTAGATAATTGCGTGGAAGTAATATGGAAAGATAGAAATTGATCTAAATTACTGTTCCTTTTTATCTTCTTTTTGTCTTACTGTTTCTACAAACCAATGATAAATTCTAAGTGAATTTGCGACATGGATCTATGATGCGATGTTTCTTGCATATGAATGGGGTTATCTTTCTAGATCTATTTGTGCCACAGTATGTTTATGTTAGTTATGATTGAACGATGCGATATGTTAAGAATAATGATGAATGGTCATGTTAATGATTAAGTATTCGGTTAGATCTGTTTGATAAAGCTATCAATGCACATAGTCCTCTTCTATTATATGGAAATGTGGTTTCAATAGCTCTCCCTCAAACATATCAGGTGAGACTTCATCTGATTCATGAGTGTTGCTAGGAAGGGTAAAACCTATCTGGGCCGGTGCTCAAGGAGATCGCGGTGAGATGAGTGTCGACAGAGTGGGAACCCATTTCGACTGGTTTTGTTGGTTGGGTTTGTTCCAACAAATGGTTCCATTATCAAGACCTTGTTGCGACTGAGAGAAGGATATGTGGCATCCAACAAGACCATAAATCCAAGATTGGTTTGATCAAAATCTATGAGAATTTTGTGAAATAGAAAATCAGAACCCTGGACTAATGATGGAAAGGTGGTTGTTGAGGTACATACATGACGGTCCACATGAGTACTTTTTCTCTGAATTCCCCATCATTACATATGAGTGTTTGGCGTGATTCACCTATCGCAAGAAAAATTTCCAAGGAGGAGACTGAAAATAAGGCATCGGGGGATGTTGAAGTCTAGATGGATAGTATCTTAGAAGGATATATCACAGAGTTCGCGGTTGACACTACCTAGTCCTATAGCGAAGCATAAAGGGAATTCTTTGATAGGAGAAGAGGTATATTCTTATTGTCCCTCCAATTGTCAATTAAGATCCTTGTTTGTGAAAAATACATACTGAAAAATGCACCTTGAGTACTAGAAATTTGGTGTGTGGAGGTTGTGGATATGACGACAGAAGAGGGGAGATGAATGGAAAGATAAGGGGTAGATGGGTGCAAGTTTTGATGATACTGTGAGGGAATCTGAGGAAGGAAGTGTTATTACGAGGGGAGGAGTAATGTTTTGACAAGAGAATATGTAGATATGCGAAGGTCCTATAGCGATCGAAATGAAATACTGAGAAGGAAGACTACACAGGATGAAACGACCCTATAGTAACGAAGAGGATGACTAGACTACACCTAGGATAGCAGTAAGATTAACCCCATATAGTAATGTGCCGACACCTCCATGCACTATTCCACATTCAGAAAGAAACATAAGTTCCATGTCGACTTTCCTGACATGCCAACAACATTCTAGTACTAGATCAATGTCTGTAGGAAGAAGGGCCAAGATGGCAGGTGACGACATGAAGTTACCCTTATTCCTTGGGAACGAGACTAATGATCCCCAACAGTATTGATTTTTATGTGAGGAAGTGTGGCCTGTCAGAGAAACTACTGATGATGAGGTCAAGAAGGGCCAATTGGCGATCACTCTTCAGGGTCATGCACTAGATTGGTTCACAAAATTTATGCAATTTCTTATGCAGAATCCCATGAAAACCATGGATGAAGTTAGGAAGTGACTAATTGAAAAATTTAGAAAACCAAAATATGAAGCACAGTATATTATAGAGTTAAAGGAGATTAAAAAATTTCCTAATGAAATTGTTTGGGACTTCGGACAAAGATTTAAGACGCTAACGGAAAGAGCCTGTTTCAAAATTAGTGATGGTCATTATAAATAATGGTTCATCACAGTGCTGGTATCTCATATCCGACAACTGCTAATGCAGTAGAAGATCATGAAACAGAGCGAGGCTCTGAAGATCGCAATGAATTTAGAAGCTTCACATATTGGAGAAAGTGCAACTGGTATGAAAAAGATTCAAGCGCGGCTATAGAAATTAACGCTTTATCTACAAGATATCAAGAAGGGGAAAGAACATTGTGAATATATTTGGTGCAATCGATGTCATGTAGATGAACATACTAAAGATACTTTCCCTGAGCTCCAAAATTATCTATTATCTGGGGCCTCGAACCCATTGAGTTACGACAGTCTGCCATGCTTTCACATATGCCAAGTTTATGGGCACCGACATGAAGAGTTCAGATACATGCAAAAGATGGCAATGAAGCTAGTGAGGTTATACCGCAATTTTTGTCGGTCTGTTGGACATGAAGATAAATANTTGTCTTCGCACCAACAAAAGACCCACAGTGTTGGCCCTTTCGGAAACAACCTGCGAACAGGTTGCAGTCTCACCCGAAACAGCTATGGGGTGCCGCAGAACCAGGTTTCTGTAAGTAGAAGAGGGATATTACTGTACCTTTAGCTTCTAACAAATGATAATCATAAAATACAGAGCTTGACATTCACTTATTTAGCTTCACAGTTAGATAAACAAACAGTTCTTTGCTTAACCCTTTACTAGGAATTCACAGCAAAGTTAGTATTTAGCAGTGATATTACTTATCAGTTATATATTCATCAATGCATAAAAGAAGATAACAAAAACACAAAATAACCACAACAAAAGATATAACGTGGTTCACCCCCAGTTTAGGGGCTACGTCCACAGAACTGTGTTTTATTCAACTCTTTACAAAACCCACCGTTTTGATATGCACACTCTGTTGCAGATCCCTTCAATTCCTCAAAGCTACACACTAAGCTACAGATCTCTGTGCACATAGCTACAGATCTTCTTAATCACCCAAAAAACCTCTACTCACACAGCTGCAGAGGTCGTCCACGCACACAGCTGGGACTTAACCTTCCTTACAAAACTAGCCTTAGCTTCGCATCAATTCATCTTACATCAAAAGCCTAACCTGACTCTTTTACAAAAGTGCTTATTGATACACTTATTACAAAACCATGGGAACCCCCAACCCTAAAACCTGGACTTAAACCATGGGTTAATTACAAAAAGAGGGCTTTGACTCAACCCCGACACCCCTAAGACTATTTTGAGTCACAAATCCACTTATAGGCTTCCACAAAAACCATGGAGTTACCAAAATTAGGGACCGTAAGGGTGCGCACCCCAACAGGCCCCTAAGACTCACCAGTGTCCCATCCCGGGACACTCAGCTGCCTGCCTGGTGGGAGAAATTTGTTGGCGAAGATAGTGAACTGCCTATTGAGGCTACGCATGATATTTTCAGCTGCTTGCTCCTTCTCCACCAAATCCTGCAATGCTGTTGTTGATGCTTCACTAGCCTTTTCTTGTGCAAATGCATCATACTCCTTTAGAAATTGGAGCTCGCTATCCACAGCAGTACTCAATTCCAAGGCCTCGTTGGCAAGGGTTTGCAAGGAATTTTCCAGTAGTGCTGCTTTCACTATGTACGATTCAATTTCCTGCTGGAGTTCGTTGCTTTCCTTTACCTTGAGCATTTTCTGCATAGGAGGCAGGGTCTTAATTTCCACTTTTACTGCGTCCAACTCTTCCTGTCGCTGCTTGATGGTTTCCTGCAGCTTTTGTACTTCTGGATTTTCTTGCAGTGTTGTCCAGGCATGGACACTTTCCTCTAGTAGCTTGGCTGCACTGCCTACAAGATCAGAGATCTTTGTTATTGAAGCCTGAATGTCACGGTGATGGTGCTCCCTAACCTCTAGTGGGCTCTCCGGGATGATGTGTAGTTGAAGCTCCGCAATTGGAGCTTCATGTTCTGCTTTGAGCTTCTCCATTTCACTGCGATTTTGTTGTGCGTAGTCTTTCAGCTTGGCAATTCTTTGCTCCGTCTCTTCCTCAGCCTGTATGTCGAAGTCAGGAAGAATTCAACATGCCTCATCCAATACTTGTGCCAATGTGACCTACTTTCGTTCTGCATCGCTCTTCCTCTGCTCTACTTCCTTCAACTGCACTTCGAAGATCTCACTCCTCTTCATGGTATTTTCCAATTGTATCTGTGAGTAATTGTCCCTTGCTTGGATCTCGTTCATTATGGCTAATTGGCAGAGGTGCAACTCCGTCATGGACATCTTGGTGTAATTGATTCCAACTATCATGCTCATCTCCGAGCGAGATGCTGCATCAGTTATTATGGGTGCTGCACTTGACACTTGTCCCCTATTTTCCCTAGTTGGCCATTGTATTGTGTCTGGCCGCGCACTTACTAGGGTGCTGCTTGCTGCAGCACTAGTTGCTAAATTTTCTGCTAAGTCCTTCAGCTCTGAAATTCCTGAGCTACGCCGGTGAGTGCATCGAGGTGTGCAGCTGCAAACTCTGACCATTTCCTGGTGAGAACTTTTGTGGACTTCGTTAGATCCTTATCAAGCTCCTCAGTGGTCAAGGTGGTTTCTTTGTCGATATTCTTGTCTTTTGACTCCTTCATTTTCTTTCGAGGCTGAGGTTTGGTCACTTCCTCTGCTTCAAGCGATTTGCACTTATCCGGTTGATTAGGGTCTAAGACTATTTTGACTGAATCCTCTTCATCCTCTTCATCTCTATCATCTCCACCTTGATCGCCTTCACTCTGCTGCGACGCACTCTGTTCTTCACTTTCCTCGAGTGGGTCATTCGGTTGTGTGTGACTAGGGTCAGTGCCCACGTTAGTGACCAGAGGGATTGGAATGATGGGCTTTGTTCCTGTGTCCTTCAACCATTCATCCGGCCTCTATTGAACGACCGCGATGATGTCTTCTTTGGTCATGACATATGGCAACTTTCAGCATGCCCTCTTCTTATCTGCGCGGGCCTGGATGAAGACATTGTGCATGTCGGCCCTGAAGTTGGCCACGCCATCATATTGAGGGAATAGCTCATTACTGAGCCGCGGGGCCTTTACAATCGCATATGAGATACTCATCATATAAAACAAAAACACAAAGTTCGTCATCTGCTGGGATGCTTTGTCCTATGACACCCAAAGGGATGCGTACCTTGCTGCGCCAGGCATGTTCAGAGCCACAGTAACAAACTGCACCTTGGTAGGTTCTTTCCATCCTACTAGTGCGATAAGTACTATCAACCAAGAGTAGTGAAAAGGTCTACCTTTCTCCTGCGCGTCATGGGCATCTTCAAGGAATTCCTTCGTAATATACGCTACCCAGTTGTAACTGTAGCCTTCGGCATAGTTCGCAGCAATATTGATAATTGGGGCAGGAACTTCATATGGTCTGCACTTTCTCATCAATTTGCAGGCTAAGAGTTCAGCTGCGAAGCAAATGTTTTGGTGCTAAATTGTCGAGGTTTGATACCCTCACTTTCCTTTTGTTAGGTTGAAACGGTCCTTCATGCTTTGTGCCAGCTTTGTATATTCATGCTTGGAAGGAAATTATATCCCCGGATTAGGCCCTTCCCTTGGTAAGCCTATGATCCTATGAATAAGCTCACCATTGATAGGAATTATTTGGTCTCCTATCCATAGGTACCCATCATGTACTAATGCCAAGAGATGCTTGACCACTATGGTCACCTGTGTGCTGCAACCAAAGTGGGGAACGTTGAGCATCCTCAACAAACCAGCTTTATCTAAGCCAGCAGCCCACTATTTCACTTCCAAAAATGTCGCTCCAGTCTCCAGATATTTGATGAAGTGCAAGTATGTCCCCGGGGTGAACTATGGAAACTTCTCACGATAATTCGTATCATGGTCTGCATACTTAAGCCGGTATATTTTCCATGTCATGGTTCCGACCAACTGCACACCCTGTGGCAATGAAGGGGTGCGTAAAGTGAACTTAGCGTTCCTCCATGGTGGTTGAACTCCTGGTTGAACGGGATGAAGATAAGGTGGACATTGCGGTGCAATGTTCTCATCCCCTTCAGATGGGATCTTCGTTGAACCAGACGGATTCATTTTGGGATCCTCCAGTGTTTTCCCTAATTGTTTGTGTTTGTCTTCGTTCCTCTTAGAGCGTACTTCTGGTTTAAACTTCTTCCTGGTAGAGCATGTCTGCATTGGTTGAGGTTGTGCTATGGGAGTCTCTTCGCAGGGTGCAGGTGCAGGTGGATGGCTAAAAAGGTTCGAGAGACACCCTTGTTCAAATTCTCTCACTAAATCCTGAAGCTCGCAATTAGCTGTCATGAGCTCAACTGTAAAACTCAAGAAACTATGTAATGCGAACTTCACGGGTGTGGGTGTCTTCTTATAGAATCCATCAACGAAATCTATCATAACTGTGCATTGAAGACACCAAATCTGGCAGAGATCTTGTCCAAACGGTGGTAGGCTTGTCAATATCTCATTAATACAAGCAGTTAATATAGGGAACGTACCAACGCCGCCAAATTTGGTTTCGTCCAACGGTCGTATTTTAAGCTCCGACAGATCTTTCCTACTTCGACACAAGTAGTAACTCTGGCTACGCCATAATGGGGACATTTGACACTTCCTAATACCCTCGTCAACATGGCTGTGAACTGCAACCCACAACAGAATGTCTTCCACCGCCCCACTGATGCCTTTTATTTCTGAGAAATTCGTCAGAAATAGGTACTGATAGTCATGGAGAAGTTGGGTCACTTTTCTCACCCTTTCTTTATCCCAATAATCTCCAATGGTAGCATACTTAGGCTTTATTTCTGATCCAATGTTGAATGTCCACGTCTTGAGGGGCTAAGTCACTTCAGGTGCTTCAACTGCTGGTCCATGGACTTCACAGTGTCCTTCTGAGTCATGAATGTTAATGTTGCACGGATCGTCACCCTCGTCAATTGCGAGGTTATAACATTCTACTGCATTAGCTTCTTGTACCTTCCAATCAGATTGGTATTCTACTATTTCTTGATCATCAAACACTTTAGTATGGATCAATCTAACAGCTGCGTCCAAAGCAGGACAAACCTCATTAATAGAGAATGTCAGCAAAAAACTATCAACAAGACTATCCCAACTTATAGTACCATGGAGAATCTCGACCTCCGCATACCAGTTCTGTGCTATAGGTTCCAAGGTGTGCACAAACCTATGTACCCATTCTTCATGAGGTACATGCTTCCATGCTTTGTAGCATTGCTCCAAATGTCCATGAGGGCTAGTCTTACCATTAAACCTGCTTCGCACCTCCTGAGGTTGGTCCCTGAATCTTAGGAAAAGGGACTTCTGGCACACTTCCTAACTATGGATGTACTTTTTGTGACCATTCCACCATCTGGCTGCTGTGGCTCTAAATGCTGAATCTAGAGTCTCCATTTTCTGTGAGTCTGGTACCTGCTCTGAGAATTGCACAATAAACTCTTCTGGGTCTGTCGAACCATAAAAAATAGGTAAGGTTCTTGTCTATGAACTAAGCCATCTGAGAGACTTGGTAATTCTGGCACATCGATGTCCATGCAGCTCATAAAGTTTATTCTGCCAATTCTTGAGTCCGTCATCTGAATCCGTCATGCAGGAGCTGTCACACTGCAAATCCATGATACCTTCGGCAGTAGGATCAACATAATTTTATTTCTTCGCTGTGATATTGTAGATATGGTCCAAAACATCCTGGTATTCATCTCTTACTGGCTCGGTGTATCTCTCTCCTTGAGAAGGATCCAATGGTACTATGACTCTCAGTCCTTTCCCTTCGAAGGTCATCTGCCTCTTCTTTAGGTTGATTACTGCATCATTATCTATTACCCATTCAATGCCTAGCAGTGCTGGATAGGGGTTTTTGTCATCAATTATTTCAATTACCTCAAAGTCTGCTAAGGTACTGACTCCATCAAGATCAACTAATACGCTAGGGAGTCTTCCTAGGGGCACAATATTCTGCTGATTGGCTAATCTCAACTGTATAGGGGACCATTCCAGAGTAGGTTTTCCCATTTTTTCCCATGTCTTCTTAGTTAATACATTTACTTCTGATCCTAAGTCCAAGATGACATCAGTCATGTCATATTCTCCTATCTAAGCATTCAATCTCATCTCCCTACCAGTTCTCCTGACTCTATGAACAGTTTTTTCCTTACCAGGTCTTCGCCGAGGTTTGCAAGAAGCAATAACTTTCTACAACTCATTTAAAGCAGTTTGATTTCTTAAGAGCTTCATACAACTATGTAAAAAGGAGGATAGTGTACTTACTTTATCCGTCAAAGCTTCTTGTGGCTGCGACTGCTGCTGAGGTTGTTGCGCGGGTGCTACTGATGTGTTGGGGTCAGCAAAATCTCTATTGGCTTCCATAAATGTCTCTTTTTCTCTTTTGACATCAAATGCTGGGAATTTTTCTGGGGCCTTACGAACCCAAGCCTCGGCAGGCTATTTCTCCTTGTTCTGTACTTCCGTCGTAGCTCCACTCCTGGTAACAACATTGATGGTTGGGACATGTCGTTGCTCCATAGTAATCAGCTAAATATTCTGAGTAGAGGCACTATTTATTTCTTGAATCTTGGCTATCAGCTGCGGGCATTGCTCAATCACATGGTCAACAGCTCTGCAATAGCGACATGTCGTAGTTGGGTTCTGACAGTCTCTAGCTAGATGTCCTTCTGGGTTACAGTTATAGCACACAACCTGGCCTCATCCTCTTCTAGCCATACCACCACGACCACGACCAAAAGTACCCTGACCTGAGGTACTACCATGGTACCCATATCCATCATTTCCTTTTCCATCTTTTTGTACCCTATAAGCATCATAAGTTTGTTCTCTCATGAATTCAAAGCTCTGACACTCATCTTCATTGTGTCCAACTGACTTACAGAACTTGCAATAAGGGTTCTTAGGTACTTGCACATATCACTGTAGCAGATAGTAGTCTTCAGGCCGATGCTGGCCAGTTGTCCTACAAATCTCACAATATAGAACACTAGGGTTGAATGGGTTTGGTGCACCAGAATTCAAAAAATTTCTTATTGCAGGACACTGTTCCTTGTCGTGACCCTCTATCCGACATCGTGTACACCAAACCTCTTCATGACTAGATTTCCCTTTTTTCAGATCGCGAAGCTCCAGAGCCATCACTGCCAACTACACTTGTATTTGAGCGATACCATAATTATCTTCAACAGGATCAGTTTCAAGCTTCATAGCGATTTCTAAAGCCTCCTGCCGATCCACAACCTTCTGTTGCATGAGTGGAGTCCTGATGTGCAGTAACAAAGCTGCAATGAACCATTCCTTATGCTGCGCTGGTCCAATAGTAAAAATGACTTGATCTAGCAGAACTTTGAACCTCTGATCAAAGTCCCACTCTGATTCTCCTCACCGCTGCTGAATCTCCTTTAGTTCAGTGATACAATGCGACTCTGATTTAGGCTTCTTAAATTTCTTTATCATTGCTACTTTTATATCAGCCAAGACATGGTTCTGAGTACTGGAAAACTTCATGAACCAAGTCAAAGCGCGGTCTCTAAAAGAAGTAACCAGCTACGCTCTTCTTGTATCTTGATCCGTAATGTTTTTAGCATTCCAC